>JAJMHN010000001.1:7513-358686 GCA_030566025.1 Geotrichum cucujoidarum | reverse complement strand
CCTCCTCGCCTCGTCTACTCGCTCACTCGTCTACTTCGCCCCCGTCTTCGAGCTCGGTCCTCGTCGGTTCCCTACGGGACCGACTCCGGGTCGAACTCTTACATGGAAAATTAAAAATTTGATTTTATAGACACAGTGTCAACGTTGCCTATGTTTTTGCTATACTGTACTGTCTTTTTTTTTTATTATCTGTCGCTCATGTTGCTTATTTTAATAATAATTTTGTCAAAGCTTTACAGACAAGCTTTCTTACTTTTTTGGCTTTGGACTGATCAAGAAGTGCGTCACATGAACCATTTAACCTCAATGTAAGGAATGTGCTTTTCAGCATCGATCAATTCGCTCCAGTGTGTCCTCATTTAAAGTAGCACCCAGATAAAACAGTTTGATAAATTTTTACCTAGTCAATGTATATACCCATCTGATGCTTTGTGTGGCGTTTATGCTTTTATACAGGATACACATGATTTTAGGAGACTACAACTCATGTTTTTTTTTTTTTTTTTTTTTTTTTTTTTTTTTTTTTTTTTTTTTTTTTTTTTTTTTTCAAATTCATTCAAGTCTATAATTTTTAACCTTTTTAAGTCTAATAGTTGTGGTTATTTATATTTTACGCATTCTCTTTTCAAGTGAATTTCAACTGACCTTCTTACTTTTATTGAAGCATCCCTTGTGTGTAAAAGTTTAGCCTAGATTGCCTTACATAGAGAGACCCTAGCAGTTTAAGTTGACAAAACGAGCTAACTAGATAACGGATTGACTGTGTCTGTAATAATATCTTCATAGTGCTCTTTATGGGTTACTACAGTATAGTGGAAGTACTTGACAGACTATTCACGTTCTACTTTAGGGACGCTCGAGTTAGCTGGTGGATAAATAGCTTTATAGACGTACCTGAGTGCTCAGTTATTGATTCATAAATTTATAGCTTCTAAAAAGCTGATAAGTGAATATTCACTATCGTTAGTTGATTCCGAAAAATACAATTTCATTCCTATCGTATGTACATTTCTATTAAAAGAAAAGAAGTTATTGCTTGAATACATCTCAAGTCTATTTGTCGTTGGCTTTTGTTGTTTTCACAGTCTAGTCGTCCTTGGCTTTTGTTGTTTTTACAGCACCTGAATATGAAGCAAGAAAGAGCCATGGTTAGTACTGTAGCATGTTGATATAGTCAGCCAGTCTATGGCGTAAATATAAGATAAAACACAGGTTGATTTATAATACTTTGGTGAGTTAAAAACGCAGGGCAAGCACAACGTCTGATAAATGTGCTAATGAATAACCTTGGAGCAGAATTTGTATCTTGACAACTAGCAAGCCCAAATACCCTTAAATACAATAATATTTGAATTGTGGTCTGACCAGTTAGCACAACAAGAGTAACAATATGTAGCCATAAACTCAAAACACGGTTCTGATATCCAATTGAAGTTATTAACTATATACTTCGTAAAATTTGATAAAAATTGAAATTGACAGCCCTTTCATTGACAGCAAATCTGGCTTACAATGGGGCAAAAAAACAAAAACAACATAAAACTAGGTAAATAAATACAACTACTTGCTAAGATTGAAGAGTGGTGTGGAATCACTGTACCATCATTTTACAATGCTTGTATTGGTTCATATCTCATGTAGAAACGATCAATACAACTTTAAGCTACACTATAAAATATTGAGGGTTTGGAGAGAAAAAACTGTTTTGTCCAATATACTCAGTAGTGTTTACGTGTTCACTTGATGTCAATAACATCTGGTAATACCTGTTTGACTGCTGTGATCAGGTATGTAACATACTTTGCACTCATCACGATAATTCACTTGTGGTCCTTGCCACACGAATCAATATGTGGACAAATCAAAAGTAGACCTATCTAAAAGTCATTTGTTAGCCTGTTGTTAATAAAAATCAATACCCAACACATGAAAAGGTTTAAAAGAAACCTGCATATTTATAGTATATATTGATTAGTGTGTGTATTACATCTCGTGAAATTGATTTCGCACGAACAAGGAACGCATGTATTTGTTAAGCTTGTGTAGCTTTTCAATTTGCTAATGGAATAGAGAAAACGGCATAGAAACAAATTACTGCTATAAAACTGGTGCAAAAATTATTTTTTGCTATTGACACAAAATACCGCACAACAGGTCATAATATAAAATAATAGTTAAATACATTAAATTATGTCTACTTAGCTCTTATAAAACAACGTTTTTAAGTAAAGCTGTTGAGAATCAAGCCCGAGGGGTCGGAAATGAGGCGAGATCTCAATTGACTCGGACTAAAAGGATAGAACGCCGAGATAATAATCGAGAGGGTTGTTTGTTGTAGAAGAGTGACAAGCAATGAAAGGAGAGTTTCTAACGAGGGCTTGCCCGCAAGCCCGAGGTTTACGACTTCAAGGTATGGCGGGCTACGCCCGGCCAAGGACCTTAGAAGAAGGACCAAAGGTTTGACTATTAATCAAGCTGAAATGTAGCGTTAAGAAAAAGACCAAATTTATTGATGACCTTTGAACCTCAAGGGAATCAAAGGGATATTTATACTTATAAAACTAATCATAAAAAACTTGAAACGAAAATCAAACAAACTCTTGAAGAAGGAATCATAACTCAAATCTTGTAAAGTAACTCAAGAAGGATCACAAGGAAGACAATTCAAGAATCGCGTAACTTGATGAATAAGAATCACTAAGCGCTTACTTCATAAATGAAGGCGCTGATAATAAATACCAAGCCGGAAGGGATTTTAAGCCAGATCCGTGACAAAAGCGTGAACAGGCAATCTGGCCGAGTTGGTCTAAGGCGTAGGATTAAGGTTCCTATCTCTTCGGAGGCGAGGGTTCGAATCCCTCGGTTGTCATTTTTGTACAATAGATTTTTTTTTGTGAAGAAGTAATAATTATCAATGCCAATGATTTCCTAGTCACTACTTCTATTTTTCTGTGTAGTGCTGTTTAATGCATGTCACAGTGGAGCTTTGGAGTGTGGTATAGAGTGTGATTTAACGTTCAAATCTAGCCTGAATTTTTGTGCGGTCGATTGCCAAGATCCATGCTGCGGCAAAGAATTACTGAACATAAAACCAAATACCAACAACTATTGAGTACTAGCAATGATGGACATTGACGCCATGAGTAAACAGCGAAAGGGACATATGATGGCCGATGAGTGGAGTCTCGGACCGTTGAGAGATCATTTGTGATTTATGTAACTCTTAACTCCATATTTGCTGGCAATTAGTTGATCGCTCTCACCAAGCCCGACTCCACTTGGGTGTTCCGGACTGCGAACAGCAAAGGAACTGCGTGGCCTGGTCGAGCAGGCTGTTACCTCACAAAACCAAACTTGTTGGAAGTCTTCTCGTTCAGGACCGAATGCCCTTGACATGCGCGCGGGGGTCCAGTGCAGACCACACTTGTGGCCGTTCCACAGTTGAGATTCGTGAGACTTTGGGCAGCCAGTCAGGACCATTCCACATCTCTCAATTCACGCACATAACTAGCAGCCCCCGTAGCATTGCTCCAGCCGGTCCGCGAAAGAGATCAACAAAAAAAGGCCGCGTGGGATTGATGCAAATTGGCAAGGCTGTCACGGCCTGTTCTGTCCATGTTGCCGCACTGTTTGGCCTGCGGCATAGTTGGATTTTAGTAGCATAAAGTTTCAAACGGCAGCAAACAGCGCCTGGGCTCCCTCAGGGCTCGCCCTCACACAAGCATGTTTTAGAAGCCGTGGAATACCATGCAGCAGCCCTGTCCAGGAGCGCACCAGAGCTGAGCAGCCGTAGCAGCCGTGGCGCTCAGTCCCGGCCGGCCATGCGTGCTGAGCCCGTGGTGGACCCCAGGGCAACAAAACTCCGTCCACGTGACCCATTTCATGTGACGGGCATGTGTTTCCAAGACAACTCTGTGCCCGGGGCTTATTTTTCTTATTTCTGGCCCAAAAAGCCATTTTAATTCCAAGCCCGCAAATGCGACTTTTCTCTTCTCTTCTTCCCTTCCCTTCCTGCTACTTCTCTACTTCCTCCTCGTGCGATTTCTGTCTGGACCAATTTCCTCTGCTTCCCGCCGTACCGCACTTGTCGTCCGCCGCTTCCGTTGACCCAAAATTAGCTCACTCCGCCAGTTACCAATAAGTACCGCAGCCAAACCGTGTATTACGCCTCTACCCGACCTGTCATCCTCTTTGCACCTCTGAAAAATTGACCTGGTTTCGCTTACCTGCTCAAGCAATACGGCGTTGAGTCTCACCCAGTAGCGGCTTTTTACGTCTCTTTCCTTGTGGGCTGTTTATTTTCAAACCATCTGATCAGCGTTTGCACTACCCGCCCGACCGCAGATTCGATCTGTATTCCAGTCTGCTTTCTAAAACGGCCTTTTTTTTTTTTTTTTTTTTTTTCAATGGAAGACATTGACGTCCGGATCTTAAACCTCAGTAACAAACTCTCATTCAATCCCTACCAAGATCCTGAGAACACTCAGTACGTCACCTACCTGCCGTCTTCCGAACGAGAATTATCCCCAGCTCCGTATTCCGGGGAGAACTCGTTAGTATCAACTCCCGTCCACTCATTGTCATCTTCCCACAGTAATCAGAGCACAAGCCCAACCGCCTCTGTCTCGTCCCGATCACCACAGTCAGACTGCTCCAAAACGTTGACCACTAAACGACCTAATGCTATCTTCAACATTTCCAACAAAGGATCCGTTCCTAATAAACCTGCCAGCCAAAAGCAGGCTGTAGAAAAACAGTCACCCGCGCCTGCCCCGGCACCTGCATCTCCTCCTACCCACCCCTCAAAAAAGAAACCCCCATCCATTTTTTTAAATGCCAGACCGGTATCCAGCTCGTCAACTCCAAATGGCCGCCCAATGAGCAGTTCTCCAAAATTGTCGGCCACTCAAAAAGTAAAGAGCAAGGACACTGCCCCGCACATCCCCAGCATCGCTTCCAAGCTAAGCTCATCACGCTCGCAACCCGTAAACAAGGAAACCAAACATGAGGTTGGTTCTAATCCTCCACCATCAATGGCTTTTTCTTTGCATAAACTAACTCTTTTGTAGTCGAGCCCGCTATTATCCCTTCCTGCCATGCTCTCACCCACCCTACCCGCGTGGTGTAATGAACCAAGTAGTCAAAACGCACGGTCTGCGCTCCCGGAAAGTCGAAGTGATAAAACCAACTCACTTCCAAGCCGCATGCTGAGTCCTACATTGCCAGCAATGTTTACCAACGAGCACAAGAACATTTCGCCGGTGGCAAAGTTACGAGAAGGCAAGACCTCCAACCAGAGCTCAAGGCAAAGCTCTCCCACCATGTCTGACGTTGAGACTGTCCCTCGAAAGCGCGAACTTTTTGCAAAGACTGAAAAGAAACTTGCATCCTCTGTGATTTCCAAGAAGGAACTTCATAATGAAAAAGTCCCCGAAGTCTCTAAAAAGAGGCTTGCATCCACTGCATTAAATGAGCCCACTAAACGGCCAAAGAATATGAGTTACTCTAGCTCAGAGGAGTCCGACATGTCCAACAGGCCGATACGGAAACCCATGAAGACCAAGCTTGGAGCCGTGTTGACTTCAGCGTCTACAGAGCAACCACAGCCAAAGCCCCGCAAAGCGCCAAGTCCATCTCAAGTTACGGTCAATGCACCTACTCCAGTCTCTTCTGCAAAGCCCAAATTGACAAAGGAGCAGCGGGAAAGCAACAACAAACTGTTGATGCTGAAAATGTCCAAATGGGCGGCATTGGCAAGAAAGCAAAAGCATGAATCGGACAAGTATTCACAGGCCAAGCCACTACAAGCCGGAATCATTGCCATTGATGCTTTATTGGCCTACATTGTTGCATTTGACTACGAGGACCGGGCTTCTCAAGTTCTGAGACGTCCTCGACACACAAAGTCCTGGGCTACTTTAGTGCCCTACATTGGCTGGCTCATTGGCTTGCTCGAAGAGGGAGACTGCCGTTACTTGATTGGCCTTTGTTACCAGATACGCGCCTTGATCCATTTGCGCATGGCAACGTCTTACAAGGAGCAGATCAATGCAGTCGTTGGGGACACGGACTCGCGCGACTTTGAAAAGTTGACGGAGCTTACTGCATCGTTGATTAAGTGCAACGAGAGCTCGGTATTGGACTTCAAGCGAGGCATGCGAGATCTGGGCAACGACGTGGTTGAGAGCATGTTCCCGACTACTTGGGCCAACCGGTCGCACACGGTCCAGCCCGTGAGCAAACACGAGGGCGGCTATAGACCGTTGGTGGACCCGTACTATCTTCCATTGCATTCCTTCTCCACGCTACAAGAAGCTGCGGCCTTGGGGTACGCTATTTCCAAGGAGTGGGCGGACAATAATGACATTGCATGTGATTGGGCTCTGGCTAGAGGCCTGGAGCGGTAAATCATCGACTACAAACAATAACAAGACAACTACAAGATGAGCCATATAGAAGCTTTGTGACAGCATATCGCAAAAGAAAAAGAATAAATAATACTGATGTAGAACCAATAATACAAGAGTAATTTCAGAGCAATGAGTCGCAATGAGTCTGTGATCCACGTCAAACCAAAACCTGACAAGCTGGAGGACCGAGCAGTAGTATACGCTTAGAATACCACGCGGGCGTGCGCACTATCGGCAAAAGGTCATGGTTTGGTATCCCATTGCGCAAGTTGACAACTGCCGATAAGAAGTTCATTTGCCGACACTTTTGATTATAAACCAAAATCAACGCGCTTACCATAGGCCCGCAGTGCTCTCACAAGTGTTCTCAATGAGCCAACAGGATCCATTGGCATCATCGCAGACCAGCTAGTCCTAGGATGCTCATAGCTCTGCTAGGCTTGAAGTGTCCAGACTCCAGACTCATGAAAAGCACAAGCTAGTTCCACTTACGCACGACACGTGATGTAGCATGATAAAGAAACGCAGATTATTTAAAGTTTTGCGTTTCTTTTGCAGTGTCTTTGCCTAGAAGAGTAAAGCTGTCCTTCAACTTAGCCAGGATACGCAGTATTTTGGGAGGAAAAAGGCAGGGCGAACGGCTTTGCGTGCCCTTTTGCGTTTCTTCTCGTAACAAAACAGGCGAGCAAAACTTGATTCAAAGCAAGATTAACAAGTTGTCCAAGTAGTTATATATAGCTAGCCAGCCCGGCCTGTTTCTGTAGCTCTTCATTTATTTATTGATTCACGAAACTGCCATTCAGTTCGGGGTTGTTGTTTCGCTGCCGTTCCAAACCGATCTCAACAAAAAATCTAAACGAACAACGCGACTGGAAAATCGCAGCTCAATAATTTTTTTTTTTTTTTTTTTTCATTTCCTTGCTGCTGGCACTTTATCCCTGAGCACCAACCTTCAAGGGCTAACTAATTTTTTTTTTTTTTCGCGCTTCCCATCAAAAAAACACAAAACGAAAAAAAAAGGATCTGGATTCGACTTCTCTTCCTTCTTGTTGTTTTGTTCTACGTTCTACAACATTTATCAACCCGAATCCACACAATAATCATACAACATGTCTACTACTGAAGCTGCTGCTGGCGAGGAGGTCCCCAAGAAGGTCATCAAGCTCGCTGAGATCGAAAAGCACACTGCCCGAGATGATCTCTGGATGGTTATCGAAGGCAAGGTCTACGACGTCACTTCTTTTGTCGACGAGCACCCGTAAGTGAAGTGGCAGGCTTGATGCTACACGTTGCTGTTTTCTTTGGACTTGGAGCTAACGAGATTGTTATAGAGGTGGTGAAGAAGTCCTTGTCGACTGCGGTGGCACCGACGCTACCGTCCCCTTCGAGGTATGAGCATTTGACTCGATTCCGGCCTTGTCTCACCATCAAGCCAGCAACATACTAACGCTTTTCTTTGTAGGATGTTGGACACTCAGATGACGCTAGAGACGCTTTGATCCCCTTATATGTCGGTGAAGCTGATCCCTTGGTATGTGTTTTTCCTTTCTACCCACAGTTCAAGCTCTCTCTCTTTTTGATGTTTAGTCCCGGCCTAACATGTGATTATTATAGGAGTTCAACGTCAAGTCCGAATCGAAAACTGGCTCCAGCAGTGGCACTTCCGAGTCTTCCTCTTCGTACGTATCCGTCCATTTGCTACCGGCAACAAAGGGTTGTACTTTGTGTGCAGGCCCGTTTGCATGTCAATATCTTTGCATAACTAACGTTTCCCGTCTTATAGATCTCTTACTCTGCTCATCATTGCCGCTATTGTTGCCGCTGCTGCCTTCTTCTACCTGCAGACTATGAAATAGAGCAGGCCATGCTCATGACTTTTCCCCCTTCCTCATACGCTTCCTAATTCTTTTTATATTGATCATCCACTTTCATTTTTTTTATTCATGTATTATATAGATTTGAATAGGCTAATTGACATGAATAATTCACAAGACAAGCTTTGCTGAGACTTTAAATAGCTTGGTGCTGTTGTCTTTGCCGGTCTATAGCATACCCGTGCCAACGAACTCATGCCACGATTCAGCATTTTCCAACAACCTCTGGAGGTTCGCAATTGTCTTGCTAAATCTAAACTACCGTAAGACCTTTATTATAGATTTCTCATCAGGTGCCTTGTCCGAAATCCAAGACATGGTGGAGTTCCTCTTCTGCTTGTTCACAAGCCCAATATGTAATGCGACCACGTTGATAGGCCCAACTTTCAACGTTTCTTCAAGCATTTGACTTCTCTCTACGTAACGCGGCCTGACGGGCAACAACACAAGTTTCGCTGAGCAATTTAAACTATTCAACCGCTGCCCTGCTTCTCTATAAACATTGATTCGCTCTGCGTCTTGTCTTGTTCGGCTCATTGTCCTCGTTCCATGATTTTCATGAACGATCCATGCCCTTATCGGCATTCCAAACTATAGTCTGTGTCACGTGATATTACCCTACAGCCGTGTTGGGAAGTTGGGAGGTTTCGTGGCAAGACGTCGAAACAAGCCGTCCCAATGGCACTGACAGACCTTGGGAAGAATCGGTGCATTGTTGTAATGATCTAAGTATGATCTATATGGCCTATAAGTATTATGCAGCAAAAAATGTCAGAGCAATTGAGGGTCAATTGATGTGGGTCTGTAATTACTGGTTGGCACTGGCCGGTGGACGGCGAGAGTACAGAAGTCAACATTAATAACATCATTGACAGTGTACTCCACCAGCAAATTACATCATAACCCACAATTGATCTATAACTCGGGCTTACAAGCCTACGCCCCTAGAATTCCACAAATTCCACAACCTGGTTTACTCAAGGGAGACGCTGGGAAAAGTGACCCAGGGCCTTAGAGAACATGTATAGAAGAAGCAAAAAGAAGGGCCAAGAACCAACAGAATCCCCATTGATGATACAACAGAATGGAGGCTCAGCAAAGAAAAAGCTGGTTACTGACGCGCACTCTGGCTGAAGGCGTTGGGTCCTGGTTTAGCGGGCAGCGGTTTGTGCAAGGCAGCTTGTGGTTTGCTGCCTTGAGAAAAGCGGCCGCAGCGAAGATTGCAGGCATTCCTTGGTCTTGCAGCAGGCGCACGCGTGCCTGAAACAACAAGAGAGACCGGCTTCCTCGTGATTCAAATACTTGTTGGCGGAGTGCTGGTGCCTGAACCAGCGTGTATGGACTTGGCGGGGGGCTAATTAATTTATGGATCATGCTATTTTCAGCAACCTGGGGAGAGAGAACTACGTAACTACTTGGCTATGAACTAACTACGGGACGGAGGAAACCATCAATCATGATCGTGATAGGACAATTGGCCCGGCCGGTAGCGGCGGGCACAAACCCAGGATCCGGGGTCGCCAGTCAATTGGAGGAGCACAATGGCTGCGCACAGGGGATATTTAATGATGAACAATTGAATTGGCTCAGTTCTTTCTAATCTCACTCGGAATTTGACACTTGTTCAATCCATGGCTGTCAAACATGATGAATATTTTTTACTTTGGTTGTTTATTTTGCTGGTTATGCCAGGCGCTTTAACCCAGCTGGATGTAATCGATGGTGGTTAGAAACTGGCTTGACAAGCAAGTTGCTTGCCCCAATGGACTCCAGGAACGGCAATTGAACGAAGCAGTAGGAACGAAACGTACTCAAATCATTTTGAATGATGCAATTGAGCCAGGAAGCAGAGAAAAAGAAAAAAAAAACCAAACTAGAAACAAGCAGTGCATTGTGGGACGCCTGAAAGAAGAAACTTGGAAATCGTAAACACAAACGCTGCCCCGTAGCGAAATACCCACAATTCTTCCAACGATTGTTCGCACATCAACTCGGGTTAATATTAAATACAACTTAATAAAAAGTTAGCAGCCGAGTTACTCACCATCTAGGTCAATATTTTGCAATTCCGGTTATAAAAAATATAAATAGCGTCTCTTTCGCCCCTCATTTTTCAAGGTCTTCTCCAACTCAATTACTCTTCATACTTCAAATAACTCCCCTCATACACGCAATCACATAACCTCAAGAATAATACACAATGTCTGGCAGATACGGTGACGACAACGACTCCTACGGCAGCAACAACCGTGATAACTACGGCAGCAGCAACAACGACAGCAGCTCGTACGGTTCTAGCAACCGTAACAGCAACAGAGACGATAACGACTCCTACGGATCGTCCAACAAGAACAGCGGCTCTTCTTACGGATCCAACAATGACTCGTATGGTTCTTCCAACAAGTCGTCCTCCTATGGCTCCAACAACGACAATGACTCGTATGGTTCCTCCAACAAGTCGTCCTCCTATGGTTCCAAGAACGACAATGACTCCTATGGATCTTCCAACAAGAAGTCGTCTTCCTACGGCTCCAACAACGACGATGATTCTTACGGATCTTCCAACAAGAAGTCGTCTTCCTACGGCTCCAACAACGACGATGATTCTTACGGATCTTCCAACAAGAAGTCGTCTTCCTACGGCTCCAACAACGACGATGATTCTTACGGATCTTCCAACAAGAAGTCTTCCTCCTACGGATCTAGCAATGACAATGACTCCTATGGTTCTTCCAACAAGTCTTCTTCCTACGGCTCCAACAAGGACGACGACTCCTACGGTTCCAAAAAGTCTTCTTCTTATGGATCCAACAATGACAATGGCTCCTATGGATCCTCCAACAAGTCCTCTTCGTACGGCTCTAAGAAGGATGACGATTCTTATGGATCTTCTAGCAAGTCTTCTTCTTACGGTTCTGACAACAAGGATTCTTACGGCTCTTCTAACAAGTCTTCGTCATACGGCGACGACAACAAGAAGAGCTCTTCCTACGGATCGAACAACGATGATGACTCCTACGGGTCCAAGAAGTCTTCATATGGCTCCAAGAAGGACGATGACGACTCCTATGGCTCCAAGAAGAGCTCTTCTTACGGATCCAACAATGACAACGATTCTTACGGCTCCTCCAACAAGTCGTCTTCCTACGGCTCCAACAATGACAATGACCTGTCCAACAAGACCTCTCGTTTGGGCTTGAACGACAATGACAAGGACTCGTATGGCTCTTCCAACAAGAGCTCTTACGGCTCTGGTAACAACAACAGCTCTTATGGCTCTGACAACAACAGAGGTTCCTATGGCAGAAACAACAATGACGACTACTAAGTCTGTCATTATATGACGAAGTAAACGTATATACATTCTAGTATTACATATGTGAATAATGATGAAATATTTCCCTTGCTTTGATAGTTGAAAAAACCCTCGACCCTACATGGCCAGTAAAGCGTAGAGATCAGATGTCACGAGATTCTGGACTATGGGGCGTTCAATAAGTTGACACAAGCAACCTTAGTCATCACATTTATTTTTTTCTCTCTCCTGGCGAGGTTACAAAGCCTACATTACTGGCCGGATATTTTCTGGCATATTCAAATTGAAATGCCCATGTAGAACAGCAACGATGATAGTAAAATGCTGTTTCGTGCTTATTTCTAAGGGGGATATTCGCTTGCTGAAGAGGTATAACGAATAGCAACAGATTTAAGGGGGAGCAAGCATTACCAAAAACATGATCATAGCAATTAGAATTTCAAAAGGTGAACAACATGGGGCTTTTTCATTTCCCTGTCTGTGTCATATTTACGGGTGTAAATCTCACAATTTGGCAGAAAATCCAATGCGGCCCGGGAATTGCTCTGATGAAACAAGCGTCTTTTTTTTTTTTTTTTTTTTTTTTTTTTTTTTTTTTTTTTTTTTTTTTTTTTTTTTCC
This sequence comes from Geotrichum cucujoidarum, assembly GCA_030566025.1. NCBI lineage: Eukaryota > Fungi > Ascomycota > Dipodascomycetes > Dipodascales > Dipodascaceae > Geotrichum > Geotrichum cucujoidarum. The sequence continues at coordinate 346,466 of JAJMHN010000001.1, read as the reverse complement.
CTCTCTTCTCTTCTCTCTTGGCCATGAATACAATAAGTCGTATTTTATTGCTGCTATTTCAGTGAGTGCCAATAATATGCTTTTACGTACTATCTTAATAATCATTGATTTTAAATTGGAGCACGTAACAAGACAAAGATACAACTCTGTTTTTTTTTGAATTTTTTTTTGAATTTTTTTGCCATCAAGCAGTAGTAGTCGCAGAAGGCAGAAAGGAAATTTAAATTAATCCTGGTAAAATTGGCAGAGCAAGGCTGCCCAAGCTCTTTCGATGATGGCAAGTGATTTAGCAATTTATAGCAATAACTTGTAAGGGTATCGGGGAATCGAGTTAGATGGAAAGTGCGCCGCAGTGTCTGGCTGAAACAACCACAAAATATGGGACATGTTTATTGGCGAATTATTGGTGTGTACTTAGTGCACACAAAGCATCATTGATGACGACCGGAACGAATTATAGTTCGAGCATGACCCAGTAAATCTGTACCAGAAAGCGCGCTTTTTATTCTATTTTTCTTTTATTGCCATCGGGAAGTAGAAAGTGAAAAATATATGTAACCAGAGCAAGAGTACAATACTATGAATAAACCATAGCAGCACTGACTAGTGTAGAGGGATCAGAGAGAGAGAGAGAGAAACATTTATTGTAATTCGTGTATTTCAAACAAGCTGGTATTTAGCATTTTTCCCGTGTATACGGGCCAGACATGGCTAGCCCCTAATAAAATGAATTTGCCATGATTACCCATAATGGGGGGAGAAGGGCAAGAGAAACCAACTAATCCCAGGCCATGGCTGTACTTTTATTTTGTATTTTTTTTTTTTTTTTCTATCTTTTTCATGTTCTCTCTTTTCACCCGATCCTTTTCTTTTTCACCATATTTCAAACCGTCTCGAAAAACCAGTGTCATCTCACTTTTCATCTCCAGTCTAATTCTCTTTAAATATTCTTTTGACTTCAGGTCGGCGATTCTAATTCCTGTATTTCATTTCCTTGGATTCATTTTCATTCACGTTGGCGTATTGGGCCGGCCTCACATCTCCACAACATGGGATTTACAGCAGTCAATGCTGCAAAACCAAAACACGACATAGTAGCATCCCCTGTTCCTGCCCCACCAGCTCATGAAATTCTACAGCCAGAGCCTATACTTGAACCAGCAGTTACCGAAACAAATAATGCCAGCCCCACAGCACGCGAAGAAGTGGGCGATTCCCCTACTACATCAGTGCACCACAACACTGAAGTGACACCAATTTCAACGAGCAGCCAAGTCGCGCAAATTCTACCGAAAAGAAAACCTGGGCGGCCTCCAAAGCACAAGAAGAAAGATTTATCGTTTCCTTCTGCACTGGTGTCTTCTGCGGACGTATTACCTGAGCAGAAGGCTTCAAACCGCTCTGAAGGTTTGGAAAACTTCCGTTTACATACGGGCAACTCACCTCCTGGTCAAAATGGCTCGACCACCAGCGTTTCAGTCACACCTAAAAACCATTCTACTACAGAAACGACATCAAGGCCAGAGATTCAAAATAGCACGGATCAGAGTGCTCAAAATCCCTCAACGCCCAACGCCCAAGACTCGAAATCAGTTGCAGATTCGCCTGGTGGTAATAATTCGCCAAATGCCACTGACGATGGCACGCCTGTGAAAGTGCGAAAGCCCCCTGGGCCAAAACCAGGATGGAAGAAATTATTGCTTTCTGCCAGCAACTCAGGTACTGTGACTCCAAAAAAGACTCGTGGTAGACCAAGAGGGCGCTTCGTCGCAGAGTCTAGGCGCGCGTCTAAAACCAACCAGGAGTCTTCTTCAACGCCCCCACGATCTACCCGCGACTCAAATCATTCAACACCGATCGGCACGCCACATAAAAAAGAACCAGGATCCAGTACGAAGGGCAAGAAAAACGCTGACGCTTCGACGACAGCAACAGGTCTGGGTCATTTTGCGGCTCCCTTTTTACATCCTCAATACAAGGGCAGAGCCAATCCGTCTTTTGACATGCACACAGTGACACAAAGGACTGACTACACAGAGCCTGAATCTCGCATACATATCAATGGAACTCAAGAGGTACCAACACTGCGGCCTACGGCAAAAGAATTTGAAGATCCGGCAAGCTATGTTGCAAATGTTCAACATTTGGGCAAAATTTATGGTATGCTAAAAATCATACCGCCAAGCACATGGAACCCGCAATTCTCCTTAGACACAGACGTAAGTATCGCTGGAAAATGACAATTTTATATTGTCAATTTGCTAACAAGTATCTGTAGCTATTCTGGTTCAAGACCCGAAGACAAATTTTCAATTCCAAGAGTGGAGGCTATCAGCGCAAAATCGATTTCATGGTGTGTCTGTACAATTTCCATGTTGAGTCAGGCACAGTAATGAACAAAATTCCTAGTGTGGACAAGAGACCCGTTGATCTCTACAACTTGTTTGAATGTGTCACTTTCCGTGGTGGATTCAAAGCTGTTTGTGATGATAAGCTGTGGGCTCAAATTGGGCGTGAGCTTGGATATGCAGGCCGAATCATGACTTCACTGTCAACTTCATTGAAAGCACTTTACAATCGTGTCTTGTTACCATTTGAAAAGTTTGTGTTTGACCATTGGTCTAAAAATCCAGCAAGAAGTTTCCCGCTTCCTTCGAGATCAGTTGTTTCTGATGAGCCTTTTCTCACATACTTCAATGCTATACATGCAATGCCTGGAGAAGTTTACGACAGGAACATGCTCAAGCGTACTGCTGATATGTCTGAAGAAGGTTCGGACCAAGGCCCGTCAGAGCATATTGATAAAAAAATCAAATTGTCTGACAGTGACCAAAAGCCAATTCTATCACGTGTGTCATGCAGTAGCATACCATTAACTCGTGCAAAAGAAGACACCGCCAAGTCTAGTGCAGCAAAATTGAAGGAAGGCATATCCGAGAGTGATTTGCCTTGGCATTATGGCATTCCCGAAATGTCTTCCAGTCCTTATGTCTACAAGGAATCTCCAACCTATAACTTGCGCCAGCTCCAAAACAAGGCGCTCAATTCCCAGAAGTTGATTCTTTCTACATTGGGGAAGCAAGAAAGCGAAAATGAGTCGGATGCAGAGAAGGGTTACTGGGAGTTGCTCAGCGATCAAGATAAATTTGCATCAATAGAATATGCTATGGACATACCTTCAAGTGTGCATGGCTCTGGCTTCCCCTTGGTTGAGCTTTCATCCCACGATCCTCTCGCAAAAGATCCTTGGAACCCCAATGTCCTCCCTTTTTGCAACAAATCCTTCTTCAGGTATGTTGATGCCGATGTTCCATATTTGGTAAAACCTTCTCTTCAGGTCGGCCTCTTTTACTCTACCCAAAGTTGGAATTTTGCTGATTTTTTCACGGGCAAGGTAATTTATCATCATTTCGGTGCTACCAAGACTTGGTATTCAATCCCTGAGCAAGACTTTGAAAAATTTCAAGCTCTGTTGCAAAAGGAAATCGGAACAGATGAATCCAACCCAGGTGTTGTTCTGGAACCAAATGCAATGGTGTCGCCTGAAGTGCTCAGAGCTAATGGCATTTCCTGTTATGCGGCGGACCAGCGCCCTGGTCAATTAATATTGACTTTTCCAAAGGCACACACTTCCCATTTTAATCATGGATTCAGTCTTTCTGAGTCCGTCAACGTTGCCATGTTCCCAGACTGGCTGAGCTATGGCCAAGAATGTGCCGCACTTTATGCAAAGTGTAAGATTCAACCGCCATTCTCACTCAACCGGTTGGTGTTGTCAATGGCAAAAGAAAATGTTACATCTAGCTACATTTCAGCCTATGTCGTTGCAATGTGCAAGAAGGAACTGGAACAACGCAACTTAATCAGATCAAAGTTCAAACTTGTGGAATCGTTGGCACCAACTGAGAACTGTGTCTGTAGTGTTACGCACGCTTTCAGTTATCTCAGCCATGTTCGAAGTCACACGGGTGTCATAATGTCTCTTGAAGCCTTTTTGCAAAACCCATCACCGTTTGGAGATCTAATCTTGGAATTAAGTGATCAAGACCTTGCTACTTTTGAACGTGCCGTGTCTAGGCAATCGCAAGCTCCTTCGCAATGGACTACCAAGTTCCAAACTTTTATGGCAGAGACGGCCCGACCGAGTCTTCAACAGCTTGAAAGTTTGCTGCAAGAGGGTGAGCGGCTTGGTGGCCACCCAGAAACAGTTGCAAATCTGCGCCAATTTGTTACCGATGCTCATAAATGGGTATCTAAAGCTAGAAAGTTTCTTTCTGGCGACTACAAATATGACCCTGAGACCTTGCAAGAGCTTCTGGACCAGTCAGAATCGGCGTCTTTTACGTCCCCTGAACTTACTTCTATACTAGACAAGGCAAGAGAAATTCACAAGTACTGCAACAAGGCAGAGCGCATTTTGTCTGGACCAACTCAGCCTATTGAAGAATATCAGGAACTTCTCAAACAAGGAATTGCTTTGAACGTCTTGTTACCAGTGACCGAAGTTCTCTCTGCAATGGTTGAACGTCTTACATGGATGGAAGGAGAAAATGAGGAGCACATTCTAGATCTCGACGAAACTCTTAAAAAGATTGATCAAGGCGTGAAGCTTGACGTGCCCGAGGACCACCCATTCATGAAGAGATTGTGTATTCAGAAAGACCTGGGCGTTCAACTAGAAATTCGAGTAAGAAAGGCATTGAGTGATGAGAAGATTCAGTTCTCTGACTTGCAATCCATCATGTCTCAAGCTAAGCAAACACCTATTTCAAGCGCGTCTATGCAGCGATTGATAGTGGCCCACGATGCACATTTGAAGGCTCTTGACCAACTTCAAAGTCTAGCTAAAGACTGCAATGAAGCAAATAGGGAGAAGCGCCCAACTTACAGTGCTATCATGGCTGTCATTGCCGAAGCTAGCAAACTCAACAGCCACCCTCAAGTTCCAGAACTGGAACACAACATTCAGCTAGTCAACGATTGGCTACGCCACGGTAAACGTCTTTTTGGTAAAGGCAATGCTGCGCTTCACATTGTGGGGCTTCAGCTTGCAAACGTGTCAAGCCGAAATAGTGCCTGCTTCATTATGGAAAAGTCTGAATCTCAGCGAAAGCAATTATACTGCTTTTGCCATACTACAGACGTCAAGTCATTGATGGTTGAATGCTCTGTTTGTCACGAGCATTACCACCGCAAATGCTTGAGAATGCCGCGAGGAAAGTTGGGTCCCAAGAGATTTGTTTGTCAGGTTTGCGATTGGAGAGTGGAGTTACCGAGAGAAAGCTTTCGACCTACTCTAGAAGCTCTCAAATCTTGGCTGGTATCTGGGGAGCAGCTTCCGATTCAACCAGACGAGCTAGAGCTGCTTCGTGCAGTGGTATTTCGAGCCACAGTCTTCTACGACCAGCTGACTAGGATTGTAAATGCCGACGACAAGACTTCCATACAGCCAGCAAGACTTACTCTGCTCCAATCGCTTCTGCGCAAGCTGGAAGGTGCTGACATCGTCGTTTCTACTGAGCATATCGATTATTTGCGTATGCAAATTCATTTACTTCAACCTACGGTTGCACCTCCTCCTCCAAAATTTGATGAAGTTGAGCGCATCCGGAGAGAATCTACTGCTCCATCGTCTCCTTCAAATGAACCTGCCACAACAAATTCTCCGTCCGACATTTCTGACACTTCACGTGCCGCGACACCTTCTCGAAAGTCGAGTAATTTCCTCGATAGAGCAAGTTCTGCATCACCGTATGTCACCTTCAGTGTGAACAAGCAACCACCGTGGCAAGGCCCATCCCAGTCTGCAATTTCGCAGAGAAAGGTGTCTTTTCCCACCCCTAGCAAGGCTGAAAGCTTTTCTGACGACACCTCGCTTACACCTCCTATAAAAGTCCGACGAAAGCCTGGCCCCAAGCCCGGTTCCAAACGAAGAAGCACTCTCATAAAGATGGGTCTTCTCCCTGAGCCTAATTCGTCAACTGCGTCTGCAGATTTAGACAGCGATATGAGTGCTGTTGGAAATGAGAATGCTCAGCCTACTGAACCATCTACAGTTGTAGGTGAGCAGACTGCGTCGAAAGGGTCCAATATTTCTTCATAGGCATGCTTTATCATGTCCATTACTCTCATGCTGGTTTACTGGCCATTAATTTAATTGTCTTCACATGATACAATATATCTGTATGATTCCTTTACACTTGATCTATAATAGTGCAATACAAACAAGTAATTATTTGACAAACTTTCGTGCGTATTTGCCAGTGTTATGTAAAGCGTTTGATCAGGCCTCTCACACGCTTCTCTTCTGCTAACTAATGCACGGCTGAAATTTTCTAAAAAAAAAAGTCAGTTTAAATTACGGGGGCCATTCAGTGGGCCACCGTTTCAGTTTAACAAAGTTGAGAACTCTACTTCGAATAAACCAAACCCCGGGGTGCCACGACTACAAATCCAAGCGCAGTAAATATTTTCAAACTTAGAGACCTCCGCGGGTTTGCACTTTTTTGGAATAGAAAAACGGAGGGAATATTGCAGGTCGGGGATCGTTGAGAATAACCTGGCTAGTGAAAAAAAGAAGAGCACACGACATTTTCTTTTCTCTTCTTTTTTTTTTTTTTTTTTTTCTTCTTTTCGTCTGCTTCATTTACATTTGGTCTACGATCAAATCAAAGACATTCTTAGAAAACAGTTGCAGAGACAATTGAGCAGAAGCTGTCTTGATCTGCTTGGTATCAATTATGGCTGGCCATACAGAACCGCCAGGTAGCACAGTGCACACGCACGACAACTCGCATAACCATTCGCATACACACGAAAGCAAGCAGAGTCCTTCGCACGAACACTCTCATTCTCACGAAAGCAGCGACAACCACTCTCACGACCATTCACATTCCCTGTTTGCACACACCCATACACATGACTCGTCAACCAGCATCTTTGCTCTCGAGAAGGGTGGGCTCAAGAACCCAGCAATCCGAATCACGGTTGTCGGTCTTTTGGTCAACATTGCAATGACCGCGGTGAAGGGTATTGGCGGAATAATTTTCAACTCTCAGCTCTTGATTGCAGACGCCCTTCACTCATTGAGTGACTTGGTCGCGGATGTTTTAACATTGGCCACGGTATCGATTGCAAGTAAAGCTCCCACAGAGACATTTCCCAACGGGTATGGTAAACTAGAGACTCTCGGTTCTTTGTGCGTGTCTGGAATTTTACTTGTTGTCGGAGTCGGAGTATTTTGGAGCGGTGTGGTTACCGTTTCTCAGGCGTTCTTTGGAGAGACTTGGGTTTTGAGTGTGGCTACATCGGTTCTGGGTCACGGACACTCGCACTCGCATGGTTCACAGGAACACGGTCATGGCCATGGCCATGGACACAGTCACAGCCACGGACATAGCCATAGCCATGGCCAGAGCCATGACACTTTGACGGGTGTGGATTTAAATGCCATGTGGCTTTCTGTTGTCTCCATTGCCATCAAAGAGTGGATCTACCAGGCCACCATGAAAGTTGCAAATGAAACCGGGTCTGTCGTTCTGGTGGCAAACGCATGGCACAACCGTGTCGACTCATTGACTTCCGTTGTTGCGTTTTTAACAATTGGCGCCAGTCTTCTATTCGACCTCAAGTGGCTGGATTCCGCTGGAGGTTTGCTCGTCTCCTTAGTTATTATCCAGGCTGGATATTCTAGCGCCAAGACCGCAGCTCTGGGACTTGTTGACTCTGTCCGCTCCATCAAACCTTCTGTACTAGAAGCGCACAAACAGAATGTTGACTCAGTTCTCACAGCTCAAGCTGTCTCTTCACATGGTAGATTTGGGCTGTCTGATCTAGAGCTACACTGTGTCAGGCTCATGCCCTCTGGGCCCAACTACATTTCAGAAGTTGTGCTTTCTGCAAACGGAGAAATGTCACTCGCAAAAGCTGTTACTGCATCTCAACACGTCGAAGAAGAACTTCTAAAAGGTGATGACAGACTTAAGCGCGTCATGGTCCAGGTCTTTGACAGAGAGACCCTGAGACTAGCTGGCAAAGAAAAGCATGCTTGATCTTAGGCCTTGCACCAAAGACAATTCATAGTACACTATTTATAAACATTTTACTCCTTTCTATTTCTTTTTGAAATTCAATTCGGTTGATTCAATTCAATTATAAATACAGAGACGCACATATCACTCTGACATCATGCGCCATCATTCCCGTCGCTAACCAACTTACTTACTCCTCCTTGCCCAAAGCCCAGTCGTTGAGACAGTGTCTGTTTCTGAAGATCTCAATGGCGTAGAACTGCATTCTAACGACAAAGATCGAGTTCTCCTCAGAGTATTCCTTGCTGGCGTCAGTTCTCAGCAATGTGCCGAAGTTAAAGTCTTCCACAGTCTTCTCGTAGGTGTTGATGAATTCGCGCCATCGCTTCTTGCCCTCGACGGACTTCATTTTCTCTTCGTTGATGACCTTTCCGTTGTTGAGGTCCTCGAGGAACTCGGGGAAAGCAGTGACGAGGTGGTCGTAGATTTCGTCATCGCGGGATGTGAGACGGAGGTCGCTTCCCTTTCTCTTGGTGAGGATGCTCCAGTAGGTCTGGGCCTGAATGACAGCCTTGACGGCGAACTGCTTCTCAATGTCCTGAAGGTTCTCGGCCTCCTCAGCGTTGAATTTGGTAGCCATTTTGTATAGTGCGTCTGTAGTGGATTGGTTTTTGTTCAAGAAAGATCAAGTTGATTTTGCTTGGAAAAAAAAAATTTTAAATACTCCCGTAGCAAAACAAACGTAATCACGTGAGCAGCATATAGTAGCTTCTAGGAGGTTTGAGAAGCTTTCCAACAATGTGGCAAGATTGAATCATGTCCCCAAACCACCTCGTAAAAAATGTGTAAGTCTAGCAGGTGGTGCTAGATGATAATATCTTCCAAATTTACAGTAATGTAATAATAAATAATAAAATGTATAGTTGTAGCATGTCTATGGAAAAAAAAAAAACAACGAATGGAGTAAGAAAAAGAACCAAAAACAAATAAAACACTATAATAAACCTGGCAAGGATAGTTAAGAAAATGAAACGATGATTCTATAAACCGGTAGAAAGAAGTTGTTATGCAAAAACAAGATTATGCTGGATGAGGGGCTTCAGAGAGAGTTTACTCGTCATCATCCGTGTCAGGATATCTGGGAGTGCCCTTAGGAGAGTTGAGCCATTCGATGTAACGAAGACGGCGACGGACCTCACGCTCCTTAAGCTCGTTTCTGGTAAGCTTCTTCTTCTTCTTGCGGATCTTGATGTTGGCAGGGGAATCGTTGTCAGCCTCAGAGTTGGCAGCAGTTGAAGTGGCGGTGGAAGGAGCACCACTGGAGTTACCACCGTCTTCGAAACGATCGCTAGCAACAGCAGCCTTACCCTTCTGAACAACTTGACCGTCCTGGACAACCCACTGCTCAGGACAGAGTGCACCGACAAACTCTTCATTATGGGAAATCATGACAACACCACCAGTCCACTCGCGGATAGCAATGGCCAGACCACCAAGAGAGTCACGATCCAAATAGTTGGTAGGCTCGTCAAGAACAAGCAAATGGGGGTTGTTCCACATGGCACCAGCAATAACGACCTTAACCAACTGACCACCAGAAAGGGAGCCCAAAGGAGTGTGGTCAGCAATGTCACCATCAAGACCAACATCCTCAAAGTGCTGACGAATGACCGGAGGAGAAAGGTCTCTGTAACCAAGACCCTCTCTGGAAGCCTCGTGATCATCAAACTCCTGAACAGCCTTGCCGAAACCAAGTTCAATAAGCTCTTCACGAGGGATGAAAGAGTTGAACTTGGGGAGCCAGCCCTTCCACTTGATTTCGTACTGGAAAGTCTTCTTGAGCTTAGAACGACCGATAATGGCCTCGACCTGTCTAGCGCTCTTTCCATCGTACTCGATGGGCTTCTCCATAATAGCACGCTCCTCGTCAGACATCTTACGAGACTGCTTCAAGTGAACTTCACGGTCATCACCGTGCTGGTAACGCCACTGCAAATACTGGTTAGGAGTCTTCTCCTTGTGGAGCTCGACGTGCTGAAGGGCATGCTGAGCAATGTAACCAATACGCAAGTTGGGGTGTTTCTCGACCTTACCTTCAGATGCAATCAACTCACCGGTCAACAGCTTGATAAGGGTAGACTTACCAGCACCGTTGGGACCAAGAATGGCAACTCTGGAAGACAAAGAAAGAGAGCAGGTAACGTTCTTGAGAGAGGGCTTGGCAGCGCCAGGGTAAGCAAACGTGACATTGGACATTCTTGCAATAGCACGGGTGTTAGATCGGACACCAGTAAGAATACCAGGAGGAGGGAAAGCCATCTTGACGTTAGAGTCAGTGAGAGTGTAGTAAGCCTTGCCCTCAGGACGGACCTTGACAAAGTCAGCCAAGTTACCCTTGTAGTAGACAAGCTTCTTAGTCTCGTAGTGGATAATATCAGTGCAAACAGCGTCCAAAAATCCAGAGTCGTGGGAAACAATCAAAGAAGTAATTTCAGTGTGAGCAATCAAGTACTCCTCGAGCCACTTGACGTTGGAAACATCCAAATGGTTAGTAGGTTCGTCCAACAAGAGAATGTCAGCCTTCATAAGCATAGCACGAGCCAACTCGAGCTTCATCTTCCAACCACCCGAAAGGGCACCAACGTTCTGGGCACGGCGCTCTTCGTTGAAACCAACTTCCTCAAGAGCATTAGCGATCTCAGACTTTTCAACATGCTCCAACTCAGGGTCAGATGCAATGAAAGAAACAAGGTCCATATCACCTTCAGAGCCTTGAAGCTTGTGCTCAACAAAGCAGGTTCTGAGTTCAGACTTGTCAGGGAAACCCTCAAGCTTGCCAGAAGCAATAGATCTCATCAAAGTGGACTTACCAGCACCGTTGCGACCGCAAAGACCGTAACGACGACCCTTGTAAAGACGCAAATTGGTCTTGTTGAGCAGCATGCGTCCACCGTAAGCAAGAGAGAACTCAGCGTTGACAATCTGAATACCCTCTTCACCGTCGTCCTCAACAACGGAGTCACGGAACATGCCACGGAAGTGCTGAGTGGTAGTCTCAACGTAGTCATCAGACACCTTGTCGCCAAGGTAAGCCTTGAAGTTAGTAGGGAGAAGAGCCCAATCGCGGCAGTTGATATCAGTAGCGATAACACTGGCGACGTAGCTGGAAAGAGTCTGGTCGATGTTAGAAGGCAGCTTCTCATTGACTTCGGCAGTAGAGATTCTGCTCTTGTTGGTAGAGTCTTCTTTCTCAGCGTCTTCTAAGACCTTGAGAGCCTTGCTAGCAAGCTCGCGGACTTCGGGCTGAGAGGCAGACTCGACAACACGCTTGATACCGGGAAGGAGCTCAGGAATGAAAGCCTTGACCTCAATGGGGTTGTGAACGAGGCGAGTCAAATTCTCAACAACAACGACAGTTTGACGCAAAAGTTCCTGAGAACTGGCAGCCTGGTTCAGTGCACGCCACAAAATAGGCACCAGGATAGAAAGGGCGGACTCAGTGACCTCGGCAACGAAAGTGACATGAGAGAAGGTCTTGATGCACTCAGGAACCTTCTTGGGGTCAGCCAAGGTTTGAACAATGACAGGAATACGAGGGGTGATGTCCTGGTTGTCGACTTTGGAAGCAAAATCGGACAAGGTCTTGTTACCAGCCTTGGAAACCTCAATCTTCATGTCGTTCATGGCATGGGTGAGGGCAGGGACACCCTGAAGGAAACTGAGCTCAAGGTTGACTGCAGGAACCTCGGCAATGATGTTGTCAATCACCTTGAGAGCACCAACCTTTCCTTGCCACTTGGCAGATCCGTGAAGGTACTCAAATAGAATGGGGAGGAGAGAGCCAATCTTGGCGTCGTTGGGGTAAATCGAAGCAAGAGCATCAGTGCAAGAAGTAGAAGCACGGACAACAGCCTTATCTTTGTCGGAAAGCAGTTCGAGAGGAAGAGTGAAAGCAGGCAGCAGGTAAGCCTCGGCGGCAGTGTTGGCACCAAACTTTCTAGCCACAGTGGAGAGAATGAGCAAAGAGCCTTCTCTGGCCAATGGCGACTTTTTGGACTTAGAGAGTGTGGTGACGTGCTTGATAAGGGTGTACTTCTCAATTGCTTCGGGACCCTCGGCATGAAGAACCTCAGAGAGCTCACCAGCAGCAGTGCGGATCTCAGCGAGGGTGCGGGCCTCGCCGGCCTTCTCGAGGTATTCGGAAATAGGGGTCTGTTCAATTTCCTTCAAAGCAGACACGAGGGAAGACAATGAGGTGGTGGAAGAGTTTTGTGTAATTGGGGTAGAGGCACCGGAAGACATAGCTGGCGAATTGACACCGCTGTTGTTGAATCGGCCAGCGGGTGCACCTCTCACATTGCCGGGAACAAAAGCCTGGCCGGTGTACTTCATTGCCGGCTTGGGCTCTTCAAAGACAAGAGGCTTAAATTTAGGAGGCATTTTTTCTGTGGAAAAAAATAGCGCTCGCTTTGAAAATTAAATTAATGATGGCGAGAAGAAAGAAATGTCTTGATCGAAACAAATTATTTTCTACGTGAAAAAAAAAAAATTAAAAAATTAAAAAAATTTACCGTTTACCCTGACCCAAGAGCGCACGGCTGAACACGGGATGTTTCAATGACTGGCTGGCGTTGTTGGGAATAATTCACGTCTATTTCCGCTTATCAACGCAGGTGCCCGACTATTGTTCGAGTCTTGGTGCAAGCAGTCGATGTACAAAGTATATGGATTGCAAGATATGAACGTCATTTGTTTATTTATGTACTTAGACGCGGTCGAGCTGTAGTCGCTCGTTTTGCGTGCCAAGGCGTGAAATGCGCAGAAACATATCCACGCCGTAGCCTTCTAAGCTATGCAAGTCAATGTGGCCGTCCCAGTACTCAGCGTACACCCTCGATAGAGGCAGACCCATGCCAAGCTTGAGTTGAGGTGGGCGGGAAGATAGCGAGGCCAAAGAAGAAACATGGTGCAATGGTGCATTCGGCTCTTGAATGCTGGTGGGTGGGTTGGAGAAAAGATCGCTCAAGGTTTGACTGTCAGGACTGTTATCACCTAGGGGGTCTTGGATCTCTTCGGTAATGCCAGCGAGGGTGGGAACCTGACGGAAATTATCCAACCGACCCTGGCTTCTGGGGCCCTTTGAAAAACTCCAAATGTGAGGTAGAATATCAGCCGGGATGCCACCACCTTGGTCAGAAACGCGAATCATAATGTCCTTACTTGTGTTTGAAATGCTCACCAAGATTGGTGGTGGCTTGTCTTTGGGCCCGGCACTCTTGGGAAAGTAATGGTTTTTCACTGTTGCTTCAAGTGAGTTTCTGATAATTTCTCCGACAATGTAGTTGAGGTGAGATTTCATGTAAAGGAAAGTAGTCTCGGTCAGACTCTCGATTATAATCTCGGGCATTTTTGCACCGGGATACAAACTTTGGATCAGCTCCGTAGCAATCTTACCGCATTGCTCAACGGTCTCCTTGGCATTGCATCGTAAAAACACAGCGCCAATATAGTTTGGATCGTGCTCCATGTTGTAAGTGCCTTTTTGAAAATTCGACGTCAAACTTAAATGCTGCTCCGCAATCACACGTCTCGAAATCCGTGAGCAAAGAATGCTAGACATGAAATTGTCCAGTGTCTGTCCGTCTACATTCTGTTGCATGGAGCATTCGATTACTCCAATCATCAAGTTGGGGATGATGCTCAAATGCTCATTCAGTAGTCCGTTCAACATCACGCAGAACTTATCATTGTCCTCCAAATTTTTAATCTTTGGAAACTTTCGGAATTGATCAAATGCTGTGTAGTACATTTCGTAGACTTTGCTTAGGTGGGGATTGCTCACAACAGCAAAGGGTAGGTTCTGCATGTCTCTGATTCGATGGGCCAATCGCGTCGGCAGTTCTTCTTGCACAAAATTACCTGAACTTATCAACTTTTGAGAGGTGAGTTTCCGTCCGAAAAATGCAAGCTGTCGCAAACTCACAGGATGTGGGGTCCTCTTCACCCAGTCCAGGAGCACCGTGTTTTGATAAAAATGTCGATTGTTTATGAGTTTTGAGCCTTTGGGGTATGTCACTGATCTGAGAGAGTGCACAAATGAACCCGGCTCCGCATGATGGGCAAAGTCTGAGTATTGTCGTGTATTCGGTGCCGTTCGGGCAGGCTTCCAACAGCACTTGGGGCAGCTCAAGCTGTGCCGGATGTATCGAAGCATGGCAGTGTTTCTAGTCATTGTTCCACCACACTCAGATAATGCAAGGATATAACGGGAGTAGACTCTCGCAGTTTGAATTACCTATCGCTATGTCGCAGTGATTCGTAAGAGAAAAGGAGCACAATCCTACAAAAAGACAATGAAAGTTAATCCACAGGAAGCTTCAAAGTCAAGAGTCATTGAGTCTTTCTATCTCGAATTGATCACTAGCCCGCATGGTGTCGAGGGTTAGGGCACTGCGGGTAAAAGAAACTCTAATCTGGGCCAGCCTACGGGCCAACATCAATCAAGGCTTCTAGTTCTTGGTTGATCATATGTTGAATAAATTATGGTCTATTTAAGTGAATTACACCGATTATTATGGTGGTTAAATATTTGATGCAAAAGACTTTTTTCCTATTTTTCCCAGATCAGTTTTCAAAATAAATGTCGTGTGCAGGCATAGACGACCTGATCATACTGACCAACGAATTCAATACCGTTTGTAGGACAAGCACCTCTGGTGTTTGTTGCCTCATTGAGCGGGTGAGCCTGGCTAGGTATGGGTCTGTCAATTCTAGAAATTGCTGTTTGACACTGTGTGAAACTAGATCAAAGTGATGGAGTGCGTGTTTAGTGAATTGGAAATAGAGAGTGAGTAGGGTGGGATCCTGATCGGAAAGTGGCATGGAAGAGACGAATGGTATTAGACTTTCAGTGAATAGCGAGTCAGCGTTTGTAAACACGCTGGCTTCTACTTCTTCATTCCCTTCAGGGTACTGGAGCTGTAACAGGAAACTTGTAGCCAAGTGGCGTCTGAACCTGTGCACATTGGGGTGGAGGCCGTGACTCAACACATCCAATAGTCGCAAGCGGATCTTGCTGTGTGTGGATGGTATCACAGCAGAAATTGCATCAGAGAGGGTACGCAAAAAGGCCAATGGGACTTCTTCAATACTATTTTGAACGTGAGAAAATATGCTTTCCAGAGTTTTTGAAAAAATGGCGGGAGTGAAAGAGTAGGTGAAAGAAGCGTCAGCAGCAGACATGCAAATAAGCAATCCTGTTAACAGTAAATTTTTCAACGATGCATTTTTCACTGCAAGGTCAGATGCCAACTCCAGTATCAGCTCTACCAGATGGACCTGAGGCATGTAGTAGTTCTTGCTGCTAAGCACTTCTTGGAATGCAGAGGCGAGGTGGTCCACATCATCTGATTTGGAGTCTGGGGAAGATGTATGAATTATAGAGGTGAGAACTTGAGGGTTTGCACCAATCGTCGTGAACAAGGAGAAGAGTATATCTAAGAATTTGTCGTCTTCAATGTTGGGAAGGGATTCAGAAAGAACCTCAAAATACTGACGTTTGGAGTATTTTAACGAGGATGCCGCTTGCGCATTACTGAGCAGCCATAGCCAGATGGTCAAGGGTAATGGTTCCTCCTCGTGAGACTTCACCTTCTTCAGCAAAACTCCAGACTCAATCATGCTGTTTGGTGTATCACAGTAGTTCAAAAAACTGTACCAGCTCTTGAAGTTGGATCGATCAGTTATGTGAAACTCTTGAACGTAATAGAGGGGTTTGAAGAAAAAGAAATCAGTGGGAACTTGCTCATCACCCGAGTGAAGCAAATTAGCCATGTATTTGACTTCGCTTTCGGCATTGTAGCTGTATACTCGAGTTGGTGTTTCGGACGGAACAAGCTCCTGGTACTCCTTGGGCAAAAAAGGCGAATTCAGTAAATCCCCAAGTTTAGCAGTAAGTCGCGACTCTAGCTTTTCCAGTATTTTGTTATTTAACTCTTGGTATTTAGTAGCCTGTTCTTTTTCTTTCATAGATTCGTCCAGTTCTTCTTGAATGAAATTCTCAATGCTTTTCAACTGATTGTAGAACTTTTCCTCGTTCTTGTCGACTTTTAACAAATCCGCCACTTCTTTTTGTATGGCTAAAGGTTTTGGCACGCTTTGAGACTTCTGTGAAAAAAAATCGGTTAGTGATTTGTATTCTCCAGCCATAGATGATCGTGTTCTCTTGCTGATTTTTGACGGCGACGACAGTGTTCGTTCGCGCTTGGCAGGCGTTTCTGGTTTCCCCGTTTTTTGCCCATTGGAACGTCTCAAAGCTGAAGTAGCTGTAATAGAGCTGTGAGAATTGAGAGGCTTTTTGATTCGACGACCGGGCCGAAAAAATGAGTCGTCGCTTGAACTGGAAGAGGAGTCGTCGAGTATTTTCTCTCTTCTAACCAGTGGTTGTCGCTTTACAGATCTCGGCGCAGGCGTGTCCTTGCTATTCGGCAAATTTTCGACTTGTCTAAGAGGAGAATCTGACCGTTCAGTCCTTTCGCGGGTGACTGCAGGGAATTGATCTAGATCAAGTCGTTCGCCGGGTTTTGGACTCGATGTTTGTAATGGCGTGCCTATTCCAATTCCGTTGTTCTCGGTCACATAAAAACCTGTAATTTCTATACTCCCTTCACTGTCGCTTATTGCCGTGTCATGCTTATTGTATGCTTTAGATAGTTGATTCGTCCTGGAACCACGCGATGTGTTGAATCCCAGAAAGTCATCACTGTCACTACCACTACTAATAGCGATGACCTGACTGTCCTCGCTCATTAATTCGTTCGCTTTGTATATTTGTGACAGCCTAAAGGTCACTACATAGCCATAACAAATATGATGACTTGTGCCCTTTAGTCAACTGTGCTGAACTGTCTCAACATGAATCTGGCCAAGGAAAACTTCCCTAAAATCATTTTATGTAATCAATTCTCATTTAATTATGTCATCGCATATTAATTATGTACGTAGCGTACAAGAGCTGACTAGAAAATCTTTTAGTGAATAATTTTAAAATATAATATATTGAATTAAATAATTGAGACGATACTATTAGGCGTCCTTCTCTTCCCCAGCGAGGTAGTGCAAGTAGGAGCCCAAAGTCTTGGTTCCCTCAATGTAGTTGGGGATGTTGATCTTCTCGTTGGTAGAATGAGCACCGTCATCACCACGGCCAACAGGGAGCAAAATAACACTGGTCTTGAGAATATCCTGGAAGGAGAGAGTGATGGGGATGGAACCACCCTCACGAGTGTAGTCAGGGTCGACACCCCAGACCTTCTTGGTGGCACGGGCAGCAGCTCTGAAAGACCAGTTCTTGGGGTCAGAGACCCAGTAGTTACCGTCGTGGATGAGCTCGGCCTTGATCTTGTTCTTAGAACCAAGCTTGGCAAACTCCTCCTCAACGTACTTGATGACAATCTCGTCAAGCTTGGCCGACTCAATGTTGGGGACGGTACGGATGGAGAACTTACCAACGACCTTAGCAGGAATGACAGTCTTGGCACCGGGGCTGTAGAAAGCACCCTCGACACCGTGAATGGAAAGAGAGGGGTATCTCCAACGAGCCTGGAGGGCAGACTTGACGTTGTCGTGGATGATGGTCTTGGAACCAACGTTGCCCTCGAATCCCTCGAGGTCAAAGTTGATGTTGTCGTAGAGAGCGTCCTCCTCGTCGGTCAAAGTAGCAACCATCTCTTGAATGCCGGGAATGAGGATCTCACCCTTGGGGGTAACAAGCTTAGAAAAGACGTGAGAGAGGTCAATCAAAGGCTCGTGGACAACACCACCAAAGAGACCAGAGTGGAGGTCAGCAGCGGGTCCCTCAATCTCAATGGAGTAGTAGTTGCAGCCACGGACACCGTAGGTGAGGACGGGATGCTTAGTGCCCAACCAGTAGTTGTCGGAAATGCAAACAGCATCAACGCCCTTGAAGTAAGCATCCTTCTCCTTCTCGATCAGCTCTTCAAGACCAAGGGATCCAGACTCCTCCATACCCTCGAAGCAGAAAACAAGGTTGACGGGGATGTCAATCTTAAGATCGTTGTGAGCCTGGAGAACGTTCAACCAGCACATGACAGGTCCCTTGTCATCAGTGGAACCACGGCCGTAAAGGGCATCATCCTTCTCGACAAGAGTGAAGGGGTCGGTGTTCCAGCCGTCCTCGAGCTGAGCGGGCTGAACGTCGTAGTGACCGTAGATGAGGATGTTCTTCTTGGCGGGGTCCTTGCCGTATCTGCCAACAACGATGGGAGGGAGGTTGAGGTTGTCAGTACCGTGCTGGACACCAAGTTCCTTCAACTCAATGTCAGTGGCACCAAGCTCGGTGAGCTGGTCAACGAGCCAGTGGGCCATCTTGACGACCTCAGGGCGGTGCTCAGCATCAGCAGAGACAGAGGGGATGGCAACAGCCTCAGCAAGGCCTTGTAAAGTTAGTAATCGATAACAATTGAACAAGCAGTAGAAGCAAACGCTGAATTGATTTTTTTTTTTTTTCTCACGTACGGGTGATGTAGCTGGCCTTGAACTCGTCGACTCTAAACGCCTTGAGTTAGCATGAGGGGTCTCTTATCATGGATGCAGGCAGTCCTGCCTGAGCACTGTTTGGTGGCGGCTGTCGCACTTACTTGTCGAAAAACTTCTGGATGGCTTCGTCAGACATGATTAGGATAATTGGATGGAGGGGAAAGGTGAGTGAAAAACGATGAAATGGGGAACAGAAAATTTATAAAGAGGGCCGTTGGTGTTGACCTTTTTTTGTTGTTTCCTAAACAAGTACGCGGGTAGTAGGTACGCCATGCACACCAAAAGTGCCGTGTGGTGGAAGGCCGTGAGCTAAGAAAAAAACCGTTTTTTTTTTTTCATTTGAGCGCGGTTATTGCAAGGTGCGTGAGTGGTCCGTTGAGCAGGTCTCAGGCCGCTCGACAGCTAACTCAGAAGGATTCCTGGCGAAGGTGCTGAAGTCACCGGCATCGATCATATCAAACAGGCCGCTCCAATAACGTGATTTGTGTTGATAATCAGCAGAAGAGGGCCCTGGTGATTATCTAATCCCATACTTGAACGTTGAACAACGAACATCGATGGACCAGTTCTCAACGGTGTCAGAGTATCAGAGAGCACTTGTGACATCCATGTAATGACTTCGGGCAGTCTTGATCTGCCGTGTGCAAGACATTCAGACAGTCCTAGAGTTCATTGAAAAGAGGAGTAGGTGTTTGAACATGAGGCCCACAAATGCCGTCGAAAACCGAGAATATTTCAGTCGTCAGATTGGCAACTACTTACTTGCATTTTTCTGTGTCCTCCTCTATTGCTTTTATGGCAGCACTAGCATCTTTGGATTGTATTTGAAATTGATAGTTCTTATATGTACTATATTACTAGGGGTATATACTTCAGGTGAAGTAATTTCAGATTCAAATAAATTTGTCAATAAGCATTCCCGTTGTATTTCTTATGGGCACTAATTGCAGTCCACACTACCAGTATGGAAAATGTCCATTTCTTTCTCAGTGGTCAATGAATACTAAATAGCAATGGAACTTATTTGGATTGAAACACCTGAGCGACTCATGGTGCTTTGACTTATACCAAGATCTTGAATTATTGTTGGAATTGTCTTTGCGACAAAGTTCGCGCGAAGACTTCCATGTGTTCACGTGACTTAAAAATGCCAGCACACAGTTGGACTTATTTCAAGCCTGATCTCATCTTTTTCCAACCCAGATCAACCAACCAACAACACAACCCACAATACCAAATGTACGTCTATCAAGTACTACTAGCGTTTGCCGCGCTGCTGGCCACTCCCGTCTCGGCACAGTTTGGTAACATGTTTGCCAACATGTTCAAACAGCAGCAACAACAAGCACCAGGTGGAACCTGGCTCGAACAAAACTATGACCAAGGTAAGCCTGCTTTACATGACACGAACTACAACCTTTTGAAGCAGAACTAACATTTGCAGCTAATTGCGATGGCTACCTTTGCGAAGACACAATGACATGCGTCAGAAAACCAGTTGACTGTCCTTGCGTGTTCCCCAACTCTGAAATCAAGTGCGTGCTACCAAACAAAAAGGCCTATGTCTGCATTTCCAAGCCAGCTGAAAACGACCCGAATCCAAGAGACTGTGATTTCATTGAGAAAGCTTACAAGGGCCTTATCTAGGTCAAGTAATGGCTTTTCAGATATGCCTTGCAAGGTAGGCCTTTGGGTCGTCACGATCATGGGCCGACACCGCAAATTTATTTATTTAGACACGTATGAACTTGGTTGAACTGGAAAGCATTGTTATAAGATCAATCTCTTGGAAATAGTTGGCCAGAAACTTATAGTTACAAGCTGGTCTTTTGTACTCTGGTTCACTCAATTTAGGTGTTCATTCACATGTAATTACCTTTTTTTCAGCACTCTCTCGGACTAATGTGAATATAATTGATACTCAATCAACCAGTCAATCCCAGCTCTGCCAGAAACCTCAAGCTGTTGCTGGCAATTCTTCTGGAGCAAATCATCGCTTCCTTCAACTTGACGTGTTCGTGGGCCGTCTTGCGGTACCTGTATGTTAGGTCATCTGACATGAACTCGTGACCTCCACAGCGGCGTTTTCTCTGCGTTTTCTCTCCTACTGCGCTTGTCTTGGAACGCCAAACAAGCGGAAAACCGGCCCATGAACGTGGAACTGAGCACAAGTTGAACCCAGATCCAAGACCGCAAAGCCTGTAAAAAGCTGCAAATTCGCCTTGCCTGGAATTAGCGCCAAGATCATGTCCCGCAACGAAGCCTTCTCCCAACGGTCTATAAATATAAGGTTAATTGCCCGCTTGAAGGAGCAGTTAAATTCACTTCTTCTTCGCAGTCTTTCCAGTGCGACAGAACCTTTACAAACAACTAATACCTTTTCATAATGGCCACCTCCTCGCCTGAACGCAAGCTTCATTTCTACATATACGACCGGAACCATGAATTCAGGGACACATTTTCGACATTACTAAAGGAACAACAAGACGAGGAGGGCGCTGTATGCGTTGGAGATGCCGGAAGCGACTTGACTGTGCAAGCTACGGTGGTAAACGACAAGGGCTACTTGATGGGATATTCGCTCGCTCCAGCTGTGGCAGGCTTGTCAATCGGTGCCATTGTCTCCCCAGGAACGTCATTCGGGATTATGGAAGGCGGACTCGATCTCGCAATTAGCAAGTACTACAGCTCACTGTTTGGACTTGGAATTGAGCCTCGTGTTGTGACGCTGGCTGTTCAGAAAGCTCTGCTGCACAGACCGTCTGGTGGGCTGCTATACAATCCCGTTCAACACGCGGAGCGAATTCCAGCTGAAACGTTGTTGACCAATATTCAGGAACAGCTGGGAGCAACGCGAACGGCATCGGGCCTACCTGCATATTTCGATGATCGGTCTGATGTCCCTGATTTGATCCACCTTCCGACCATGGCTACGCCGTCTTCAATCTACCATGGAGAGTATGAACGGTTGTGCAATTCCCTGGTGTTCAACTGTACCTGGAATCTACTGGCCAACCTGAACCAGACCCACCTTAGTGCTGCCGAAGTTGAACGCCCGACCCTGAATGTTATGCTAACCGGCATGGGCACTGGAATTGGCAAAGTGCCTCCAAAGATCTCTGCCCTGTACATGTTCAAAGCGATGTACTACTTTGCCCGCATCTTGCGCATGAAAAAAGAAAACACGGCGGTTTCGGATATTGCTCGCTACACATCAGGCATGCTACGAGATATTCCCATACTCCCTGGACAGGAATACTCAGAGTTTGGGCGAGTGAGGGAAGGAGCCGAAGCAGAAGAGGGCGACTCAGAAGACGAAGTGAGTGTGGATGAGGACGAGGACGGAGAGGAGCAGCAGAATGCCCCCGAGGCACCGCAGAACGAAGATGAGGAAATGACTCAAGTAGATTGAATACAGAACTTGCTTGCACTGTGCACTTGTTTTTTTTTTACACTACCCATAGAGGAGTGGGGGATGCCCCTCCGCACTTTGTAATATTTAAGCTGTCAAAATTTCAGTTTCGATAACGGCAAGTGATGAGTTACACGGGGAGATTAATATTAGAGTTACTGGCGTACAAGAATAAAACTCAGAGAGTCAGAGGCGACAAAGAGAATTACCAGTTGTAGCTTCGAGCACAGCACATGAAATTCCATTTTTCTGCGCCGTGGCGAGTACCTCTGCGAGAGACTTGAGCTGAGTCTGTAGCTGGAGCTGAGTTGTGACGTATCCTTTGTGATCCGCAGCAGTAGAAGGTGCTCGAAAAACACCACGCACTAGAGTTGCAGCCTAAGCGCTCCCGACCAACATCACCGTGGATGCCACGCTGGCAACTGAGCTGGCTTTGACGCTGGCTTTGACAGTCCTGGCAGCTTGTTCCAGCAGCAGCGGCGGCATTTTTCCTTTGCGTTCCACGTCCTGGGCTCTTAATTTCGCTTGAGTCTCGCTCGGACAAATAAGGCAACGTGCGGCGTTCAGGCTAGTTTCCCGTTCAAGGCACTGCCAGCCTTAATTTTTTTTTTATTATTTCCTATGGAAAATTACTAACTTCCAATACCTGGCATTTCTTTCTTCTCCTTCTTTCTACAAACACCAGGAAGGCTGCCTTTTCACTACCAGAGATACTGTCATGGTGTGGTCCAACCTTGCCTTTCTGCTGCTCTCGCTGCCGTGTATCTTCACGTCCTCCCTGCTGTCGTCATCAAAACACGACGCAGAGGATTTTGTCCACCCTAGTTTTTGTGCTGTAAGTTATGCCGACGCCACTCGCTGGGGATTGTACACCCCAAAAAATTTAAAATTTGCACACTAATGCAGACTTCAGGTCCCTAACGGAGACATCCAAGACGCTTGCGGTGCTACTTTCGAAGCCGTGGAGGCAACGAATCACCGTGTACGACCATACGTGGAAGAGCTGGTGAATACAGACTTTTTCAAGTACTACTATCTAGATTTATACAGCGACTCGTGTCCACTTAGCGACGATTCAGCAACATGCGGCAACAGGGCTTGCGCTGTAGACACAGTTGACGACGAGTCAACGCTACCAGAGGTCTGGCGGGCCAGCTACCTCGGACAGTTCAAGAAGAACTCCTTTTCAATAGAGTCTCAAATCGACAGCAACCGCGTCGAGCTCTCGTGTGTTACCAACGCCAATGAACGACTTCTAGCCGAAAAGGCGGCCCAACAAGCCAACAAAGACTATTGCATTCCCGAAGACGACAGAGCGGGCCCTGACGGTGTCTATGTATCGCTTCCAGATAATCCAGAGCGTTACACTGGCTACGCGGGGTCTCACGCAAACAACGTTTGGAAGGCAGTGTACGAAGAAAACTGCTTTGGCTACACTGGGGAGGAGGAAAGCTCACTGACTGAGCAAGAACAGTGCATTGAACAAAGACTATTCTACAGACTTTTGAGCGGAATGCATTCAAGTATTTCTACTCATCTATGCTATGACTACCTCAACACAACTACGGGATTGTGGGGGCCTAACACTGAGTGTTTCATGAGCCGCGTGGGTAGCCACCAAGAACGCCTGTCCAACTTGTACTTTAACTACGCGTTGGTGTCAAGAGCAGTGGCAAAGTTGAAGAACCATGTTGATGACTTACAATTCCCATCTCAGAACAGCGACTACGATAAGGACACTTCTCTGCAAATTTTGCGACTTGCCGAAATTGTGAATATGGAACCGCACATCTTCAATGAGATGTTAGTGTTTAGTACACCTGAGGCACTTTTGTTGAAGGAAGAGTTCCGCAACAGATTTCGTAAAGTTTCTGCATTGATGGACTGTGTTGGATGTGACCGCTGCCGACTCTGGGGCAAGCTCCAAGCTGCCGGATATGGCACAGCTCTCAAGATTGTGTTTGAACTGAACGAAGGTGGCGACGATGACCTCCAGAGCCACGAACTCATTTCACACCTGAGACGGTCTGAGCTTGTATCCTTGATCAATACTTTTGACAGATTGTCCAAGAGTATTGAGGCTGTCGAATACTTCCGTGATGTTGTTCGAAGTGAACTGGAAAGTGTGTCTAGTGCTGGCAAACGGGCAAACACTTCC
Organism: Geotrichum cucujoidarum; assembly: GCA_030566025.1. NCBI lineage: Eukaryota > Fungi > Ascomycota > Dipodascomycetes > Dipodascales > Dipodascaceae > Geotrichum > Geotrichum cucujoidarum. The sequence goes on along the minus strand of JAJMHN010000001.1, from coordinate 322,309 downwards.
TTCGTGTCTTCCAACAAGAAAAACGTGTACGATACACTCAGATTTGCTTTGGACAGCTACATCCCTAAAAACATTTGGAACTTCTTTGTTGAAAATTCGAGTGGATACTTGAACTTGTTCAGCACATGTGACGGGGCCCTTTCTTCCGCCAGCGAGTGGGTCGGTATGAAAAGGGTGGGCAAGTCCAACGCGGATCTATAAAAGATCGCGTACTACTTTTATTTTGCATCTATTTACATTCATTATTACTCTTTGAGAGCTCGCGCTTTCGAAGTTGCATCAGTTCAAAAATTACTTTTCATCATTACTTGAATTTGCTTCAAAGTAGAAACAATAACATTACTTATAGGGCCAAAAAGTTAATCCAAGCACTTTCATTACGATTTCGTTTCATTCCAGTTATAATTTATAGTCGTTGAAAATAGTTTGATTACTTTTCATTCTTGGATTCTTTCGTAGGCTTGCCCTCTGCGTTATCGAACAGCCGCTTCGCGTCTTGAATGACCTTTTGCAGCACAAGAAGCTCTTCAATACGTCCAAGTTTCTTGGGGTCGTTTCGGACAGCAAATTTGAAATCTTCGACCTTGATTTTGGCGCGGTTGGCGGTTCGTGCGACTCTGGCGGCTTCGTGGCACTAGAAAATGGGGAGTAAGCTAAAGAACTAACAGAAAGTCGCACTTGAAAAAATTCATACAATATCTATGATGTAGTTTTGGAGAATGTCGTCTAGTGCTGCTATACTCTCTGGGTCTGGCTCTGCAACGTCGCCAAAAGCGTACATTAATGACCGGACTGGTTGGTTAGCATGAGGTCCCTAACGTCATGAGCGCCACAAAAGTTGGGACGGTTGACACTGAGCTCACAAAGAACTCCAATATACTCACGGTCATTTTGAAACAGATTAGGTCTCCGTCGCTTTCGAGAATATTCTTGACTCGACATTTGCAGCGGCGGCGTTTGTGTGATGATGGTAAGGGAAGGTGGGAGGTTTTGAAAAAACGTCCCAATTGCTTTGGTCTTCGCGTTTAAACTTCCCCGACACTTTTGATCAGTGGAATTGCAAAAGCTTTCTTTAAAAGCCATGCCTCCTCGAATTCCAAAGAATCTAAGTAAGAAAAAGAAGTCGGCAGCGCCGGTGCCTCAGACTCCTGAGGACTTTTTGTTTGCTGGTACAGAACTTGAGGACTTTGGAGACCGCTGGATCGACTCTGGAGACGTACCCAAGGCCCTCAGGTTTTATCAGCGCGCATATACACACTACAACCAGGCTATATCCAAGGGCCGCAATGTGCCTGGAGAAGGCATCCATATAAATGACGCGGCTTACAACGTGGCACGAATGCAATATGTTATCTACAACAAAGTCGTCAAGAACGGCGTCTTCGACACTATTGCGCCAAATACACAGGCCGAAGTCCAGGAAGTAGTTCCACAATCCCTGGATGATGTGGAATTGGCACACAGACGAGCGCTGGAGCTGGTGGAGGGACAAACACATACAGATCTATGGTACACATACGGCCAAGTGCTGAGCGAACTGGGCGAAGAAAAGGAAGACTTGCAGTTGATTATGAAGGCCGTCGAATTCTTCCAGAAGGTCCTGGAGCTGCAATTGACAAAGCTCAAGCAAACAGCAGACTTTGAAGTCGAAGAGGGCGATGAAAATCTGCCCCTTGCGTCGGAACACATGCGCGGGGCCGATGGCCAACAACAGGCAATGTCTAAGAGCGAGGAAGTTGATATCGACGCAGGTGTCTCGTCAAGTCTAGTAGTGGAGACCATCGTTTCCTGTCTGGACTGCTTCAACACTCTACTCGAGTTATGCCGCGACGATGATAGCCCTGTCATTACACCACACCCGGCTGTCGCGGAATATGTTTCGATAGGACTCAATGGTGTCCAAGTTTTGGCCCGTGAGTTTTACGGTATCGTTGAGAAGTTTGGAGTCGAAGGAACGAGTAGTGGTGTTTTCACAAGTATTGGAGAAACCTACGCAGAAGAAGCAGCCATTGCCTTTGCACAAATCTTGAGTACATGCGCAGAAGACTTACCAACTCTCGTTGCTGTTTGGACTCAGCCCCTGATAAACGAAAAATCAGTGAGCATTGTGCCAAAGGTTTTGGGCATGGACGAGACAATTAGATTGCCAGCAACCGTGCAAAGGTATTTGGCTGCAAGTGACGCTTTGATTGGTTTTACAGAGCGGACTGGTGTGCCGGCTGAAACGTTGTGGTCCGCTCTAAGCCAGGCTTCTGCGCTCTTAAAAGAGGCGTGGAATATCAGTTCGGAAGCTACACCAACTCTTAAACTTCAAGTGCTGTTGGCTCGGGGCGACGTCGACTACATGAGAACTAAGGTGCCGTTATCAGCAGTAGAAAAACACAGAGCAGTGTTGGAAAAGAATGCGGTCAACTTGTACACGAGCGCTATGAATTTGCCACTGGCAATGGGCAACTCTCTTAGCACTGGCGGTATAGGCGCACAGCTGCTGAAACAGGAAGCTGAGGCCAAGAGGCTTTTTGTGTCCGGAAACAGATCAGAACTGAAGCCAGGATACGAACGCTTTTTGAAAAATATTTTGTGAATAAAGTCGTAAATAAATAAGTTGCACACAGATTTCTTTTATGTTGGCCCTCCAAATAGGTATATTTCGACGCGTATATTTTTAGATGGGACAACACCACCATTTTTTCCCTCCGCAAACCCACAATGGCCAACCCGAAAGGCGATAACATTTCTACGCCTCCTAAAATACATGGTAAGGAAAAGGATGCGAATCTGCTAGTTGTTATGAATTCAAAAAAGCACATTTTTAACATGGTACAGGCCATCTTCAGGCTGGACAGACGCCATGCCGCAATATCCTGATTCACGGGTATTGCAAATACGCGGATAAGGGATGCGTCTTCAAACACGATTCACAGCAGCAACAGCAGCAGCAGCAACAGCAGCAACAACAACAGCCACCGCCACCGCAGCAGAATGCCATGTCAGCGCCCATGTTTAGACACAAACTGAATGCCGAGTCACCTAGTTTCACGCCGAGTTTCACGAACCTGCCTGCCAGTGCGGCCGCAGCACCTTCTACCGCGCCTAAATCTACGCTCAGTCCAAAGTTTGCAGAGATTTCGCCATTCATACCCAAGAGTGAGTACTGCTGGCTCATAGGCCTGTAATGTGTTCTAACTAGATGTGCCAGACTTTAGCAATGGATACGACAGTCCCTCGTTACTCGGTCGTAGCGGATCACCTACTCCATTTACCCCAGAAAACACGTTTCAACACGACCACTTCAACGTGCCTGACGTGTCGCGAATGAACATCGCAGAGTCAACACAATCGGCCCCTGTAATGTCAGACTACCAACCCTTGCAAGTCGACCCTATGATACGAAGTGCGGGGCCCATGAACTACCACACTCCCTACCAATCCGACATGTATTTCTCACACCACTCTAATTACCCGCTACAATATCACTTATATGCACCTTCATCAGCTTCTAACGACACACTTGCGAGCCATCAACGACGGCCAGAAGACTTTTTCATATCAAATTCGCTACGCGAAGAGCTGCAAAGAAAGAACGAGGCCACACTACAGACGCTTCCCGGCAGCAATCTTCCTGAGTTTGTTCACGTTTACCACAGCTTAGTACCTATTGACACTAATCTGGAGAAAAGCACACAAGCCTTTGGATACCCTACGTGGGCATACAAAGCGTGCTCTAACAAGGATGGACGTTTTTACTGCTTACGGCGAATTGAGGGCTATCGACTGGCAAACGAGAAGGCCATTAGCATCGTACAAGTCTGGCATACAGTAATTTCTGCCAATGTTGTTGGTTTGGTAGAGGCGTTTACGACTCGCGCCTTTGGCGATAATAGCTTGGTGTTTGTGTACGAATACTTCCCCTTGAGCAAGACACTACAGGAAGTTCATTTTGGGCTAGAGTCGTTCCAGCGCATGAACCGGCTGACGCCAGAAAAACTTATTTGGAACTATGTCTCTCAGTTGTTGAACGCATTAAAGACCATCCACGGCGCAGGGCTAGCTGCCAAGACTCTAGAGCCGTCGCGGGTTCTAGTCACTGGAGAGTCAAGAATCCAGTTGAACTGCTGTGGCATCCATGACGTTTTGCAATACGAGTCGACCTCTGCGCATACGATAGAGCTGCAACAGCGCGAAGATATTCTCAATCTGGGCAAGCTGATTTTGATGTTGACCAACAACTCACAGGCTGCAGTCAATGACGAAGCCAAGGCGATTGAGCATATTGAAAAGTTTTATTCAAGGGGGCTGGTGGATTTGGTTCATACCATCTTCCAGGCTACGAGTCTAAATCACCAGACTTCAGATGGACCTACACTTGGTCACTTGATCCAACTGTCCTCCGAGCACATACTCGAAAGTTTTAATGAATCCCTAGAACACGGGTCTTATCTGGAAGCCGAGCTGGGCAAGGAGCTGGAAAACGGACGGATTGTACGTTTGTTGTGCAAACTGGGGTTCATCAACGACCGACCGGAGTATGAGCACGACCCAGCTTGGAGTGAGACAGGAGAGCGTTACCCGTTGCAGCTGTTTCGTGATTTCCTGTTCCACCAGGAAACAGACGCCGGACGGCCGTCTGTGGACCTGGGCCATATCCTGCGGCACCTAAACAAGCTCGACGCGGGAATTGACGAGAGCATAATGCTCGTTTCTCGAGACGAAAAAAAGTGCCTCGTAATCACGTACAAGGAACTGAAAACATGCATTGAGAACGCGTTTCGAGACTTGAGAAGGATCAGTTGAGGAGTGGGCAACATGGCGGGCTCCGGGATTGACTAGAAAAAAAAAAAAAGAAATCAATAAAAAAAAAGCAATAAAAAGTTTCAGGCCCTCAGGGCATTTTAACGAGGAGTACTTGAATAGTTTGAAGTAGCTACTAGTTATCGAGTAAAAGAAGTCACCATCTATATTTAGGGGGAGGCTGGACCTGGGCGCGCCTGGCCGTACGCGCACAAGCACCTGTCTGCCCGTTTCCCGCACGCAGCTGGCGCGTGGCGTTTCACAACAGGACCGTGGAGGGTGCTTGCTCAGCGTGTTCCGCGTGTGTTGGTGATGGCTGCGTCGCTGGAAGTTTGGCTCAATTTGATGCCCCGGCTTTTTATAGACTAGGCGGCCACCCACCGAGGAGCTGTCAGTGCTTAATTTCTTTTTTTTTTTTTTTTTTTTTTTTTTTTTTGCCTCTCCACGACATTTAGCGTGTCGTGGTTTACTGAAAAGCTGGAAAATCGTATAAAACCAGCACAGGCCCCAGAGTTTGTAGCAAACGGACTTTATTTCTTCTCACTAGTTCTCTTCACTGCCAGAGAAACTAGCTCTTGTTGTTCCTGTCCCTTCTCTAGACCAGTTCGTCGCCGACCAGCATCAGCAGCAGCAGAAGTATCAGCAGCATCAGCAGCCATGAAACAGTTCTTCAAGCGTCGCCGCGAGCCCTCTCAGTCAGGCCCCGCCCAGGTTCTACCAGAAGCCGCAGACACCTCCACAGTCCAGACGCCTTCCGGCCAGACCGAGTTTGATATCATCACCAACAAGAACGTCGACAAGTTTGTGCGCAAGTCGCGGTCCGTCGAGAACGCGGCAGCGTTCCTCGAGTCGCAAGAGAGCCAGTCCAGCAGCGCAACGGACCAGCGCTCCAAGTCCTACTCGCAGAGTTCTTCGCAGTGCACCCACACTACTGCTACTACGACCGACACCGCTGCCACCACCACCGCCACTACGACCACCGCTTGCCGAACGCAGCACCCGCGCCAGAAGCAGCAACGGACAGCGTCGTTGCCGACCGGGACCTTTTCTGGCTCCCTTGCCATGATGCCCAATTCGGCAGCCTCTGCGGCTCATATATTGGCAGCGTGCATGAGCCCCGACTCGACGCGCGCACCGCAAACCCCTGCCCTGGCCGCATCGACAGGTGCTGGCAGCGCGAATTGCCTAATGGAGCCCGCGACGCCCCTGCTAAACCTGCAGGAACATGTCGAGGGTACTGCCAATACGCCTGGCCCGAGGCCAAGCGAACAAGCACTGAGCAGCAATGACGCGTCTGTGTGCCCCCTTGCATCTTCACCTGGCCCAGCCTGCAACGACAAAGACTTCCTCACGAGCGAAGGTGGTAGATCTATCGCGCACCCGCCAATCTCCGTTGACGGCAGCGGCGATGGACGCCGCCAAACCCTGGACACCGCTAACGATGCCGATATTAACGCATTAAATGGCAAGGACGGATCTTTGTCTCCAAGATCTTCGCCAGGGTTGTGCCAACTGACTCCCACAATCAGCCATTCTGCAAGCGTTTCGCCAGCAGTTGCGGTTGAGGTTGCGGTTACAGTTGCCGAGCCCGCCTTTCGACTCCCAGATCAGGCCGTGGAACAGCTCGAAAAAGCCCAGACCATGCCCCTTGCTACCTCGCCAGCAATCCAAACCACGTCGGGCAAATCGCTCCATCGCATCAAAAGCTGCAACGACATTAATGCCGCCAAAACAAGGGCTGATTCGCCTAAAAAGTCCCCAAGCATATCCGAACCAACACTATCCCGACGACACAGCGAGCACAAACTGGGTGCCAGCAACAGTAGCAGCAACAGCGAAGAAGAAGTCCCGCCTTTGCCCTTCTGCCCTGATGTACAGATTGGTACGGCTGTCGAAATGCCCGACTCTTCGACATCCAGCTCCACTACATGGAAGCAATCGTCTTCAAAAGCATTCTCTTCGTTTTCATTTTCCTCCATTGCACGAAAGGTCAAGCGAAGGAGTACCATAGTCTCGCCAAACAAACTGCTGCTGGCTCAGCAGGAACGACCGCCATCCATGCCCCACGACATTGAATTTCCACTCACTGCAAGTGAGTCTGTCGACAAACCAGCGGAAACTCCCAAGACCGAGCCTAGCTCTGAGTCCTGTGAAAACACAGATGACCAGCCAGGCTCCGAGACCGAGTATGGATCGCCACACATGGTGACACCCCGTTCCAGCGACAGCACGCTGGCAAGTGAAAGCAGCGATTGTAGCGACTACGGTGGTAGTGGCGGGCACTTAAGCAGCGACGACCAGGAGTACTATGCGCAATACAAGATGGCGCCTACTAAAGTCGGCACAAAAGCAGCCAAGAAACATGCCACGCTCTTGCAGGACTGGTACGCGCAAGTGACTACAGACGACATGGAACAGTGCTGGTGGATTGAAGAAAACAGCCTGTGCCAGCATGCAGGAAACATTGTTTATATTTAGCTCCAACATTTTTTGCGTGCCCATCTTTTCATGCAAAATTGTAGCCGAGCCATGATGAGAGTTCATTAAAACTTCACCGACCTTATTTATTTATTCACATTTTGATTTTACTCCATAATTTTATTCTTATTCCCAATTTATGAACCAGTTTTTCCAAGGCACCAATTCAATTAATTGACTTTTCAGTGTCGATGCATCTACTAAGATGGCTTATTTTTGCGATCTGTCAAATAATCTGTGATGGATGTGCAGGTTTTAGAAGTGTGCAAAAGGTCTGCTGTGCATGGAAGATCGGAAAGCAATGCAAATGCCGGCGGGGGTTCACAGAGCACATCAAGATCTGTCAACCAATCTACGCCTTGACCCACCAGCTAGTAGTCAGCTAACTCGTTTAACAAGTAGTTAGTGGGGGTGACAAAAGTAGTCAACGGTGTCTGGTTAGGTTTCGAGCGCTTATTGATTGACGAAAAGGCGGAGGGGTGAGCGGCAATGCAGAACATGGAGAACGGCTTGACACCTCTCCGGCATATGAAACCGGGATGGATTGGCAACAAAACTGAACTTGATTGCAGCCTTACCTCTCCCAATACGGATAGGAAATAAACAAAGGAAAAGACAAACTTAGTAGTCGGCTTGACGAAATGGTACATGAAGCCGCCTGTGAATGATTATAATACAGATCAGGATGTAAGGCTTCATCGAGATAGGCTGTTTAGCAATGACAATTGGAGGATCTCTATCGATGAGTCAAACTGTGCATATATTGGATAAAATCTACTGATGACCCCTGGATGTTGGTGATGCTCACAAACTGAGTTAGCAGGATGAATGATGCAGATGCAAATGACATGACTGAACCTGATTTTAGAGACGCACTATTTGGGGAGGATATTGATAGATATGCGACCCCCAGTGTTTATGGTTTATATGACAGCCTCCAAAGACCAAATCAATTATGATTGCATGAAATACTGCCTTGCATTACTCAGTCCAAGCTTAGGTGAAACGGAATCAGAAAATGATGGATGTTTACCAGGCTGGGTGCGATTCTAAGGACCATATACCCAAAGGTTGGTTCCATGAATGAAGTCCCTGGAATTTGCTTTCATGAAAAGGCATCGGAAAATAAGCTGTATTTGAGACTTTAGTGGAAATGGGAAGGAAAACTACGACCACCGTAGCGGTAGTTATAACTGCCGCGGAGAACAGTCCAGCTGGTGAAGGAAATTGAAACCGGGTAGTAAGAAGAGCCATACGCCGGGCATTTGCCCTTCTTGGCCAGCCTTTGACAACAAGCCAACAACGTTTTTTTGAACAACAGAAAGACCAGTTTAGTTTCTACTCAACCTGATTTCCAGCACAAAAACCCTTGTCTAGCACTGTCGCTTTTTGGGTCGTTTGTTTTCGTACCAGATAAAATAAGATACAGGCGGCGTCAAGTTCTTGTAACTGCTTTTTGGCGTGGACTTGGATGTCTGGATTCAACCTTGGACACAATCTCCTTAATACTTGGTTGGTTTAGAACGCAACTCCATGGCTCACCAGTTTGACCAGCGTCTTGTGGTTAGAGCAACGCCATGGTCGATACTGCAGCATCTTACATTGTATACAAATCTCATGTATTGTTTAAATTTCCAGAAGACGTTTGGCCAGAAGTGCCGATGCATTTGAAAATAAACAAGCAAAAATCATTAAAGTAACAACCCTCAGTATCTCAATCCTAAGACAAAACCACTCTCAGAGGCTTTGACGCATTAATATAAAAGTACGATAGTTTAAAACAAACAAAAATGAACTACTAATACACTTTTTAATAAAATGTTATAGCAAGAGGCACAACATTTATTTTGGAAAAAAAATCAATAGGTGAAGTAATTGCCAGTTGATAATCACAACTCATTGATACTGGCAGACTGGCACCAACCAGCAAAAACTCCAGAAATATTTGAGAAATGATATATAGTATGCGTCGGGTATTAACCTATTGCCCCAAAAATGAGCTTGCAATCTTTTGAGCAAGAGGAGCCTTAAAATGGTTTCTGCAATGTTCTGAAATTGATGCCATTTAACCATTTTAATTTACACCATTTTAATTACACTGCGCCTGGCCAATGGACAAAAGGCCGTAATTCTGGAGACATGGGATGGTAGATTTTGTTCCAGATAGCAATTCAATTCTACACCAATATCAATATAATTAGGTAAATACTGTCATACACAAAATAAATCTAGCAAACACGATCAAGGGATTGCTAGACACGTTGCGTGAATCAGTTTGCTTTGCTATCGCAAACGATAAATCAAGACGACTGTGTGACAGTTATCTACAACTTCTACAAGTAGCTAGTGTCATCAATGCAAACTGACTAAGTTACAAGTTAAATTGAAGGTTGGGAAACTTGTACCGAGCTGTAACTGAATAAAACCAACAAATCCGTACTAAACGTACCGAACTAAACAGTGACATCATATTTCTGCAATCTCGATAAGTCGCAAAGCCCACCAGGCACCAAACTCAAACCCGGGCAATTTCACCGTTGATGATGATGATGATGATGATGATGATGATTACTGGCCTCGCTATTGTGGCACTATCTCCGCTAAGACCGTTACATACCACCTTGGACTTATCCACTGTACGCCTACTATACAATCCTATTGCAACCGACTTTCAGCATCACGCAACCTGTTCCTGCGGTTGCCTCAGAATGCATTTCATGAAACGCAACGTTCATTCCGAACTACTTGCGACCAGGCGCTAGTTGTATCCAGCAAGCAGCAAGCGGTTTGCTACTTGCTGGTTGTAGACCAAGGCTATTGCAAAATTAACGGCAATGGCTTGAGCTTCATTGCAAAGCCAACGGGTTCCTATTTTCAAATGAACTCGCCTTTTCTAAAACTCCGGTCCCCCATCGTGGTTCCGAATTGATGTAAACTACTGGGCAAGTACCGACCGTGGAAAAAAAGGGTCCAAGAGCTTTTTTTTTTTCCCTGCTCTCTCTCGGTACTTGATTTGAGTTTGCAAACCCTCGTGTCCAACTTACTCTACGTTCGTACAAAGTTAGGCGGGAAATACTGAAATACTCCAGTACCAACCCCGATACCTCTTGTTCTACACCGGACTGGTCCTTTTGCAAGTTTGCCGGTTGCTAACGGACGGTAATTTTTATCACGTTGCAAGTCTAGGCGAGGCAGATACACGCCAGCACCTCAACCGCAACCTTGCAACTTCAACATCAAATATACACCCCTCCCCCCTCCATCGATGATTAAGCTTTAACTGGTTTCGGTTCGCTGATTTAGCCAGTTCGGATTGGTCCTCATACGTCCAAATAAACTCTAGCCAAAAAAAAAAAAAGGTGGACCTGGCGCAACTCCAATGCAAAAACGCAACTGAATAAGTATACGACCCTACAAACTAACTCAACAGACTGGGCTGGCTTATCGTGGCAAGTTCTAGTTTCATGCAAAAAAACGCATCAACTTCACCGCTACTTACTTGAAATTTAAAGTTTCATCACCGAAAAATAACCCACGTTTTTCATTGTAGTAATTACAATAGGTATCAATGCCCATTTAGAGTTTGGGCCACCAACGCGTGTAAACTGAGTCAAGCATCCCATGGCTTTGGGGCTTTGCTTTGGGGTTTCTCCGTTCGCGGCCGGTCCGTTCCGAAGTCCAATGCCCAAAACATTTGTTGATAACTACATCAAAACCAATCCAGTCTTTGAACGGTTGGTAGTAACTTGGGTGGTTTGTTGTTTGAAATAGCGAGCTTTGCAACTATGATGTGTAGTAGCTACGTAAGTAGGTAAGTAAGTAGGTACAATCGTCATGATAATCCAGGAATGATGGGGCGATTGATGGACTGATGATAATCCGGACCAAAGTCCCTGTTCAAAGCCAACTGGCGTCTTGCGTGCTTTTGCTGCTGGTTTGCAGCAAAGACGAAGGACCCGGCCGATAAGCCCCAGTTGCTCATGGGACGCGGTGCACACGGCGCCCATGAGGACCGTCCTTGCGCTCGCTCCACCTCGATCTTCCATAAACAACCTCGGACTCGACCCACAAGCACGAAAGGCAACGTTTGACTAGAGATAAAACAACTTTTTAATAAATATGTAAATAAATAGACTTCAAAAACGACAACAAAACAGACAGACAAAATGACAAACGACACTAAGTAATAAAAAAGAACCAGCGCAACCAGCATTTCTCGGATCAACTCGTTTCCATTCCATGCCGTGAAACCCTTTTTTTTTTTTTCCGCCCTTCTGGTCTTCCCTTGGGCTCAGTTCACGGAACAACCTCTGCATGCATCTTCGTGCATGTGCGCCACCAAATAAATAAAACACAAAAAAAATAAAAAAAATCTCTCCAAGCAAGAAACAACCTTCATCATCATGCAATTAAAAAAAAAAAAAAAAAAGAAGGCAAAAGGCGTGCTCACGTAGCAACGGCTTTGGGGCCGGGCCGGCCTTTGGAGTGGTGCTCGGGTACTGCCGGCGCCGGCGCTGCAAACGAAAACGTTGCCCTGGGCCGGCTCGCCGCCGCTGTATTGTGGTACCGCGCCGAGGAGCTCGACGTGTAAGTGTAGTTGCTCATCTTCATGAGCCCCGAGTTGCTGCTGCTGTTTCTGCGCAGGCTCGTTGAGCTCGTGTTGCTACTGCGGCGGTCGCCCAGGTGGGTCGAGCTGGGGATGCGTTTTGAGACCATGGCGGCTTGGTCCTTGATAATGCTATTGTGGCGGCTGCGGCGGGATGCATGGCTGTTGTTTGACGGCTTGCGCAAGGTGTAGATGGGGTCGTCTTCGTCCATGTTCATGTCAGACTCACCGCCGTCCTCGTACTCGGCATCTGCGTTATCTGCCGAGTCGTCTGAAAAGAACCAGCTCAACCTATTTTGTGGCGTGGATATCGATGCCGATGAAGTAGATTTCCTTGCCTGGTCGAGGGTGCTAATGCTGGGCTGGCTGAGCCGGCGCTTGATAATGCCATAGGTCTCTGTCGAGTTCCACACAAAGAGGCGCACAACGTACAGGCCCAGATCGAGGCTAATGGCGCCAATGACGGGGGAGAGGCAGCAAAGGGCCAGGGTCAGCGCAAGCCTGACAATGATGGTCTCGAGCTGCGCCGCGAACGGGAAGTAGACTGCTATTGGCGCAGTATAGCACATGCTGTGAATAGGTGGACAGGTGATGTGTAGGGGAAAAAAAAAAAAAAATGCAAGTGTGTGGGATGGTGTTATCGGAGCAATTTGCGAGTGATTCAATGCAGAGTCATGAGGTGAAGCGTATCCACTCGCAGCAAAAAAGAAGGGTCCAGTCGTGAAGTTGAATAAAGAGTTGAAAGAGTCGAGAGCAGAATGGAAAATGGATTTGAAAGAAAAAGAGAAATTCCGCAAAGAAATCAGGACTCGAATCGCCTTTTATACACAAAAGAGCCAGGCAAGGAAGGGAAAAAGCAAAAAAAAGAAATTACTGATAATTGCGGAAAATACTACCTCCGTGTTCTACAGCTGTTCTACAGCTGTTCTACACGCGCTCTACAATAAATGGCCCCTCCTCGAGTGCTCAAGTGCTCAAGTGGGTGCTTGCTTGCAAAGTCCTGCGCGGGTAAGCAGTCAAACGCGCAAGCAATCTACGCGTCAAGTACGCCGACAACTGAAGTTGTAGACTAGCAGCCGACTTAGCTTCGTGGTCTGAGACTGGCAGGGAGCTTGCGTCGTTTGGTGGTGAGTGTGCTGATGTTGTGCGCTGCCCATGGTTTTGCAATTGTAGAACCGCGCCTGCCTCATTTCAGTTCTTGGCTCCGCTTGGTTGTTCCACTTGCGCCAGCCAGTACTACATGGAATTGGCTTTGGCATGGAAAACAACGGGAAAAGTGACGGAAAAAGAGTTGGATTAAAGATGCGCGCTTTTGTTTGTTCTGAGCGCTTTTCTTGTTTCTTGTCTCACAAACCCAAAGAAAGCAGAACAAGCAGAACAAGCAGAAGGACAAGGTCGTGGAATATATTGGATTACTAATGAATTATGTCATCCACAAGGACCCTGGTCGCGCAGAGCACTATGCCGCTTTGGGCCAGGTGCAGATGTTTTGTTTTATTGCATTTTCCCTATAGTTGTAACTTATCACTCGACTCGCAAGCTCCCAAGAATAGCAGCTCGAGGTCATGTGACGGCCACAGCACCTCTTCACGACCATGAGCAAGGCATTGGACTGGACTGGAAGAACAAGACCTGGCTATGGCAGTGTTCAGAAGAAAGAACTGGGCCATGCTGAAACCACCAAGTAACTGGCGTTGTAGACTTGGTGTTGTCAGCCACTCGCGGGCAGCAACGCCGCCACGGCTCCGACCGGGCCGGTCCAGAGGGAAAATAGACTTTTTTGCACATGCCAAAAGACCTTTGAACTAAAACGATGATTTTCCGGAACGCCGGGACTGGCAAGCAACAACAACGCGTGATGCACCAACACAGGTGGCGTCAACGACATGACATGACACTGGGATACTGGTGCAGGGTGCTCAAGCAGTGCCAGTGGAGACTGGAGTATGGTGGTGGACGTTGTGCACGATTGGCAAGTGTTGGTTGGCGGCACGTCTCATGCAACTCTAAACGCACAAGAACTAGACAGCAGCCTGGTCTGAGCACTCACCAGGTGGCAAGATCAGGGCGTTGCTACCTTGGTTCAAAGAACTGGCGGACCCGCGGACGAACGAGAGTATTCAAAAGTTTGCGATAATCACGAAGATTGACATGAACGATACACAAGCTTATCAGACGTCTGGAATGGACCAAGAGCAAGTTTTGTGTTTAACGTAGCATAGTTGGCTGGAACTTGAACAAACAGCTGGGTATTGGAAAACAAGGAACAAGATGATGTTCAATGGATGAGAAGATGAAAAAACAGACAATCAACGATATACTTGGATGGCTGGCAAGTTTGGACTAGATGAGAAATACCAGTTGACAGGCAAGGTGTTGGTACTTTGTAGTCTGTTGTTGCTTGTTTATACTTGTTATTCGGGGCTCAAAAAGCTTCATTCATGGTATCTTGAGCCATGACTGCAACTCGCAGGGCAATCCTTGGAATTGGAACAAAAGCCTGTGACCAAGATATTCCAAGCAAAGTCAATTGTTACATTTGCTAGGCTAGGACAAGATTTCTTTCCTTTTGTAAAGTTTGTTTTATGGCCGTAGTTTATTGCACTTACTTTGTATTTATTGAATGTTGGAAGCTTGAGTTGAACTAGAAGAAGTTCTACCGAAACGTTTTATTCTCCGCAAACACAACAACCATCAATCCAAATTTCAATTTGTTACGATATGCCAGTCGGGTCCTACGAGTTGACCATGTTGTTGGTGGCCATGAAGGAGGTGACCCAGCCCTTGTTGATATAAATACCAGTTTCTCCCTTTATTTTTGTTTTTAGAAAGTTGGTTGGTTCAAGTTCAAGCATTACGAAAATATATAAGTGAACTTGGTCGAGTGGCACAACTAAGAAATTAGAACACAATTCAATGGCTCGACTTGGACGCGGCTAGCCTCATTTAGCAGTGCTGTGATTAATTTTTTTCTTCTTTCTTTATATCAACAAATCTGATTGATTCCAACTGGTTAAAAAGAGCCCAGAGGTTGACTTATTCATGCAAATTTTGTTATACGTTGTAACGAGGTTGAGAGTTTTGTTTATACCGCCTTTAATGATATGCACGGCTTGCTCGTATTCTGTTGCTTTGTGATTCATGCTGGCTCATTAGCCGAGTCCTTCTGGCAAATGGATGGGCTCGCTCAGGATTGTAAAAGAGCATAACATGAAGGATCAATAATGTCAACTCACAGTAGACGGCTGGCCGCAGGGATAAATCCACATGGCCCACAAGTTGCGTTGCTCACTGGGTGCTTTCTCTGAATGGGCCTTGGCGAGCTTGGTTCTTGGTTCTTGGTTCTTGGTTCTTGGTTCCTTTGAAAAGATTCAACGGTAGTCGAGGCTGGCTACGCCATCAACAACCGCAGTTACTACGATTCTCAACCATCTGCTACTGTCACTAATGCTGCAATTCATAATGTCAACGAGTTCCATAATAAATGAGATAGTCCATATAGTATTATATATTATATTAAAATGATATATATTATAACATAAAGTATTATTAATAATAAGTGTTAACTATACTATATAATCATATGGTATAGTATTGAATTATATCGTATAATGATTATATAACTAATATATTAATAATAAAAACTTGAGTTTTCTTTACTTTAATTTTCAATGAAATAAAATCAAAGTCTTTGCGACGCCAGAACGAGCCATCAAAATAAAGAAGTAGAATCAATAGACAAGTACATTAATATTAAGCATATAGAAAGAACAATTAAAAGAAAAAAAACCAAGCAATGAAACAGCATTTAGACAACCCTTTTTTACGCCTTGTTTGCGTTTCGGTAGCCCTGCACAAGCGACAGCTTCTCCTCCTCAATGCGTCGGACCTCAATATCCTCCTGCGCCATGCCACACGGGCAGCAGCAACACGAGATTGCCCAGTCCTTGACCGTGCTGCCCTCCAAGTTGTAAGCCCTGCGAATTTCGCCGCGGCGCAGCGCCTGCCACACCAAGTGGCCAATGCCCGTGAAGTAGCCGAGGCAGTAGTACCCAACGCAAGGCCCGCCGCACCACTCCTTGTCGGAGTAGGGCTCGTTGGGCTGGCGCCGGAAGACGGCGTGGGTGCGGCCAAAGAGGCAGGGGGAGCAGCACGCGGCGCAGATGCAGACCTGGCCGTGGCTCCAGCAGTCGCAGAGACCGGTTTGGAATGGTCGTGGTTGCTGTGGCTGTTGGTACTGCAGCTGCTGTTGTTGGAGGTTTCGGGTGTAGGCGTCGGTGGTGGGGTCGGCCGTCGGGGCGGGCTGGTTGGTGGTCGCAGCAGGCACGGGGCCGGGGACTTGCTTCTCGGCGTAGTCGGTGTTGGTTTCGGCGTTGTTCGACATGATGGTTGGTGGCTAGTGGGGTTTGTTGAAAGAAAAAAGAATCACAAAAAAAAAAAAGGGGAAATGTAGAATGTTTAAATACTCGCAAACGGAAGGTATGGAAAATTATGTATCGACTTCGAATATATCGCTAAATGGGGCCCCTGATGACACCGCCAAAAAAGGTTTATTCGGTCAGAAGAACTGGTCTGTGGGCAGTGAACCAGCGGTGATCTTTGCGTGAAAAGGAGCACAAGTACGATAAATTTCATCATCATGATCAATCCAGGCTATAAGAAAAGTCGTATCGACGTAATGCAGTCGCCGTTCTCTTTACTGCGAAGTCTCAGCCTCGCCCCAAGGGGAGCCTGCCAAAGACAACAACCAACCACCAACAAACTCGCTTCAGCAGCAAACCACATCAACAAGAACTCTGAAGAAGCACGAGCACTTGCTGCTAGTCTCCCTGAGAAACGCCTGTCTTGTTTGACTGTTCAATGTTGCGAACCAATGGCCACTGGCACGGCCGTACCCAAGTTTGCACAGCCAAAACGAGCACTGCCCACCTGCAAAAGCCGTGAACAAAACAAGCCACTCCCCCTCCGGCTCTTAGTCGGCCCGGCCGGTGATTATTGACCAAGTAACTGGGTTAATAGGCCAGCTCATTGGCTGTCACCGTCATCGCCGTGGCTTTTAAAGGTTGAGAACATCAGGCACAGAGCTGATCAATTGGTCGTTACGTTCATGAAACGCTCAAAGCCGGCAATAAAGGCGCACTCAATGAACGGGGCTGGGAACTTGCCTGTTCCGGCACAGCGCAAGTTACAAGGCATAAGTCCTAAGTTTCAAGTCCTAAGTTTCAAGTCCCAAGGTCCAAGTCCCAAGGTCTAAGTCGTAAGTCCCAACTCCCAAGTGCCTCGGCTAGCACAGAAACCTCGACAAGAAACTCCCATTTGGCCTGGGTTTTGGTTCTCGAGACTCTCAACCGGCGCCGGCCCGGAACTACGCCCATGAAACCAACGACAAACAGCACCGCCGACAACTGCGAATAGCGCATGAAAGTGCTGGCCGCAAAAGACCAAGCTTGGTGCTCTGAATCAAGGCGAAAATATAGAAAGACCGAAAAGAGAGCATGGAAAAGTGCTTGTGTCGTCATTATGTGAGGGGACAATGGATGGATGACCGAGCCAACCTTTAAATATGACTCTCCGGAAACGACTTTGAAACTTCTTTTCCTGAACAACTTCTTGCTCGACTTTCTCTTCCGAAGCTCACGAGGACGCTGACAATGATACTGAGCTTATAAGACGGTTCTCGCATAGACATAAATACCCGGCTGGCTCTTCTAAAACCAAAACCACTCCACCAAAGGCTTTCGTTTATAATCTACACTCTTTGCATCAACTCTTTTTTTTTTTTGCTCACTTCACCACAACCCCGGATAATCCTCACTCATAACAAACACACGATGGAGGCTGTCAACCGCATTCTGGCCGACCCCAAGTACCACGACCTGCTGGGCATTCTCAAGGGCACGCGCAACGGCGTCGTCTACGGCGCCAAGCTGCGCTTCTCGCACGCCCTCGTCATGTCGGTCCTCTTCCGCTCCGGCTCGCTGCAGTCCCGCTGGGCCGGCATTGTGAAAGCAACCCGCCAGCACGCGACCGCGCTGGGAACGTTTGTGTTTATCTACAAGTCCATGCTCTACCTCCTCAAACTCAGCCGGTCAGGCGGCGTTAGTGGTAGCAAGCCACCGCCAACGCCGGCCAAGCTGGATATCCAAAACCACGCACACGGGGCCGACGCGTTTGTGGCAGGACTCGTTGCGGGCTATTTCGTCTTTGGCCGCGCATCGCCCAAGGCCGGCCTCAACTCCATCAACCAGCAAATGGTGCTCTACGTCTTTTCGCGCGTCGTCCTTGCCCTCTCCAAACTCGCCCTCGACCAGCTCCTCTCCCGTGCCGTCCCCGCCGCTTCCCTTCCCAGTGCTGGTGCGGGTGCTGCCGATAAACTGCAGGTGGGGAAACCGGTGGACTCGCTCACGAGCAGGCGCCGCGCGAGCCCTCAGGCCACGTTCATCTCCAACACGGCGTGGACGGCGTTTGCGACGCTCTCGTGGGGCATGGTAATGTACCTCTTCCGCACCGACTCGAGCCTGCTCCAGCACTCCATGCTCCATTCCATGCGGTACCTGTACGTGGACAGCGAGAGCTGGTCCGACTTGAAGGACTTTTTGTTTTGAAAAGAATGCAAACGGTTGTCTTTTTTTTCTCTTATTTAGAAATGCTATTTATATTCACGAATGGATTTACTTGCTCTCATTGACAGGGCATAGCGCCAACTGCCGGCGTAGTCGAGCCCATGAAGGGCTTCGAGAACTAAAATCAGTGGTAATAGACCCTAACCCTGATTTTGATTCGACCTGGAGGCGATTCAATAATACGATTGTGGGGTCCGTACCAAAATTGGCTTTCCAGCACAATTTCCAACAAAAAAGTTGCTTGATGAATTATTAAATGGATATTAGAATGAAGAGTAAAGAGTAGAAGTACATGCGTCGTAATAAATCACAAAGCTTTATGATAGCGCCAAACGACCGGTGGATAGAAACCAGCTTGCGAGGCTAAATCAAATATCATTATGGAGCGTTCCACTGCTGACGTTACATCTCTAGCCTTGACACGTTTGACACATAGGTACATAGGTATAAGATTGGCGGTTTTATGGTAGCCTAGTTATGTCTGAAAAGTCAGTGAAAATTGTCCTGTCCCAAAGTGCAATGCAATAAGAGGGCCAAAGACTGACACAAAAATAGATTCAAGGCTAGAAATTAAATATATTTTAGTATTGTCGTGTAAAGTACCACATATTTAATCCAAACTTGCATGTTGTTGGTGTTGCAAAAATTAGTATTGTTATATTTCCAGTTAACGCATAAACTTCTATTTGGATCTAAAAATACTTTCATTTGTATATACTGTTTTTAGTCAAGGCCCATTGTCATAAAAAAAAGGAAGTCATAAAGTAGTCACTTCAATAAATTCATATGGTACATGGATAACACTCATAAAATATCTTCCTGGCAACAAAAGTTGTCAAAGCAAAATTCATTCTACCTGATAATTTACAATTGTGCTTACTGGTAGTTTTTTCTAATAACTGCAAATTGCAAATATACAGCTACGCAATTTGGTTTGAAGTCACAGAGACGTGCAAATTTGCGGTGTTGCTTGTTCAGGTGGAGTAAATTCAACGATGGCTACAAGGTCCATCATGACAGTTGACTTGACAATTAAATTCTCTGGGCTGGTAATTACAAAGTAGAAACTTAGAAATAGGTATATAAGAAATTATATTCAGATCAGTCCTAAACTCTCGCTGACCAAGGTCTCTGTACGCGTTTTCTGAACCACGAGCACTTACATACCCAATGGCTGCCAGACCCAACATAAGTTAAACTAGAACTCTTGTATTTCTTTGAATACACTCTGCAGCTTTGCACGCATGTTTGGTATCCAGTTTGTACGTTTTACAGGTTTCAACTGTGGCCAAACAAACACGGTACATTCATTTCAGCTTCCACAATCTTGCTAATATCCGCACTAAGCAAGCACACTTTACAAATAACAGCTTTTGGATCCAACTCAAGAAGGTGAAATTAGGCCGTTTGGTTGGCTTGCTTTGTTACTGGTCAGTATAGCCATCATGGTTAAAGGAAGATGCCGTTAGCAATGCGATGCGCTGATTCGCCGGGAACCTTTGGGGAAAGGCTCAACCTTGAAATTTGAAAAATTTCCGTGCCTGAAACTTCCAAACCGCACCACCCAAATCAAACAACCAGCATCAATCAACCTTCAAATCAATTGAGACTTGTTGAACTAGGAAAAAAAAAATTTAAAAATGGATTTAGAGTATGTATATATAATATAGAACAAACAGATGTAACAAAAAAAAAAAAAAAAAAGTAAGGAATCAAAACTATATACTAGGAGCCATTAAAAAATAACTCCGTCCAAAGAGAAAAAAAAAATGTAGCAAAACAAGAGAGAGATAAAACAGCAAGAGGAGTAAAACTTTTTTGTGGTAGTAATTTTTTTTTTTGGAGTCTTTTTTTCGGGGTGTTTTTTTGTTTTTTGTGTTATATTTTCATCTTGTGAAATGGTTGGCTTTTTTTTTGGAAAGGTTTTCTGGCGTGGGATTTAAAAAAAAAAAGGTTAGTGAACATATGGGTTGCTTCGTCAATGTGAAAGTGGTGTTCTTTGCAAAGATTTGGGCGGTGTAATAGTACATGTGAATTTTTTTTTTTTGGGGGTTTTCGAGCGGGTCTTTTTGGAAAAGGTTGTGATTGAGTCGAAAGGTCAATCTAAAATTTTTATGCTTGAGAAGAGATTTTTGAGAGTCTGGAGAATGTCGGGGGGTATGACGGCATGTGATGAAAGGGCGTTAAGTAAAAGAGATCATTAGTGCAACCCACTTAGGTGCTGGCGGTAGGAGCCTGGTGCATCTTTGGGACAAAAGGCATGGCCTGAGCAGGGTTGAAAACAAGCTTGGGAGCAGCAACAGGGGCAGGAGCCTGAACAACAGGGTTCTCCTCGTCCTTGCCAGCGGCCAAGCGCTCAGCAACGGGGAAGATCCAGTGCTCCCAGTTGACACGGACTCTGATCTTCTCGCCGGCAACCTCAGTGGAAGGAGCCCACTTGCAGGCCTCCAAGAAAAGGTTGTAGTCACCATTGGTGAAGGACTTGATGCGGTTGAAACCGGCCAAAACGTTCAAGGGAACCCAACCGTTGGAGTTCATTTGCTTACGCAAGAACATGTCCTTGCACAGGTTCTCAACAGAGAAGTAGTACTCAATCTGGTAAGCAACAAGACCAACAAGCTCGTACTGGTTTTGCACGGGCATGTTTCCAAACTGGTAATGAGAATAGTCGGGAGCGTAGTATTTGTTGGAGTTGTAGCCAGAGGTTCTGCGGTTGTTGTAAGGGTTGAACTGTTGGTTGAAATTGCTACCACGGTTGTTGTTGTGGTGGTTGTTGTTGTTGTTATGGTGGGGGTAGTCGTTCTCCTTCTTGGGGTGAGCAGCAGGAGCAGCAGCAGCAGCAGCGGGAGCAGCCGACGTAGAAACAGGCTTCTTGGCAGCTTCCTTGCCAGAGCCAGAAGACACCGAAGAGGTACGGGGAGCCTTGGGCTTGTCTCCAGCAGGCTTGTCAGACTTTTCAGTCTTCTTGGTACCGTTCTTGGGAGTAAAGTTCTTTGAGCGACCCTTGGGGGCGGTATTCGAAGGTGGCCCGCTGTTGGTCTTGCGAGTGGATTTGCTTCTGGGTTTGCTGGAGGTGACGGGAGTGTAGTTCAAAGGAACCCACTTGCCGGTGCGGGTCTTGACGGCAGGAGAGTCCTTCTTGTCGCCAGTGACGGCGCCCTCGTCAGGCTTGGGCCAGTGTTGGGGATCTAGTGGAGTTTGTTCGGAGGACAGCTCGGAGTTTGAGGCCGTCGGGCTACCTTCCAAAGAGGCGGCAGAGGAGACCGGTGTTGATCCAATGTTCCAGGCATTGACCTTGGGGAGGGGAGCAGGTGTCAGGCTGACCTTTTCCTTTATCGAGGGAACCTCTTCTTGAGCAGGGGCGGGAGTGGAAGATGCTTCGGCAGAGGTGGCAGATGTAGCGGGCTGGGTGGACTCAGCGACGGACTCGACAGGAGTGGCGTCCTGGATATCCTTGGAGTCCTTGCCAGCAGCACTGGCGCTGGCAGCAGAGGCGTACGACACGGGTGCAGACATTTGGGATCAACTTGTAAGGCGAACTGGTTATTGGTTCAAGAGGAAAAGTTCGAAGGGAGAAAAATTTTAATTAGATTTTCTCACAAGGCCGAAAAAAAAAAAAGAAAAAAGGTAGGCAATGTCAAGTAGGCGACACAACGGGCAAAAGGCAAAAGAGCGGTGGTTTGGAGTGGGATCAGGCAATGAGCGGGATGCGATTCGAGGCTTCTGCAGAGTCAAAAACGGGCGCTTTGAGAACGGTCCAGGCAGTGGCGATGGAGGTGAAGAAGAAGAAGCAGGAAGAGGCAGCGGCGGTGGAAAAACTGAGCACTCGGCCAGGGCCACGGCGAAAAACGCAGCGGAAAATTTGGTGAAACTCTGCTCAACAACAAACGACATGTAACGTTTACCTAAGGCCACACCAGCGTGTTAGGTAATGGGATATTGAAACGTTTTATTGCAATATGCTGCATACAAATGTGTTGGTGGAAACCAGTATACGCGGTGCAAATATCAGATACCGCATTCGGCAAGAGCCATAACAGCGGACCGAAATATACGTTTGCGGCGTAAGTTCAGGGCCGCTGAAAAGTTGCACTCCAACGCCGTTGCTAAGCCGCACAACCAGCTTAGCCATGTTAAGCATCATACACAGATTACGCGCTAAAATTGCGTTTCCTGCGTTCTATTTACACGCGTCGAGCCCAAACCCGCGACGCGTCTTGAACTATTTCCCATTTAAACAAAGTCGATTTCGTTTCTTGCCAACAGCACCGTGAGATCATCAACATGGCCTCAACTGAAAGCATAGAGATATATGTAGGTCCACACTGCCTGTAACTGTTCTTGCAGTCCGCTAACTGTCTAGCCACACGACCATGCCAAAAATGGGGGTTCAGCGTGCACTCTGATCCCGCTGAAACGCGTGCTTAGGTCGTCGGTACCTACAAAGTTTTTGCCGCGAGAGAGCAATTGGAGCGCGTCCTCACTTCTAGCCAAACCGTTCGTCCTCAAAGCAATGCCAGAGAAAAATGGCATGTTTCTGCCTAGCTCTGACTGTGTCGTTGCCGTCAAGCTAGTCATGTCTGGTAAGGCCAAGTTGGGTCTAGCAGAGTACTGTCAGGGAGACGTTTGGTCCATAACAACTTTTGATAAATCAGTTCGCGCTAAAGACGTACGAGCAATGGACGCAAATGAAACATTCGACGAGAAGACGCTCAGCCGCCTATCCTTGGACGACATTATTGCATCAAGTACCATACAACCCAATTGGACGCTCAACTCCAACAAGCATTTCAGCATGACACCGCCCTGCTCAATTCAACTAGAAAAAACGCTACATGTACCAACACAAGATTACGACTCGCAGATCGTCAGTCTTAGTGCGCATACTCCCATGAAACGAGCAACAAGTGTTCCATCAGTTCTTTACACGAAATACTACGAAACCTTATACGTCGCGCAGACTTCAGTGTCCTACTTTGCAAAGTCCAGTCTATCCCGAATCAGAGCAATGTGCAAGGAGAAATACCAAGCCCTTGACGACACTCCGAAACAGAGCGTTGCATACGTCGAGAAAATGATTCTATATCTACGAGCCATGATCTTGAACATCTTGGACCTGGACTCCAAATATGACGCGCACAACTTTTGGCATGCCGCCAAAAGCAGCGAGTTTTTGGCGTTCAGTCGTGAAGAACAAGTCTGTATTCAAAAATGGGCAAACGATCTGGAAGAGAAAGCTCCTGGATTTTCTGTTGGTACTGTTGATTTCAAAAACGCAATCGAACAACTAAAGACGCGTGAAATTCAGCTTCAAATCATTATTCTCATGGAAGTACTGGCTTTAGAGACTCAACGCGACCAAATAATGGGCAAAGTCACACGAACATCCCCTACGCCAAAGCAAAAAGCAAACGCCCCCAAGAAGGGCCTTGTCAGGCTGAAAAAGAAGTCAAAGGAAGTGCAAAAGGCTGAAGAAAGCGACGATGACACGTCGACAGAACCCAACACACAAACCTTGGCAATTGCCATGTTTGACCGACTCTGCATTCGAAACCTGTCAAGCGGCGGGCCTGATAAATATTTAGGCGAGACCCAATACAAGACTCCTGCTCAAGCTGCTGCAGCCGCTGATAAGACACAAGAGTTCTGTAGAGAGGCCATTATGCCTTTCTTTGGTGCCAGACTGCCTGAATTGTGCAAAAAGCTAGTACAGTCATGTCGAGGAAACAGCACCGGCCTTGTCAGACAGCCAACTGCCAAACCGAGTGCTTCCCATGTGGAACCGGCGCAGCGCACAGAGACAGTTACTTCCGGGCCGCGGGCCAGCCGTACTGGTTCTTTGGCTTCGTTGAGCGAAATGTCACAAAACAAGGCTGGAAAAACTTTTAGAGGCGGTCTGAGCACAGCTGTGAATTTGAGAAAAGCCGAAGAACGTGGCCAAGTTGAAATGACATTTAGGTCAAGCCAGCACTTGGAGGAAGAGGTTCAAGAAAAGGGATCCAGACTCACTGCCAAGGCCCTGAGGATGCACTCTTCGCAGCAAATTACAAGCTCTTTTTCCAATACCCAAAATGGAAGCAGACAAGCTCAAGTCAAGACAAGCAAACTCAATGTGGTTGAAAGCCGGACTGTGGAAGTTGAGGGTACGCCCATGAAGCGTAAGCGCCAGCTAACTGTGCATCAACCAAAGACCAACACGCATTCACAAGTGCTTATCGAGGGTAGAATTTATTCAACCGGCGATGATAGCGGCGAAGAAGATCTCGCAGACGACGTGATTCTAGAGACCCCCGCCAAAAGATCGCGCCACAGCAATTTCAACGACAGACTCGCAGCATCCCTTTCAGCATCTCGAAACCAGGTGTTTAGTGACAATAATGACTACGACGAAATAATATCCTCGCCGACCAAAACACCTTACAAGGATCCGGGCCTGGATTTCTCAAACACTACCAGCTCAGAACCAGGCGCACAAGAAATCCAGCCACTGAACCCCATTTACGACCAAAACCTCCCCCGGTTTTACTCAGACAAGTCGCCACTCGGCCAAAGACAGAGAAACGTGCTTGCCGGACTTTCCTCTTCGCCGTCTAGACTCGACCTGTCTGCCGGCGGCCTCACCAACAGTGCTAAGAAACGCAAGTCGCAGCAGTGGTTCGACGACGCTTTCCCGACCACCAAGTCCTCCACGAGCAACAACCTGTTTTAAGCATTATATATTTATTTCCTTGCATTTAATACTGAAACCAATACTTTTTTTTTTTTTAAGAATACAAACGTTTTGTATTGGCGTTCAAATCATGTCCGTTCAATGGGCCGACAAGTCAAACTGACATGGTGCGTGGGTAAGGGTGATTCGCCTGTGAGCTACCAGAAATTTTTCAAACCGCGCTTTGGAACTTAGATCGAACGCATACGCCAGAAGGGCATTTAACCAAATCCCACTACATCTTTTTTTTATTCATCTATCTGTCTCATCTCGACAGTTACCATTTAAAGGAATGATGCTTTCTAAATTAGCCGCCCGCCAAATCTCGCTGCGGGCTCTGCGTGCCGTGCCGCAGGCCACATCCATCCAGGGCATGCCCCAGAACGCCCGCGCCTTCCAGACCAGCCAACCCCAGTTCAACGCTCGCGATAATTCACGCAAGAAGAAGATCGCTGCCGTCTACAGCGACGAAATGCGCCTTTTCAACGACAAGCTGAACAGCAGCTCGCAACAGGTGACCAAGATCAGAGCCGCCAGCATGCTGATGGACTTGGAGCAGTCCATGGACATTTACTCGAGGCTCAAGGATGCTAACCCTTTTTCGCCCTTCGACATTGCACGTCTGTTGCAGTCCTTGCATACCAATCTGCGCGTTTCGCGCCGTGAGGTGAACAGGTTCAAGTCCCAGAAAATCAAAAACGAGGACAAAGTGAACCGAATCAAGTCTTTCTTTCTCACCATTGCTGAAGATTTGCGTCAAGGCGTTGTACAGTCTAGCGAATGGGGTTACAATCACCTTTTCACTGCTTTCGCCACCATGAACTGCCCGAAGGAAGGCCTCGAGTTGTGGACCAAGCTCAACGATCGGGAAGAGTCACACGTCGCAAAGGCCATGTGGTCAGCTCAAGTTGTGGGCTCTATCATTGATTTGATGAACTTGGTCAACACGCCATTTGAAACTATTGAAAAGGTTTACATGACCTCCAAGGAGAACAGCGACTCTGCAAACATTGAGCAAGCCATGGTGGGATCTCTGCTCCAAAACGAGCGTTACACAGATGCCCTGGCCCTATTCACTCGTTTAATTGAGGTCTACCCTGACGAGCCATACGCTTTGAGCCGTATTCACGATAAATTTGTTGGAGACTGCAAGGATGTTCCAATTGCCCTCAACTTTTTCTTTGAGGGTATTAGGGGCCAGACTCCTTACAAGCCCATACACCACCCTTCAGTTATTGCGCGTCTCATGGATCGCATTTGGCACAGCGAGACTGAGCCAGACTTTAGCAAACTGGAAGAAGTTTGGAAATTGTACATTGCCAGCACACCGGCAAGTATGGGTGAATGGATGTTCAACAACACTGTCAACTGTTACATGAGGGCTTTTATGGAGAACTACCCCAAGCCCACTCCTGAGGCAGTGGCAAAACTCAAGGAAATCCTCCAATTTTACATCAAGACACGAGTTACCATCACCCCCGTTTTCCTCAACACAGTCTTGTCGGCGGTACAGCCTTGGGCAGACAGGGATATTATTTTTACCATCATCAACGCTTTCGAAATCTACTACCTCCCCCAAGACGTTGTTTCGTGCCGCATCATTTTGAACTCGTTTGAAAACATTGCCGTCGACGACGCCACTATTGTGAACCAGTGGCACAACCTATTGACAGCTCAGGTAAAGGGTCTCAATCCCTTGGACTTGTTGGCTTTGCTGCGTGCTTGTCACGAACCTGCTCGTGAACACATTTTCACATCCCTGTTCACTGCTCTTCTCAACCAAGGTGAAATCTCTGACCACACTTTGATTGAATTGAAGAAGGCTGTATTTGCCAACCCTGCTCTTGAATCCAAAAAGAACTATCTCACCAACCTGCTGAAGGAACACTCCATTGAAGTTTCGGAAAACGGCGAGGTTACACGTCTCACTGCTTTTGGCCGCTGAAGCCTGACGAAATAGCGGTCTTTCTCCATTTCCCATTACTAATCTACTAGTTTCCGTGTTTTTTTGACTTTCCGTTTCCATTTTTTGCTTTTTAGATTCTTTGTTGAAAAGCTTTGCCTTTTATCTGTAAATATTGTATGTACGCTCACGAGAATAAAAATTTTGTACCATTAGTATTGGCGAGTTGTTTGGATTGGTGTTATAATTTTGTAACGCGGGCCTGGGGGCTGCACAGCCGCGCTGGGCTCCCAAGCCTCTCGACTTTTTCACAGTAAATTGGCAGCCTTCTCCGCCTTCTCCATTGACGTCTTGAAGCAGTTTTCACTACTAGCGAGCTCTTATCCAACCTCAAGGCATCTATCGAAGGCACCTGACGCCATTATACTGAAATAACTTCTAGCTGCTTTTCTCTTTGTTACATTGAGCATTCTCAACAATGGGTTCCTGTCTTTCCAAGGATAAACCATCGACTGGCCGTACGCTGGGCACGACAACACAATCTAGCGCCAACCGCGCTGGAGCCGGTAACTCGAAAACAGGCTCAACGGCACCTATTGCAGCCAAACCCCAGAAACAACAGAACGCGTTCAGTGGTGCGGGAAGGTCACTAGGGGGCGACTCATCGTCACCTTCCACGCAGGACGCTCGTGAAGCAGCAGCACAAGCAGCCGAGGTACGTATATGCTGAACGACAGCATGAAGAGAGATTACAAGGTCTCGGAACCTTTATGGGATGGACTACTAACACAATGTATAGGCAAGACTGAACGCATCCAAGTCGAAAACTGGCACGGGTAAACTGGGCAAGAAACTAGAGGAAGAGCGGACGAAAACGCGAACTCAGCTGCTCACGGAAGCAAACAAAAGACCTTCCGAGGAGCTTATATACGATTAGCATTGCTAATACTGCATCTTGTTTCTGTTTTTCCAGCGCTGTCTTTTGTCTTTTTTCATCCAGAGGCGATCACTGTTCGATTTGTGATTCCATGCCTGTGTATTCTCTAGGCACTGACTGACCATGCCCTCCTCTCTTTTTTTCTTTTTTTTTCTTGTTTTAATGAAGCCGCTTTAAATAGACTAATGCTTGAATGTCAATTTTATTGTTAGATTCTCTTCTTGTGTGTGCGTTGCCCAAACTCTGTGGTTGGTTTTCGGTTCACAGTTCTGTCACGCCCACTCTCAAAACACATTCAAGCGTGCAGCTGATTGCTTGATGGACGGTGCAGGAGACGCCACAATCTGACGTTGTGCATTTTATTCCAATGGCGTGGTCGAGTTCCAATAGCGGGTGAAGTGGGTGTTGTTATGTTCGCAACGGGGCGCTTGTGTCACAAAACTAACAGTATTTTGGAATCAACAATACCAGCTCAATTCAAATTAAAAGACGAGTAAACACCTGTTTTAGTCCTGATTTTCCTTGGTTTGCTTCCTATCTTTCACCTCGGTTGAACAATTACACCATTCTAGCTTTGTTATCCCACAGGACTACCGGGCTTCAATCATCTTTTTTGAAGACTTGCTTTAACATACTTACATTCACAACAACTATCACCAAAGTACGACAACAGTTTACGGTCATGAGTGTGACATCGTTGCTCTATTGGAGAGACAAGTTTCAGCGAGCTCAGCTCAAAGCCAAGGTCAGCATCATTGATCCCTTGGTTGTAGCATGCCCGTTCTCCACTGCGGCAGAGTTTGACTACGACTCCTTGAAGCTTCCAGTACAACACTTGTCCATGGATCCCGCCAAACCTGGAGAATTGTTTGAAACAGTTCATTACCCAGAACTGAACGAAGTGTTGAATGCGACCAAGAAATTCAAGGGTAGACTTCGCGCCAAAGCCGCTTTGTCCAGGCCAAACCAGCCTGTGAAGGCACATCCGTTGTTTGGCAAACCAAGACCGGTACAGACACCACAAATAAAAATCAGAGGCGCAATCAACGGCCGAGTTGGAAAGAAATCGCCTGGCATCATGAGTGCAACTCTTGGTGTATTCCGAAAAGACACACGACCCAAGTTCTTCAATCAACAATTTTCAAATGTCTCGAAACAAATTCAACTTGCTCCTTTTGTGCGCTCTGAGCAGCAGAACGAGCACCTTTCACGTGGGACTCATGGGACCGAAGCCTTTTACACTGGCCAGGCAAAGTCGGCAGCAGTACCGACTCCAAACATGATTCAACGCGAGTTTGCCAAGTACGGTCTGGCGCCGTTTGGCAAACCTCAGCTTTTGTGTGCTCTTGAATCGCAAGATGAGTTTGACGCATTGGGCCCCGCTGACCGGATTGAGGAAGTGGAGTCACTTCTGCCTGTCAAGAAAGTCCACACTTATGCTGGCATCACAAAGAAGCCATTCAAGGGTGGCACCGGCGGTGGTCGAACCATCCTCAAGTCCTTGGTGTCAAACGTGTCTCCGCCACTGAAATCTGCATTTGCGAAAACGACCGAAGTTGTTGAAAGCACGACCAAGTCGTGGCAGAATCCGTTTACGCACACGCCTGGCAACTCCGCTACCGCAGTTGAAAGACCGGACACAAATGGAAGCCGGCATGTCCGATTCACTGAGTCAGTGGGGAACGATACAAGCTCCATGTACTGCTTTGAATGTGATGGAGCGCAAGACTGTGAAATGGAGGACGCGCCGTTTCCAGTCGGTCCTAGTGTGGACTCTTCACAGTCATACAACACTGACGTCATGACCGCAGCAGCTCCAACCCCAGTCCAATCGTCGTCGACGCCGTTCACATCCCCACTCATGAAGGAAGCCCCCCAAGGCAATTCCAATCTCTCCAAGCTCTTGCTATCGCTTGCCAGTCACACTTTCACGAGCCCCAGCCAGCAGCAACTGCCGGCGTGGGTAGATAACGTCCACCCTCAAGCCTCACACCTGGAACAGGTGTGTGGGAACGACTACAGCACGGCCGAAATGGACGACGCGGTCATGGAGTACCTCGTGGCTACCAACCTTCAGGAACCGCAGGAGCAGCCAAAGCCGTACGCGACCTATCCGTTCAAAGTCTTCAAGCGTGGCTCACCCCCATCTTCAGCCTGAGCCTGCTGTAGAACGGGTGACGGATCAACCCCCAGGCAATTATAATTCAAATATGGTTAACAAGGAGTAGA
Organism: Geotrichum cucujoidarum; assembly: GCA_030566025.1. Classification (NCBI taxonomy): domain Eukaryota; kingdom Fungi; phylum Ascomycota; class Dipodascomycetes; order Dipodascales; family Dipodascaceae; genus Geotrichum; species Geotrichum cucujoidarum. The sequence goes on along the minus strand of JAJMHN010000001.1, from coordinate 292,033 downwards.
ATTGAAAAAGAATTTTGTAATGAAACGTCAAAAAATTGGAACGATTGCTATTTGCTATGGCTTGAGGTAAAGAAAAAATAAGTCATAGTAAAATCGCTGACTTGCACTTTCGGGGTCGGAATATGGTGGTTCAATTTTGCTCCCACTCAACGATTAAGGACTTCAAACTCGGCTCTGGAGGCTAAAAAAGTAAGCAAATGAGAACGTAATTTCAAGCAAAGTTGAACGCAATGGAGTGTAAATAGGAATAAAATCAATTTTATAACGTAAAGCAATACAAGTATGTGATGAAAAAAATAATGATAAAAATAATAAAAAAATAAAAAGGATAAATGACAACAGTTGAAGCGAAGATCAAATAGAAGGGAAGGAAAAATGCAAATGATGCCTGCTTACTTCTCAAAAAAGAACACACCCACCTAGTTACCGCTCATTTTCTGGGGGAGCCAAAAGCGTTGAGCTTGGGGACGCAACTGCGGTATGGGGCTCATCGATATCCTTTGCATCAGTAGTATCACTAGAACCCTTGGGGTCTGGGTCCGATGGGGGCGTGGCAAGCGCAGCGCTGTTATCCATTGGGTCAATAGCTTCTGAGGATTTTCTTACTTGCGGGTTGTCAAATGTCGGTGGCGGAGTTGCGGCCGGATTCAAGCCGTCGTTGGGGCTTGTGCTGGCCCCATGCTCCAAAGACACTTCGTGAACAACTTCGGGAATGGCTGGCGGGGCCTCCTTTGATTCAGAAGTGCGTTTGGCCTCCTTTGGTCTCCAACAGCAGTGCCGCTCCAGTGCCTCTGCAATCTTGGCTTGGGTCGGTGGTTTTGTAATGATGCTTGAGAAATTGGCGCGTCCGGCACTAGCAGCCTCGGCAGCATAGTTGGTGACACAAACGACGGGAGTCTCGGTGTTGCAACTTGAGGTGCTGTGCAAGATTCGGGCAACATCGGCACCGTTGGTTTTGGGAAACTTGAACTCGATGAAAATAATATCAAATTGCACATCACCGGTAGCGTACCGAATTGCGTCTGCAGCGTCATTAACACTCACAAACCTGCAGTTGAGGCCCTTGATCAACTTCTCCATGGAGTACCGCCAAACAGGGTTGCTTTCACAAATTAAAATAACAAGGGGCCTGTAAAATGGTGCCATGAGCATGGTACTGCCACGGCGAGCAGACTCCCGTCGTCGCTGGATACGGATAAGCGCTGAGCTTCGTGCCTCTTCTGTATCTGAATTGGAAGGAGACGGGTCAAAAACCTTTGTGTACCGTTGGGCAACTGACTGTTTTTTAAATTGCTCGCCAAGTTCCGGGCTGCTCTCTGTGTAGGACAGTTGATGCAATCCAAGACCGCGAGGGGAATGAGGTGTGGGCTGGCCCTTGATGGAGTTTGTTCGAGGAGGGGGAGGCGGCATATGGAACGATTCGCCCGAAGGCACACTGGGAGACAGGTTGGGAGACAGGGACGCAAAGCCATGACCCAGGAATTTGCCCTTGGGGACTTCAATAGATAACGGGGAAGTTGACATGTTTGCAACAGCCATGCTGGGACGTGGCTTGATGGAGTAAGACTTGCGGTGAGGCGAAGTGACACTAGATGATGCAGACGGGGGACCAGATGAATGCGATATGGAGGACGATGCAGTCACCACAGGTGATAGCGATACAGAGCTGTGTGTAGACTGCACCGGGGGAGGGTTTCGTGCCGGAGAAGGATTCCGTGGGATGACACTTGACGGTGAATCTGGACGCTTGAAAGAAGTGTTTGCCGAAATCGACAACCCTCTACCTCTCTTGTGCGACTCAGCAGCGATTGAGTTGCGGTGCTCCAAATTCTCAGTCTTGATGCGACTCAGTGTATCTTTGTTGGCCTTCTCCAGCATGGGCAGATTGCGAAACACAAAGTTTCCAAAATCGTCATTGGCGGGTTCAGAGAGGCGTCTGTTTCTACTGTCACGGACATGGGGCGGGATATGGAGTGGGAGTTTTGCACTGCGCTCTTTGCGTGAGACTCCAGTAGACTCAATACTACCGGCACGACTAGACCGTCCGGACTTGGAATCCTCGCTGTAGCTATGCTCGCTCTTAGCATCCTGTTCTTCCTTGTCATCTTCTGGAATGGCATCATCAGGGAAGGCTTGAGACTCAGCGCCACGAGAATCAAAGTAGTCGGTGCTCTCTGGGTCTTCAATCATGGGAATGAACGAAGCCTCGTCGTCCCAAAGAGTGCTCCAACTAATGCTTTCAAAAAACGGGTGTTTCTTGATTTCTTCGGCACCTTCATTGGCTCCAAGACGCTCTGAAGCATCTGGGTGCAAAAGCTTTTTAATCAGGTCTTTAGCATCATCTGAGATTTGAGGAATTTCAAGAGTATCGTCAGGGTCAGCTTCTTCAAGTTCAGGCCATTGGACATTGTGAGCCAAAATGTTTTGGAATACTGCGTCGGGTGTTTCTGCATGAAACGGCGGGTATCCATATAAAAATTCAAACAGAATGCAACCCACGGACCACCAGTCGGACATTTCATCTTGGCCATCGCCCCGAATGGTTTCGGGGGCGAGATAATCAGGCGTACCAACAAATTTTCTGGACGTGTCGAGCGGGTCAAACAGGGGAATATGCTTATTGGGCAAAAGCTGGGTGGTTAATGCAGAGCTACCCAGAGACCCACTCGCCTCGCTCGAGTTCGACGACATGTTTTCTTCATCATACGACTTGGGAGTTTCCGAGAACGGAGACCCATGGAACGACGGTTTGAAGTTTGCTGTAGACACGGAGTCAAGCTTGGACATGGTCAAACGCCGCGCAGAGCCCTTGGAGCCCAGGTTAAAATACCCAGGGACAAGGCTGATGGCAGGATCAGTGAGCACACCTGTTGAACTAGGACCGCTGACCGAGCTGCCACCTGATGCAATTTCGGGGCTGGTTAGCGCTTTTGCCATTGGCTTTGACGGGATAGTACCGCTGCTGCCGCTGTCAAAAGATGCATTACTCTCCAGTCCTGACGTTGAAGGCTGGTGTGTATGACGGCCCACCATTCCCATTCTTGAGAGACCAAAGTCCGTCAGCTTCAAATGACCGTCCTGGTTGATGAGCAAGTTGTCTGGCTTCAAGTCGCGGTGGACAATACCCTTTTTATGCAAGTCTTCCACACCAAGGACTACCTCTGCAATGTACTTTTGGGCCCAGTCTTCTGGAAGACCACCTAGAACCTTTACCAAAGCCGCGCAGTCACCGCCGTTGAGATACTCCATGACCAAGTAAAGGTAGTTTTTACTTTGAAACGTGAAATACAGTTTTGCAACAAAGGGACTGTCGGCTTGCGACATCATGATTGCTCGTTCTGCACGAACGTTCATAACCTGGTTTTTGGCAATCATGTCTGCCTTTTTGAGAACCTTGATTGCAAAATACTCTCCAGTCAGTTTCTTTTTGGCAAGGTAGACACTGCCAAATGCACCTTTGCTGATTGGATTGATGATTTCATAGTCTTTGATGCTTGGCGTAGTTGCCTTGGAGGGTATGCTGGTAGACTGCAGCAAAGGAGAAACTGGTGGACGCGACATATCAGAGTTGACTGATGACTGGCGCCTATGATTGAGGGCATCAAAGGGGAACCCATTGTCGTGCGGGAAAAGAAGAGGTGAAGAAAGCGGTGTATACGGAGACTGGCCCATTTCAGCCGACGTGTGGATACGGTTTCGTTGTAAACTCGTCCAAGCCGGCGTATTACCAGTCTGTGAAGACGACGATACAGTCGACAAGTTTGATAAACTCTTTTTCTTATGAAGCCGGTTGTAAGACGCCGACTGGTTTAGATCCAAATCGGTTAGTTGGTATTCCAGGAGTTCTTGAGAATCGAGAGTGCTGCGTCGGTCTATGCGATTATGGTCCACCAATTTTGAAGATGCGCGCGAGGGGCCAGAATTGTCATTGACATTGACGGATTCAGAGAGCAGAGACCTTGGCGTGACGGAGCGTGCAAGAATAGCATTAGACCTAGGATCAGATAAAGATATGTCGCTACCGAAGGAATTTTCATGGCGCAACAAGCTTTGTGAATTTGGAGGCCTCCGCTTATTAGGCGTCGAAGAATTGGGCAGAGCATCCGAGTTGAGATAGTTTTCGGAAAAGAGACTGCTATTGTCATCAATATCAGTATCTTCTCCATCGCTGTGTTCAATAACACTGTCATATGCATTCTTTTCATTCTCACGTTGCAGTGCCGTCTTTTCTATAGTATCCTCAATAACAGCTGCAACCGTCACTTCAGTCTCGTGACGAATCGTTTCGAAATATGTAATTGTATTTCCCAGTCTCAAAGCAGCTTCAACTTTTTGCCGCGCAAAATTGACGGTATCTTCGCATAAAAGTAACAACCCGGGATCTTCAATGTTTGGCGAGGTCCAATTCAAAACTCGGTGGATCTTGGATTCGCTTTGAGGAGAATGGGTTCTAACGTCAGAGTTGCCGTTTACATCTTCGGCTGTGCGCAGCTCGGGATTGTTTATATCGACGGCCAAATCGCACAATTCGACCAGAAGTTCCATTAATTTTATTGGTGACCGTTTGGGCAGATTGAAAGATTTTAAAAGCATACGTTTCGAGGAGGACCCCAGCTGGGTCGCCATGCGCGGTGACCTGGGCGGAGAAGACGTTTCTGAGTTCGGGGATTGATGCATAAGTGGAAGCGGGACACCACGGTAGTCTAGCTTGGGCGTTTGCGGCGACGAAGACGAGCCACGCGACGAAGACGAAGATACAGATGGCGGAGTGGATACTGCATTTGTTATTGATGATGGTTGCACATTTTGACCAGACGGCGAGGAGTCCATACTTAATGGCGGCTTGTTGTCCATGAGACCCAAAAGGTGGACAATAGTGTTGCGCTGGTCAACGAGGTTCTCGTGCGCAGCGTCTAAATCGCTACGAGTTTTGTGCTCCACCAAACAGAGTTCCGAGTGGCGTTCAAACCACCAAGTGGGGACATGTCGTTCACATATTCGGCACAAGGCTAACGGTGGAGCAGGGACAGAGTCGCGATCTTCAATGACACCTTCTGACAAATCTTCTAGAAAGGAAACCAGTAATGAAACACCGTCGCCTAGAGTGTTTAGCAGCTTGAAAGGCAGGTCTACACTCAGTGGTTTTGGTGGCGCGTACGGCCTAATAACCCACATGGTCTATAACGGTTAGTAAAAAACAAAAAAAAAAAGTGACGGATTTGGCAGTCCATAATACTTACATGCGAGGGCTCACCGCTAGAGTGGTCGTAAATCAAGACTCCCTGCCCTTCCATTTCAAGGAAATTGTCGAGGTCGTCTTCTTGCATTGGCGATTTCACTCGTTCCGGCAACCATTCCGCAAGTGGGTAAGCCGAGGCATGATCTGAAAACGTCGAGAGATTGCCCTCCGGGTGAGGTGTAGATGTTGGGGATGCAGAGTTGACGGAATAGCTTCGTTCGCGTGCGGGATAGTTCAAGGTTGAGAGACGTAGGTCCGAGTAAGAGGAATGGATTGATGCAAGGTCGGTGTTTGATTTGTTGAAGGAGAGCGTGAGGCCATTGTTGGAGTTCAAGGCTGCCAGGTTCTGCGTACTGACGTTACGGGACGAGTGGCGCGAGACAAACCCCTTGGGCTTTTGCGTGACAAAGCGTACACGGTAGCTCGACTCGTCCGTCTTCATGACTTCAGTGGCGCGCATGAATACATGCTTGTCGTTTTCGTCTCCACACACGATTTTCGAGACCGGCTGGTTGATGAGGTCGCTTACAGAGGTTCCTACAATCTCTTCCCAGTTCTTGCTCAAATGGCGAATGAGACCGTCTATACTGAGCTCTAGGACGAGGTTTAAGTTTTTGCTGGTAGCAAAGAGAAGGTCCTCATTTTCCCGGCCCGAGCTTGCGCCCGAGTCGCTGTCGTCGTTTGCTGACACGACCGATGTATCTCCTGATGCATGAGAGTCGGACAGACCAGATGGATTGAAGAACCTGTCTTGTAATCGGTCGTGGTTCATTTGGCTGAGTGGTAATGCATTCTTGTTGGTTGTAATGGTAAGCCTTGGGTCAAGATCGAGTTCATTGACGGGTGTGCTTGACCGAGAAATTGGACCCATGGGACCTAACAGTCGCTTGTCACGCAAGCCCGTGTCATGGCCAAAGGGCAGCTGCTTGAAGGAACCTTCAGCCGTTGCTTTGGACACTTCGGGAGTTGGGTTTGCGGAGGTGGGAACTTTCGGGACGTTGAGAAGCAGCGAGAGCGGCGAGTCCGGAGCAGGTGCACGCTTTCTGTTGATGCTATTACTCCGTGAGCTAGCGCCGCTGCTGGTCGATGTGTGATGAAGTACGGGGCTCGGGGTATTGGCTCTACTGACAAGCGCCGAGGAAAGCCGCGACGGGGGTTTGGTTGAATGCAAAGACGAGGATCGGGAGAGAGATGCAAGAGGTTTGTTGAAGGTGGCAGCCGCAGACTTGAGCGGCGGCGTAGACGAGGTCCCTGAACGGAGGGGCGGGGATGACGGCGTCGAATTGGAATCGCGAGACATTCGGAAAGCCTTGGGGGCGAAGGAGGTTCCTGTTTCCAGGCTATCCGAACAGCGCAGTTAGCTGGCCGGAACGCTCAACGTGAAAAGAAGGCACTGCGGTTGGTGAACAAGAGGGTAGCAGGCCCGGCAAAGTCTGAACAAGGAGGCGCTTCCAGGAACTGAAGCGACAACAAAGGGAACAGTGGCTTGTGGATGGTTTTGGCGCGAGTACTGGAAGCCGGCAGCGTTTGTGGGGGAAGGAAAAGGTGGTCGAAAGGTGTGGACAAAGAGACTTGGCCAGGAAAATGCTCTACGGCGAGCCCAACCACTACGAGAATCAGTCAATTCCAGCTGCGGCGACGACCTGCTACGACGACGACTACGATGACGCCCTGCGACGATTGAGCGCGCTTGAGCAAGAGCCAAGGCAAGTTGGCAATGTTTGGAGCTGCAACCGGGCGGCCCTTGTTTTACTTTGCCTTCTCTTGCCGGTGCCCTGTGAAACCGCAGATTTTAAGCTTTTACGGTGAAATTTCCAATACCAGGCCCTGTTCAAACCACAATCAATCATCTACAAACTGAAAACTACTGGCGGTCGTTGAAAAGGGCTGTTCCAGAGTTCTTGAAGCAATGGCGATGCTGTCTTGATGAGCTTCTCGTCTGGCGCTGCGACGAGGTTTTTGATCGGTGCCAAAGCCACGCTTTTCTCTCTCATTTGCCCCTTTTTGACCGTATGTACTTGGGACATGATATCACTATAGTACAGTACGATACTACTTGAAATGTATGTAGCTGCAGCCATTTTGCTTATTTTTAGTATGAGAAACTTCTTAAAAAATACTACTATAAGAATTACTTTAGTGATTGTACCCAGGTGACCGTTATTATGTAATGACCAGCATATTGATTAGAAATGAAACACGTGACTTGAAAATAAAGAAACATCACGTGATACCACAGGCACAAGCAACGAGGACTGTGCCCTTCCAAGAGCCATGATGATAGAAGAAAAGACCTCTGCTGTGATCTCGAGATTATATTTGAAAAATGGTGGTTGATGGATAATATAGCTGCTCAATTGCACTTTAATTGATTGCTATGACTGCGGTCTATTTGAGCTGGAGTGTTTGTCGAAAATGCACCTCGTACGTAGCTGGGCTGGTGATATGACGACTGATGCTGAGCCCTGGGCCTAGCTGGGCTTGGAAGTTGGAACTATCACAAGTTCAAGCCTTTTGTAGATGTGGGCGTGAAAACCTCTGGCAAGGCCGTATGCCCCTTGTCGGCACATCGACCCGCATCCCTGTTGTTCTCGCTTTTGCTGTGGCTCTCGTCTTCATTCAATGCTTTTTTTTTTTTTCTTTTCGAGGAACGCTCATTTGGCTGAGTCGGGTGCCCGTGGCCGCTGCTTGTATTTTGGTTGCTTTTCGTACGCATTCGGGCTCACGTCACGCTCGGTCTGGCGCTGTACGCGCTCCCTCCTGGTCCGGGGCTTTTCATCCTGTTTCTCTTTTTCATCTTCCTCATGGCCGTGACTGTGGCTGTGACTGTGACTGTGATTGTGCTCATGGTCGTGGTCATGGTCGCAAGACTCGAGTTTGTGCGTAGTCTTGGCCTTGTTCGCCCTCCGTTTCGCTTTCGCCTCGGCCAGTTTCCGCCTGCGCTCGAGCGCCCTCGCCCGCTCCTCATCATCAAACCCGCCAAAGTCACTCTCACTCGAGCTCCCACTGGAACTGCTGCTGCTCTCGTCGCTGCTCTCGCCGAATTCGCGTTGCGGGTGGAAGATGCAGCAGACTTTGGATTTCTTGCGGTTGAGGTGCTCGTTGTCAATGACGTCGTCTTCCCAGCGGACAGAAGGCCGGCGTGGCTCTGGCTCGGCTTCGGCGGCGGCTTCGAGGTGAAGAGTGCCGACGGAGGGGCCGGTGTTGAGCGTGACGGTCTGGGATCCGGTAGAAGTATTTGGTGGCGGTGATCGTAGTCGGCTGCCCATTGTGTTGTGTCTGGTGTTGTTTAGTGTAGGAAGAAGAGGTGGAAATCGAGATCAGATGAAATTTGTAAGGAAAATTGAAAACCCAAAGACGGTTGATTTTTTTCCTTCTAGAAGGAATACCAAACCTACCAACATCAAGCCTAAACAACTAGACTGAAATGAATTGTACAAATGATATTTATGATACGTATAAATAATTATTAGACGGGCTATTGTAGTCTATGGCATGGGAAACACCAAATCGCTTCTCAGCACCCATTTAGCTCCAGCCGTCACCAGTGCACCCTCATGCAACAAGCAATCCTGCCCATGCTTGTGCAGCAACACCGTCCCCTTCTCCAGTTTCACCTCTAACGCATTCACCGTATTACCACTACTATCCTTTTTGCCGTTTTTACTCCCGCTGGGGACGCCGATTTCCGGGTAGAACATGGTTGCGCCGCCCTCGACCTCACCCTGGTCCTCGCCAGTCAGGTACACGAGCATGGTCCATCTCGTCACCCCCCGTTTCAGCGTTGGTGGTTTGCCGTCTTGTTGGTTTGAAAAATCTTCAATGGGGACGAAGTTGGCTTCATCGTAGTGCTGCCCAAAGTAGTGACCGGGGCGGTAGCGGTACACGCGGAAGTTCTCATTCAGGCCCAAGCAGGAACTGAAGATTGACTGGAGGGCTTTAGTTTTGGCGTCGTCGTCGTCGTCGTCGTCGTCGTCGTCGTCGTCGTCGTCGGGGTTGTCGGGGAGGAGGGCGTCGTGGAGGGGTTGCCAGAGGGTGCGGGCGGCGACGCGGTCGACCATAACGGCGCGATCGTTCACGCGCGCCGCGTAGCCCTTTGGAGGCGGCATTGCTGTCGTCGTGAACTCGATCTTCTGCTTACCCTCACCGGCCGTTGTTGCGTCACTCCCGTTCCCCGGCTTTTTCTTTTTACCCCCACCGCTATTCGTATCAGCGGGCCGTTTGCCGGTGACGCTGACTTTGGGCAGCTCAGCCTGGCCCTCGAGGTACCCCGTGAACCAGCGGATCAGGTCATCGCAGACCTTGGCCGGGAAGAACCGCGGCAAAGTGTAGATCTGGTCGGGGATGAGTTCTTCAGTCTGCTGGTAAGGGCTTGCTTGGAACTGGATGAAGGAGAAGGGCCAGTCGTAGGTGCATGATTGTGGCGGGGTGTAGCTGGCGTCTTCAAGGGCGACCTTGGTGCCGGTCTTGGACTTTTTGCCTTTGTGCGGCATTGTTCAATTGATTAAAATGTTGATGGAGGGTTGAAAAGTTCTAGGTCCCAAATCTATACTAAAAGTTTCTTTTTACACGATTTACTAACAACTCAAGTAGCAAGCGGCCATGGCCAAGGGCCAGGTTCGCGACATGCCGTCATCAAGCCACTTCTGGTCAAAGTCCTGTCTAGCGAAAAACTCGTAGCTCGTTTTCGGATCAAACAGGACACGGTTCTGCATCAGGATACCCTTCCAACCGTCATCAATGCCATCAACCACGGGCGCGATTTTCTCGTCCCATTCTTCACGGACATAATCCGCTTCACGGATGTAAGAGGAGACGCTTGTGACGGGGATCATGTGGATTCCGTGCTTGCACTCGGTGCGGGCCGAGAACCATGTAGCGTAGTCAATCTTGTTTTCAAACAAAATGCCAGAGACCTTGTTGGCCAGGATCTGGGGCGGCATGACTTGGTTGTCGCGCTTGTAGTACATGTAAGTGTTCATGGACCGCTTGAGGACGGCGAGCATCAAGTTGGCACGGGCTTCCATGGGCTTGTCGCCAAGCACGCGGCCCCAGAGCTTGAGACCGTATGCAAAGTGAAAGTCCTCACTGGACGATTCCTGGTCTTTGCCGTCCGCACTGGGCATGATACCCTTTGCCCACGAGTGGCCGGCATACCAGTCAAAGGACCGCCAGACTGGGAAGTGCTTGTCGTCGGGTGAAGGGTTGGACACGTCTCTCACGAGCGAGTTGACATAGTCCTTGTTCTGTGCAAGCCAGTTGCCACCAAAGTCGCGGTCAATCTGGCCGATAATGGCAGCGGCGTGGATGAAATAGCCATAGTGGAAATTGTGGTCATTGTAAAACGAGTTGCCGAAATCTTGCAAAGCGTCACCGCCCAACCCAGCAACTGAAATCATACCCTTCCAAGTGGTGTCATAAACCAAAGGGAACTGCTGAGAGTTGGTCGAGAATCGGCCAAAGGCTTCCTTGAGCTTGTCCAGACCCATCTTGGCAAGCTTGTCGTCCTTCAAAATGTACTTGCAAGTAAAAATAATTTGCGCGTACTTGTCGAGCTTCTTTCCCGAAAAGTACATGGAATTGAGGTTGGACTCGTTCAAGACATCTGCTTGCACGAGTTCCTGTGTGGCGACTTGGCCAATGAGTTGGCGTTCGTTGGATCCAATGTTCATGCTTGTTTTTTTAAAACTGCTAAACGGCTGGAACCCAATGAAGTTTGGTAATGTCTCGCCCATTTCCAGCACGGTGGAGCTGTACCCCACAAGGGTGCCCATATTAGTCGAGTCGAGCGCAATGGCCGTGCGTTTGGGACCCATTTGACTTGTAAACGAATTGACGTGGTGGGGCGCCGCAAATACTAGGGGCCGCATGTCGAGCGACCTGCCCTCGGCTTCGTACTGGATTCGGTAGACGCCGCGAGCGCCATTGTCCATGATATCACCAGTAATGCTCGCACCCTTGACATAGCGCCCTGCGGTCCGGTCGTAATCCGCCTCAGTCCCATCCGGCGCGCTTGCCAATTGCACAACATACCCATTACCGGCCAAATTGGACACAAAGGTCTTTTGCTCCGACAAGTAAAAAGTGGGCACTTCGACACCCTGGGGGACCGTGACGTACATGAGCCATTTGATTCCATTGCACAGGTTCAATTGGTACTTGATCATGTGCGGAGAAGGAGCGTTTAAGCGCAAAACGCTTTCAATGCCGACTTGACTGCAGATTTTGGGTCGCAGGCCGTGGTAGATTCCCGTAACGAAGCCCATTCCTTGGACTAAGGGAACTTCGAGCTTGCCGTTACTACCATGGCCCGTAAAGCTAAGGTTACAGGACAAGTCTCTCGTCTCGTCCACAGCCATGCTCGAGCCGTTATCAAACTCTGTAGCACTCAGCAACAAACTCTGAATCCCCACGGGACTAAAACAAAACTGTGCCGGCTTGCCTGCGGCCACGACATCATCCGGCCCATACACAAACTGTTCGCGCTTCGTCTGCGAAATGCCCAGCCCATGAAACTGGTCGACCTTGGACCACCACACGGTATAAGGCTGGCACCAAGCGGAAAGCGTCTGGTCGGCAATTAGCATGTTGGTGTAGAACTTGTTGGTGTGAATCGGCAGGCCACTGGTTCCGCTGGCGCCGGCCGGGGCCGGCTGTGGGTGGGCCTGGCGCTTGAAAAGACCAATTGGCGGGTCGCAGTTGATTGCAATGAAAGGGTTACCGTTGTATGCCATTGTGAATAGACGAAACTTCAATGAATTGAGAACGGAGAAGGAAGAAGGAATCCAGAAGGCCGTTCAGAGCGCGTATCTTGCAGGCGTGGAGACACTGCCCGTACCCTGAATTATTTGGAGGCCCTGTCCTGTACCTTTTTAAAAACGGGATTTATTTTCAACACAAAAAAGTCAATATAAAGTATTATAAACAGAAAAAAACAATAGAGACGCCATGTCTCATCTATTACATTTTTGGACCCTTGAGGACGTCGGTCTCGACGATTTCCTCGCCAGGCAAAACCTGAGTCAGCGCGGCGGGGCCCTTGAAGTGTTTACGTCCATAAATGGCGTACCAACCAGCACTGATTGAAAAGAAGCCCATAAACACGACCGAGGCGTAGTTCATGGTTTGCGCGGTGACGGGGATGGCGGTGGGCATGCAAAATAGGACAATGGCGAGGAGGATCCAGACAGTTGTGATGACGTTGACGGCGGTGCCGATTTTGCCAAGGGAATAGGGAGCGTTCTTGACGTGGGTGCGGCCGTTGAGCAGGGAGATGAAAATGGGCAGGGCGTAAGAAGCAGAGAGGCAAATGGTAGCGACGCCCGTGAAGGCGTTGAACGCTGCGCTGCTGCCAAAGTAAATGAGTCCCAGTAGGGAGCACACGACGGACGACAAGATGACACCCCAGACGGGGACCTCAAGTTTGTGGTTGACGCGAGACCAAAGCGCCGAGCCGGGGATAGCGCCATCACGGGCAAAAGCGTAGGTGCATCTCGACGCAGCGGTAAGCGAGCCAATACCGGCAAACAAGTGGATACCTAGAATCAAAAACAAGAGTCCAAACCCGCCGCTGGGGCTGCCCGTGACTAGCTTGAACAAGGTACCAATGGGCTGGCCGCTGGGGACGGCAAGCAAGACGTCGACATTGGGCAGCACAAACAAAATGGGGAGCAGGTAAACGAGACCGGTGACGCCTGCCGCAGCCACAGAAAGGACCATGCCCTTGGGGACTTCACGTTCGGGGTTTTGGACCTCTTCGCACATGGACGCGACCATACCATACCCGGTCAGGACGTAGGCACCTTGCAACAAGCCGACGAAAAACGCCCACCCGCTGGGCCAACCGGAGGCCGAGGCGTCGTAGTGGCCAAAGACGTACTTGGCGTCATGGCGCGTAGGGGTCATGACACTAAGCACAACTAGAATAATAACAACAGAAGCCGCTGTCCAGTACACGCACACAGTGTTGATAACGTTGAGGAACCTTGACCCAAACACATTGACCAAGGTACAAACGAGCATGACGGCCCAAAACATGAGCACGGTCTGCCAGGCGTTGGGAGCCCAGTCGTCGCGCCAGAGGGAAATGGCAGAGAGGATGAGTTGGCCGCCAGAGAAGTTGATGCTGGTAGTGACGGTCCAGTTGCCAACAAGGGTGAGCCAGCCCGTGATCCACGAGTTGATGGGGGCCCACTCGGGCGAACTGAGCATGGCGCTCCACTAGAGGGTTAGCAATGAAAGTGGGGGATAGTGGGTAGAACGTACGTAGTAGACACCACCAGACGTGGGATAGACCGAGCCTAGAGAGTTGGTTAGGATGTTGTTGGAGAGTTTGCATGATTTAGTTGATGAACGTACAAATTTCAGCCAAGGACGCTGCGATGCAAAGCGAGATGAGCGACACCAGGCACCAGCCCCACAAGATGGTGACGCACTGTCCGTCCGTGAGGCCGATACCCATGGTCGTACTGAGTCCAAAGGGGACGGCCATGATTGCAAAACTAAGGCCGAGGATGGCCATCATGGAGAGTGTTCTGGGCAGCTCTTGTTTGTAGCCGAGCTCGGCAAGCTGGGCCTCTTCGCGGGCATGAACCGAGCCGCCGGTTGTGACTTTTTCCATGTCCATTGTTGAGCAGGGCTTGAAGGTGGTGAAAAGAAGAAGTTGGAGTTGGATTTAAAAGTCAAATGGAAGTAAAAAAGAGGGGGGGGGTACTGGAAACGGTATAAATACAAAGTACGAGACATGGTCCGGATTAGCTTGGAGATTCTTATTCAATTCTTATTCAAGGTTTAATTGATGCTTTGCCCGGGAGTGGAGCAAAACAAGGTTTCTACTCCGGTTTAGGCGCTGAACCTGGTGGTCTGTGATCAGTCTTTGTGATGCTGCGACCTGGTCTGTTATTTGGTCTGGGTTTGTTGCCGGGGCGGGCGGTGATTTGGTTGATAAGCCTGCATCAGCGCGATAACAAACAACAGCCCACCACTGGGTTGGTGATTGGTGGAGGGCCATGTTGAAGGGCCCAGCAGAAGAGCAGTCCAGGGTCTCTGTCAAAACGTCGCAAACGGTCCACAGTGCACGACTTGCTTTGTGTTTTTCGTACTTTTTACAGGCCGCGGTGCTTGTGCTCGCGATGGAGTTGTATGTATGCTGAATCATTGATGATTGACTGATTCCCCACATTGGCTTGACTTGTAGTCCCAGCAGCCCCGAGTTGACAGCACAGCCAGGGCAATTGGCTGGTAAACCAAATTGCTGGTTCTGTCCAAGTCACAAAAAAAGCAATGCCCAAGGGGTTCAGTGAGGGGCCGCCCGCCGCACAGAAAACACTGAAACCCAAACCCACCCCGTCGCCCCGTCGGCTGTTTTTCAGATAAGGTCACATGACCTTTGCTGTCACGTGAGTTTAACTTTGGGTTCGACTCTCGATAAAGACCTGTTTGTTTTTTTAAAAAAAAAAGACGATAAAAGTGTCACAAGTATGTTGTTACTTGATTTGAACTCCATCCCTAAAGTTATAAAACTCAATGCTGCAATACATTCAGTCAAGCTTCTATGAACTCCCAGAGCAAATGACAGACCATGTCTTTTGTCTTTACCTGGGCCAGCTTTTGCTATATTGCTAGTTTCTGTTTCAATGCCCTCAAAACGCTAGTCATTCGCATCTTCAACTCTATACCCTCCAGTGTATCGACTTGCTTTGCAAATTCTTCAAGTTGGCTCTGTTGCTTTTGTGGCGAGTACAACTTGTTTGACGCCAAGTTCAACGCACTCGTGGCCGCCGCCGCGGAGGGTCGTATCACGGCGCGCGAGCTCTCAGACGGGCTCGTGCGGTTGCAGCCAGGGTGTGAAGACTCGATCCTAGGCAGCCCAAGGACAGACCGCCCGCTTAATGATGAGATGATGGAGTGGCTGTTCCCGGATGGACCACCTGCAGGGTTTGACAACACGGGGCCACGGGAGCGGCCAAGACGGAGGTTTGTGCCCAACGTGCAGCTTAGCCCTGAGGTTCGTGCAGAGGCGGCGGCGGATTCTGCGTCAGCTGCTACGGCAATGATGGCAGAACACGGTCATCCTCACCGGCTGCCTCCAATTGACGTTCTTTTACTTGAGCGCCAACAACGCTTCAACCGCTACAACTTCCCCATCCCCTTCCCGTCCAGACTGTTTGTCCCCAACATTGCACACCGCATCCTGACCTTCTCCACCTTGCAACACGCAGACCGACAGTTTGCGTTCATCAACCCTGATCTATTTGCCAGACTTGGTGGAATGCGCCACCACCGCCATCATGGCCATGGGACGTTTGCGGGCGAGGAGAGGCTGGTTTATATTCCGGATGGACTGAACCGGCCTGGCTTGGGTACTGAGATTGGCCAGAATGTGCCCATGACCGAGCGCGATCGACTAAGAAGTCTTGATAACTTGTACGTTTGACCCTTTTTTTTTTCATTTTCTTTTCTGCTTTTCTTTCAATTGATTTTTGTTTGCTAACGAGGTTTTTTTTTTTTTTTTTTTTTTTGCTAGGCGCATGATAGATCGTGGGGCCAAGGTGGGCAGACTGAGGCTGGCCAGGCGCAAAATGGGCGAGATGCTGGATGACCATGACCCTGAAGGCGAAGAGACTATTGCGACCCGGCCGGGCGTTTGTTACAACGAGGGCATGGCGTTGTAGGCAAAGAGGTGGTGTGAGATGGAGTCACAGATTGGCCTTGGTTTTAGAGAATAAACAATACAACATTTTTTTTGGACTTTTTTGGACTTTTTTGAACGTTCAGAACAATTGGTAGAAAAATTCCGAATTGTAGAATGGTGAGATTGGCAAGGTAATGAGAATCAATGGGCATTTGTAATTGAGGCCTGTTTGGAGTCTTGCAACGGAGTTCCGTGGCTGCAGTCGTCTGTCCATTACATGAAAAATCGGCACTCCGAAATAGCCATCACCATGATTCAAACTCACCCGTAAACACACAACCAAGTTTTCTCAATATCAAACTCATTTAATTTTATTTAGCTACATCGTAACAAGCAAAAGCCAAGTAAATTAGGCAGCAGCCTCCAACGCGTTTTTGAAAAACTCCGGGTCCTCCTGCACACTCTCCCTCACAATATCCAGACCACCCTGCAGCTCACCGTTAATATAGAGCTGCGGGAACGTAGGCCAGTCCGAAAACGTCTTGAGCCCCGCACGCACGGTGCTGTCCTTCAAAATGTCAAAAAACCCAAACCGGACTTGGTGCTCGCGGAGGAGGGCAACGAGCTGGCGCGAGAAACCGCATTGGGGGGAGGCGGGAGTGCCCTTCATGAAGAGCATGACGGGGGCGGCGGTGACGAGCTTGAAAAGGCGGGCGTTCAAAGCGGCCTCGGACTCTTCTTCGTCTTCGTCCTGTGCAGCGTCGGCGGTGGCAGCGGTGGCCTGCTCGGAGGTCGATTGCTCACCGGCAGCAGCGGCGGGCGCAGTGGTGCTAGCACCGCCCTTCTCAGGCCCACTACCCCCACTGCTCAGCTCCGCTATCGACGTCGCCAGCTCCTTCGGGTCCGCCCCCGACAGCTCCTTCAAAATCGTTGAATCCCTCACCAACACAAAATACGGCACCGCCGCCACATCAAACGACTCGGAAATATCAGGGAAATCGTCAGCGTTCACAGAAACAAACGTCGCCTCTGGGTGGGCCTCGGCGAGGGACTGAAAAACGGTGTTCATCTGCACGCAGGGCGCGGCCCAGGTCGTTGTGAAGTAGATGGCGAGCAGAGTCGAGGCGCTCACGGACTGCGTCAACTCCGTGAACTGCGAGTCGCTTTGAATCTCAATGACAGACATTGCTGGTGTGTATTAACTCGTACGTATGCGTTTACTGGTTTCAATGGCGGTCCAGTACAAATCTCCTTCTCTTCAATTGCTTTATCAGAAAGAAGTTTGTTTATAAATGGTGGTTCGAGGTTTGGAGAAGTTGGAACCTTTTTTTTTTTTTTTTTTTTTTTTTTTTTTTTATTCTGCATGATTCGGTGATGACAAATTGGAATTTCCGTGTGTCACGTGAAATCAGATTATCTGGTTGGGCAAACGGCTCCATCTGATAACTTTTGCAGCGATGATTGATGCGGATTCAAAAAGTTTACTTGTTTATTCATGGGTTACTTCGTTACATAGAGACATGGAAGGTGTCGCGGTTCAGTGTCAACGCAGGCAAGTTTAGCAATAATCTTTGTCCAAGTCACTTACGACTTGACGGGGTACTCGCTCTCCATGAGACTCTGGTTCTTCAGGTCTCTGTTGCGAGCAATGGTCTTGTCCACGGCCTTGGCAGACAGGTTGGGGTCGTTGCCGTCCAAAAAGTTCCTAGGCGTGTTGGTACCACTGCCAGCAAACTCATTGTCGCCAAGTTTAATGGCCTCGTTGGAAGCCTCAACGACAGCGGTGCTAATCACGTCATTGTTAGCGACCTGCGCCAACAAGCCGCTGCCGTAAATCCACTTGAGCGCAGAGGTCAGCAGCAACTGGTGCCAGCTGCGAATGGGCAGGGCCTTGGACGAGTTGAAGTGGAGGTGCGAGATAACGCTCGAGGCATTGTCATTGGCAGAAATGTTGGCGTGCTCGGCCTGGCGGGGCCCAAGGGGCACGAGGCGGGCGCCGACAGTGGCAAGCACCTTGCGGAAAATGGTGCGGTGCTCGACTCTATCCTTCTTGGCAACGTGCTCATTGACGAGGCCCTCCAAGAGTGAAACGAGGTAGTCATTCTCAACAGTGGGAATGGTGTATCCAAAGCCGCCATTCTCCTGCTCATTGGTGGTGCCCTCTTGCTGCTCCGAGAAATCGTACAGCTCATACATGAGGGCAATAACCTTGCCTGCAGTCTTGCGGACATCAATGTCATTGTCCTTGAGGAGCTCAACAATGTCGGGCAAGGTCTCCTTGATGGCAAAGTTGCGGCTCTCCACGGCAGCCAACATGAGACCAATGCCGAGCAAGGCAGAGCAGGTAAGGATAGAGTTGTTGGTTGTTGAGACCTCCAAGCAAACGTTCTTGAGCTCTTCAATCTTCTCGTCGAGACCAAAGCCGCCATTGTCAATGTGGACAAAGTACTGGAGCGCAGCGTAGCCAGTAATGTAGGCGGCTCTAGTCTGGGTGGGGATGTCCTCGTCAGTCAAGAGCTTGTTGAGAGCAGGGAGAGTAGTCTCATTGAGATAGTCAAAGGACTCGTCAACGTTCAGCAGGGCCTCGAGAATAAAAGCTCTGACGGCAAGCGTGCTCTCCTCCTCGGTCTGACCAGAGAACTGGGCCTTGTTCAAAATCTCCAAGTCGTGCTGCTTGTACAACTCGGGATCGTACTTGGCCGAGAGTCTCTGGACAATGATTCCGAGGGCCTCCTCGCGCTGCTCTTTTGAGCTTCTGGTGCGCTCAAGGGAGAGCATCTCAAAGGCGCGAGAGTACGACGTGTCTGACTTTTTGGCAATCTTGTCGTCAATTTCTTGCTCGAGCTTGACAATCTCGGCGTCAGTCTCCACGTTGCCATGGTTCTCGCGCTTGGACTTGGCCTTGAGAGCGCTAAGCTTCTC
Source organism: Geotrichum cucujoidarum (assembly GCA_030566025.1). NCBI lineage: Eukaryota > Fungi > Ascomycota > Dipodascomycetes > Dipodascales > Dipodascaceae > Geotrichum > Geotrichum cucujoidarum. The sequence continues at coordinate 273,239 of JAJMHN010000001.1, read as the reverse complement.
GTGGAAGAGGTCAATTTCAAGCTCGTCCTCAAAGTCCGAGGCGACCGTGGACTCTGGGCGAGTGACAATGGGGGACTCTCTGTTGTTGTTGGGTCTGGCGAGACGAATGCCGCGCATACCGCGGCCGTTGTACTTGCTGGGAGGGAGTTGGCTAGCGACGTTGTTGCTCATGGTGAAAGTTTAGAATGGTAATAGCAGAGAAAGTTCAGGTAAAAAGGTATAAAGGTCAAAAGAGTATAAATGGAAGATGGTAGTAAAAGAAGAGGAAATAGCAGGAATTCCGTGGTATTTATATTCTTTTGGATTAAATTGCCATGGGCCAAGTGACCTGCGTTGTTGTTTTGTTACTTGCGCAAGGTTTGCTCGAATTCGAAAATACCCCACAGTTTGTATCTCCAAGCAACAAACTATGTACAACAACCAGAAACAGCGCCAGAAGCAGCAGCAGAACCCAGGAGTCCAGTCACGGTCTTGCGCGTAGCCGCTGTTTACGACGAGACCGCCATTGAGCTGCTCCAACAGCTCGTCGCAGAACTCAATTGCCGACTCACTGCATCTTTGACTTTCAGCCAGTCCACGCCGTTGACAGCAACCAAAGCCCAAAGACCAGGCCCAACGTCACCTGCCCGCCCAAGTCACATGAGCAGCCTCTTTATTCCAAATTCCGCATTGCTCAGAGTCGGAAGTATTCAACTTGGCCATTCTCTCTGTTGCCTTGCTCGTGGGCCCATTTGCTACGGCGAACTCTCTGTGGCACGGCTGAACAAAATTTTAACCTTGTCTGGGAACTTCCCCCACCATCACAGCCAAAACAACGCCAGCAACTCCAGCAACAACCACCATCGCTACGAGCAAGACTGCGCAACTCGCTCCATCCAGTTCCTCCGAAGTCTGAACGGACATGATCTTGGCTGCCAAGCACACAACAGCACTGCACTCAACCCACCGGCTCTTGTTCCCAATCACCGCTGCTCGCCCTCTCTTTCGTCATCGCTCCTACCCAGTTGTTCACAGCTTCCCGCGTCTGATCCACCTGCCGCCTCTTGCACCCTACACCAGCAAACACAGCAAACACCCCTTGTGCACCACAAACCATAACCGTAAAATGTCTACCGCTTACTTTAAACCGGGAAAACTCAACGAGGTGGTCCTGTCAAACACGGAAAAACAAATCAGAGACCTTATTGTCCGGTACGCAGAGCACTACAACAGCACCAACCACACACACACCTCTGAACCCTTGGTGGCCAGAGTCACTGGCGGATGGGTGCGGGACAAGTTGCTAGGTCTTGGCTCCAACGACCTCGACATTGCCGTAAACCTAATCACGGGCCTGGAGTTCGCCGAGGGCCTCAACGACTTCATCACTGCCAACTTGCAAGACCTCCCCGGCGGCATTGACATTGGCGTGATTCACAAGATCGAAAAGAACCCCGAAAAGAGCAAACATTTGGAGACGGCTACTACGAGGCTGTTTGGCCTGGAAATCGATTTCGTCAACCTCAGAAACGAAGAGTACGCTGCCGACAGCAGAATCCCCGAAAAGACCACTTTTGGCACTCCTGAACAAGATGCCTTCCGCAGAGATGCAACGCTCAATGCCCTCTTTTACAACTTGCAAGAAAACAAGGTCGAAGATTTCACTGGCCGGGGCCTCAAGGACCTCGAAGCCGGCATTCTACAAACACCACTCCCTGCTTTCACCACTTTTGACGAAGACCCGTTACGCGTGCTGCGACTCATGCGGTTTGCATGCACCTACGGGTTTGAACTCTCTTCAGAGTGCCTCACCGCCATGAAGGACCCGCACATCTGCCAGGCCCTCATGAAAAAAATCAGCCGCGAGCGCGTCGGCATTGAAATCGCCAAAGCCCTCACCAGCAACCGGCCCGAGCAGTGCTTGCAACTCGTCCAGGATACAGGGCTCTACCATGCCATTTTCAATTTGGATGAAATGTTTTATCCCAGAGACCCCAAAAAGCTGGCCGAGTTCCAAGTACCCGAAGCCGACTTGACGCCCACTATTGAAGCCGTTGAGCTCGCCCTGGAAAAGGCACCTCCGGCACTTGTTTCCACGGTGCTCGACCCAGTCGAGTCCAAACTCCAGTTCTGGCTCAGTGTGGCGCTCAACCCCTGGGAAGGCATTACCGCTGTCGACGAAAAACAAAAACCCATTGCTGCCATCAACCGCATTGTGCGCGACGGCCTCAAGCTCACGGCCCACGACGCCGTCACCGTCGCCAAGGTCACGGCGCTGCACGAGTCACGCCTCGCGGGCTTTGCGCACTCCAACAGTCTCTCCCGCTGCGAGGTCGGCCTCCTCGTGCGCGACTGCGGTCCCCAGTGGCCCCTTGTCTTTCTTTACAGCTTCTTCAAGGACCTCATCAACTCCCGCACCACCACCGACGGCGTTGTGGAAAAATACACGCTGCTCACAGAAGCCGTCCACGACCACGACCTCGCGGACGCGTGGGACCTCAAGCCCATTCTCAACGGCAAGGAGCTCGCGCAGCTGTACGGTTCCAAGGGTGGCCGGTGGATGGCGCCAGCGCTGCAGTGTCTTGTCGAGTACCAGCTCGCTAACCCGAAGGCGACCAAGGACCAGGCGACCGAGTACATGCTCGCACAAAAGTCTGTGTTTTTATAAAAAAAAAAAAAATTCCATTTGTAAATAGACGGAAAAAAGATACATATTCTAAATACCAGAAAAGAAGACAAAAGTTTTGCAAGGTTAACGCTTGCCGAAACCTCTGGACAGGTAACTCTTGACGACAAAGATGGTGCAGCCAGTGAGTCTGAAACAAGCCATGACGGCCGTAATACCAATCAGAGCCATGAAGTAGTACTTTGTGCGGTCCGTCGTTCCCGAGAACCCAATCTGCATGACCGACTGCGACGTCAGCAGCACGACCAGCACAGCATTAGACAAGAGCCACGCGATAATGAGGTTGGTCCGGAACAGCTTGTTCTCGTCGTCCATTTCCATCTTTTGCTTTTCTTTGACTTCCTTCGGGTATGGTTTGAGCGCGCGCTCGACGACGAGGTTAAATTGCAGGTCAATGTCTTCCTGGGGCTTTTCGAATTCCTCAATGACCTCGCCGCGGCCGTCGACGGCTTTGCTTGACTTGGCGGCAGGGAGGGCGTCGGCCTTGTCAGAGCCCTTGGTGCCCCAGGACACGTCGTGCCAGTTGCAAAACGCGTAGACGTTGACCACGTTGGTGAAACTGGGCATGATGAAGGTGTACTGCAGCAGCGAATGGAAGAGATGGCCAATGTCGAGGTAGAGAACGCCGGACAGGATGTAGAGACCGTAAGTGGATGCAATGGCAATGGCAACAAGGAAACCGGACGAGCCCACGAGACCCTGGATGCCCGGCTGCGAAATGTCAAAGGCATGGCCACCCTGGAAAGCCTTGACCGACAGGTAAATGGCAATGACCAAGGCGTAGCACTGCATGAGACCAAACACAATAAATAAGGCGAAAAAATGCGCCTTGGCACCCTTGGGCCGGTTGCCCAGCGCCAACATAAACGAAATAATGACGAAAACAAGATAAAAAAACTTGATAATGAGAGCAATGGCCGTCGACGCCTGCGCGCTTTCAAACGGGAACGGCCGGGAGTAACCCTCCTCGCCCTCAGTCCTGCCTGTATCCTTGTTGGGGTTTGCAGCGAGCTCCATGATAATGGTTGTGGTCAGAAAAAACGCGGCGAGGGAGAGCCACGTCAATGCCAGGTTCATGAGGTTGTACATGAGCTGGACGTGCAAAAAGAAGAGTCGCAGCGGGTTGTGCGCTGTGCGGTAAACGTGAGCGAAATGCATCATGGAGTACAGCGTAGCGGCAAACGAACCATTAAGCCAACGACGACGCTGGCCGATAAACTCGTCAATCTGCTCAGGTACATCTGTCTCTGCTTTTGAGGCCTTGACGTACCGCAAATGCCACTTTTCGCCGCGCTTGAATGTGATTTCAAAACAGAGGATACGGTCTTCGGCCAAGAACATGTTGCGCCGGAAAATGTTCATGCCGTGCAAACCTTTATCGCCCAACCGGTCTGCCAGCGAATGGTCTCCCAAAAAGTACTGCTCAAGGGGTCGGCCCAAGAGAGCCTTGTACCGGTATGCCGAAAAGGCACCTGGTAACACTGAAATGAAACCAAATGTGGATTCAAGGGGCTTGTCCAAAATGTTTGAAATCTTGTACTCAAAGTTCTGGGCGGCCACGAGTGGGTTCAGCAGCAAACCAGCTCGTTTACCCAACATGGCGTGGATTTCTCCACAGGCACCGCCGATATTGGCATTGTTGTAAAAGGCTCTCCACAGGTGCACAATGGACTTGGAGGCGGGCTTGGTTCCGGCGTCAATAAGAACACAAATGTTGGGGTTGAGGATACGGCCGAATCCGTTAAAAAGCCATCGATGAGAGTTGATTTTTTTCGCATTCTCCTGTTTAATACAGAGAATGTACTGGATGGGCGGGATGGTGTACTTGGAGTCGCCAGAGGGACGCAAGAGCTCCAAATCGGGCGAAATACACACTTGCGAGGTGTACTCAAAGATGTGGGCAACGGTTTTGTTTTCGTTGATTGACTTTTTCATGATACCGTCCTGGTAGATACCCATAGTGGCAAGAGTATCAAGCACGTCCTTTCTGCACGGCTCAATACCGTCCATGATGATGGTGACGACAATCTTTTGCCATGGAGGTGGGCCGCCGTGCTTGTTCCAGAACTTGGACTTGGCGTCAGCGCACAGGTTGTGCACGTTTTTCATGACACCGTACAAGGTTCTGGCCGTAAGAATCTTGTCTTCAGAGTAGTAGGTGATGGCAATAAGTAACTCGGTCTCACGGTTGTAGTCCTTTGCACGGAGGGTGTAGCCATGCTCCTCGTTGAAGTCATCAGGGTCGACGGTGGCTGCAGTGTATCTGACATGGGAAAACTCGGTGGACCCTCCTTCGAGGTCCATGTACTTGGGTTCGACACAAGCCTTGACTGCAGAGGGGACAGGGTACTCTGCGGAGAAGATGCCATTGACCAAGTTAACTTGACGTCTTGCGTAGTTTTCGTTGGCAGGCTGCTGCTGGCGCATTTCCCAACTGGCGTCGATAATGTCGGTGGTGACCGAGGCAGGCCGGTCCGGATCGGGCATGGAGAGCATGCCGTGCTCGACAGCATTGGGATCGTTGGGATCGTAGGGGAGCGGGTAGGGAAAGTAGGCGTTTTGCTGTTGCTGGGGGTAGCTGGCCATGCCCTCGACGACAGGCAGGCCCTGGGCATACCCGAGGGGCACCTCATCGGTGACCATGCTGTCGTTTTCGTGCTCGTACGGTGTGACCTGGCGCCTTTTCGATCGACGCTGAGTGACTTTTCTAATAATGCCAGCAATGCCCTGGCCGTAGTTCGCGTCGTCATCGTCGACTGGGTAAGGGACTGAGTTCCCGCTCGGCCTGTTGTAGCCGCTTCTGCCACCCGCTGGGTAGTCGGTCAATGGCACAGCGTCTTCCTCGTAGTCGCCCGTGTAGGGATCATCCTGGGGCATGGTTCCAGGGCTATGTGAGCCATACTGATACGAGTCAATGGGCTGGATGGAATTGAACGAGTCTCGGCGGTACTCGTCGTCAAAGGGAGACGGGTTGGCTCTGTGTGCTCTAGATGGGGGTGGCAGGTCCAGAGAGTCTGCAGCTGCACCGTGGTACGCAGTGTCAGCACCCTCTGTCTGGTAGGGCAGAGAAGTGCTGGACCCAGTAGGGGTGTTGGCAAAGGGATTTGCTTTTTGGTTGCTCATGATCTAGAGGAGAAAGAGCTGTTAGGAGACAAGGAGCCTGAATGGAGGTGGGATATGCATACAACTGGATCAAGCTGCTACTTGGTTACAAGGAGTCGTAGGAGAAGGGAAAAAAAAAAAATGTTGGAAGTGTGCGTTGTTCTCGGAGGTTTGTTTACTTTTGGCCCCAGAGGTTTAAATTTTTGGAGTTTCCTGCGTTTTTTGTGTTTTTTGCGTTTTGCAAGAACTTGACGAACTTGACAAACTCGACGAAATAGAAGAACAGAAAGAGCAGAAGGAACAGGCCAGGCAGTCGGTGAAGCAGGAGACGTTGCTCGAAATGCCGGGGCCTGTGCAGTATTTATACGAAACACAGCGGAGTATTAATAGCAAGCGCAGTGCTGGGCTTTTCAAGCGATTCGGTCGGTTCCATGAAAAGTATTTTTAGGCTCAGAGTTCCTTTGCAATGTCGTCACTGCCGTTGCCCGCTTGGACCAGTCAACGAGCCCGCGGTCAGTGCCGGGGATTTCAGCTCAGGCCGGCGAGCACTGCGCACCGAGCAGTGAGCACTGAGCAGGCTGCGGTGCTCCACTGCGGAATCCCAGCGTTGTAGCGTGGAAATGCAGCTGGGGCAGGGCGCGCGTCTGGTTCCAAGCCTCCCCCTGGGACCTGTCACCTTGTCTCACCGTAAACATCAACCACCCCCAACTCCACCGCACTCTGGGCTGCCATGAAAACCAGAATCACGTAATAGATTGCTACAGCTTTCCTTGGTTTTCATGAATCTCTTTTTCGACGTTCAAGTCCAGGTCTTTGCGTCCTCAGAGTCCTCGAATCGAAGTTCAAACAAAGGGCTATTTTTAGGAACCCTTGGCTTTTATGCTTCAGCCGTGCGTCCCTCCCACACAGCCCACGCCAACGCAATACACCAGCAGAAACGAGAGTGTTCAGCGTTTATTACTGCTGCTGAAGCCGTCTGCGCCAGGTTCATGGCAAAGCTCAAGTTGAAGCGTTGTATTAGAGGATATTTGGTAGTCATGAACTTGTGACTGGCAAAACTTACGTAGCCATAAGTTTTTGAGTGCTCATGAAATCCTGTGGAGTCTGACTCCAGTACACATGTTTTTGACAACACTCCATAATTTCAAGGCCTTCGAAGAAACTGGTTTCATTGAAAACTGATTGATCTACTAAACCGTGAGGTTCCATAGTTCAGAACCCGATTATATCAACCGCAGGTGGTGCGAGCTGAAGACGCTGCTACCAACAACCTTGCGTACTTCTCCATCCACCTCCACCGACTCACTTCTAGCCCATACGTCTTCCAAAAACACCCTGTCACGTTCGTTAGCACCGTCAAGCCTCGTGTACTCAAACACGTCCCAGTCGCTAGCCACGTCAAAGGCTGGTTTGTAGTCCTGGCCCCTGACCACAAACGCCCCGATAATGGCGTTGTCGTAGTCCTGGCCCGCGACGGCCATGACCCCAAACATGTAGTTTTCGGACTCGGTGAGGCGGTAGAAAAACCCAGTGACCAAGTTGCTCGACATGAACGTCTTGGTGAGCTCGCCATTGTGCTTGTAGACGACCTTCCATAGAGATTAGTCTGGCACCGTCATGTGTCTTCTGTGTCGGCAGGTTTGAGTAGCGAGGAGTTCTCCGTATTGGCCCTGCCATGCCAGCAACATTGGCAATTAAATTATCTATCTCGTCCTCAAGTACCGCCGGCTCACCTTCCAGCTCGCCTGCCCTGACTCTGGCCTTTCTCTTCTTTTTCCTTGGAGCAAACTCCATTGGCCTATCACACATTTTCGACCCTTCAAGAAATTCGGCCATGATCTCTTCATTGCTAACTAGTTTGTAGAATCGCACAATGGCAGGATGTGACTCGCGCCACGCACAATCCCAAATCGTGTGGAATCCGAATGCAAACACAGCGGCCGCGTGCAAGTCGGCGGCAGTAATCTGATCGCCGACAAAGTATTTGAACTTGTGCAAATGGGTCTCAAGGGCCGTGCAAGCATTGTCGAGGATGCGCTCAGAGTTGTCAATTTCTTTTGGTTTGTAGTTGCGCTTACCACTGAGCTGTCCGACAATGCTGGTGATTCCATTCAAAATCTGCGATGTGAGTATATTCAGCCACTGGAGAATTGCCGCAGTCTCTGCTCTGCTAGACCCCAGCAGGGTAGAGTCTTTTAATGATGCAACTGGTCTGGTTAGCTCTATTCCAGTAAACATGTAGCCGGTCACTCACGGTAAAATATTAATGCGACGGGCTCATGTATAATAAAGCCGCTCGAAGACACAAATACGGGAAATCGCTGGGTCGAATGGCGCTCCTGGAATTTCAAACTGTCTTTTAATGGCTCAATGTTGATATCTAGGTTCAATGCTTTGATGATGGCGCGCGGGGCTTTTTCCTGTGCCGAGGCCTAGAGTAAAACACGTTAGTTCAGGTTAAAGTATCAACGATTTTTCAAAATCTTTACATACAAAGTCCACGTAGTAAGTTCCAAGCGACATGTCAATTGAAATCTTGTAGGGTTAGTCAGGTGGAAGAAACTGACAAGATAAATACCAAGAAGAGAGACCAATATTTATAAACAATCTTGGCTTGCACGGCGCAATGCACGACCCGCAACGGATAGACCGGCTATTCCCTTCAGGGTTTCCGAAGTCACTTCCAACGAGTTTCAGCACATACAGTGCTGTCATTCGGCGTCATTGTTGAAAAGAGTCATATCATACATCAATACATAAGCTAGAAGTCTATTGGTTATTTGGGAGAGTAGTCATGACTCGTCAGGGCCCTTGTACAAGAATAAATGGTTGGTTCAGCCGTGCGCCCTTCAAAAGAGCCAAGTTAGTGCAATACAAACCCGTGACGTCAGTAATTACTAATTAGGAATGATTAGGATTTAGCCATGATAATAAGCTATGCTCATAAATAAATAAATAATTGGTTGTTGCAAGTATATTCACAGGTCTTTGAATATCTCGTCAATGTCTTCGTCTTCGTAAATAGACGTCTGTGCAGACGCAGGCACTCGCGGAGGCTCGGTATCAGGAACCTCCACCTCAGATGCAGTTTTACGGGCCACTTCAAGAAACATTGGTTTAGACTGCGGGACGCTAGTGCTTTGTGGTGTCTGCTGTTCTTGACTCTCTGACTCCTTTCTGGTAGAGAGCATGTCGTCAAACTCCTTTTCAAGCTCGTCGTCAAAGTCAGTGTCGAAATCGCTCGAGTGGTACTCAAAGATTGGATTTTCCTTGACTTCCGGTTCTTGTTCCACCATGGGCTCAGGTACTGGATGGTACTTTTTGTGCTGTTCAATAAGGTCGTAAAAGTATTTGCCATATAGCACAGTGCTCTCTGAGCTCCACATTCCTCCGTAAAAGCCCTGTTCCTGCGTCATGCGGTTTTCTTTGAACATTTCAAACTTGAGTTTAAGTTCAGTGACCTCTGGACTAGGTCTTTTTAGAAATGGTGGATATCTCATGGGGTTGAACCCTGACTTTTCAACTCTCGAGTCCAAATTGCGTTCAAGGGCCAACCGAACACCGCGAATGTCCAGTTCTCCTGCAATTTCAGTGGTTTGACCTCCTCCAACTCCCCCTTCATAACCGTAATTCGTCACTGTAGTGAGTATATCTGAATCACATAAAGATTCTAGTCCGGTCATGATTCCGGAAAATGGAAGATGGGTATTCAGTGGTAAAAAATTGTCAAAAATCGTGCTCGACAGAATTTGTTGATCTCCTCGTCCTGAAGCCCAGTCGGTAATGATTTCTCTCACAATGGCATCGTTTTCCATGGTGGTACCAGATTTGTCTGATGAACTGAGAAACACAACCTTACCAACAGCATGAAATAAATCCAAATGAGAGTCTCGACGCAACATGTTCAAGTACATGTCCTCGCCATCTTTTTCGACATTGGTTGCACTACTCTTGTGCGACTGAGATTTGGACCGGCCAATAGCCCAAAACTCCATTGCCATGATGGCAGCTCGAATATCGCCAAAATCCGCAAACACGCTGATTGCATTATTAATTTCCATTGTATGCAGTCCTTGAAAAATTGCCTTTTCAGAAGCAACAATGTTTTTCAGTGTTTTGGTCAACAGCGTTTTATTGACTGGTCGAAATTTTATCCTTGAAACCGCACAATTTTTGAGAATTTTTTCATTGACTAGTCGTTCAGTGACCATGGAGTCTGTATTACGACTACCTGCCATTGATCCGTCGTTAGCACTGGTCAGCTCAATCTCTGTAATGACCAGAACCAGCCCAGGATTGTGGTTTTTCGGAATCACATTGGGTCGGTTCACCCATTCAAACAATGCATCGTTGAATGCTTGCTTTGTTGGAAAGTGCGAAAGATTAGGGAGATCATCAACCAGCACCAAGCAATCTTTATTCGTTTTGAATCTCACGCTGGCCAAGAATTCGGAAAATGCAGTCAATAGATTGCGGCCTTCCATGCGGTCAGGGTTCTCCCACTCAATCAAGTGATTGTTTGACAAGTCATTTTCTGTACCAGAGTGGCGCGACAAGATCTCCTTTGCCAACGTCTTGATAATGGTCGACTTGGACGAACCAGCCGGCCCACTCAAAATTAAAAGCTTTGTTCGCGGATTGCTGGAGCACATTTCTTCGACTACCTCGCGGACATCTTTCATTTTTCTTGCATGTAAAGCAGTCACCTTTGAAGTCTTGGGGCTGTATTTTTCCACCCAAGACATGGGAGTCTCTTGATCCACATCGTCTTTTGGGCCAGGCGATTCGCGAAACGAAGGCTGTTTGCCACTTTGCGACCCAGTTCGAGTGGCTGCCGCTGCAAAAAACGAATGAGCTAATGTTGTTTTCTTTCGTTGAGGCTCCTCGACATTTCGATCTGACCTTAGCCGTCGTTTCTTTGGCGCGACATCCGCGTCGGGTTTCGCGTCGCCTCTCACCAACGCGCGTGAAGCTCTTGCGGATTTAACATTGCTAGTCGCAGCTCCCGTTGTACTAGTGGGCTTCGTGTCAAATTGCAGTAGTGCAAATCCGTCACTGACTGATTTCGCAAAGTTATTTGTTGGGGGAAGGTCCCTTGCTTCACTGGAATTGCTTCCCGTCTTTTGAGTCTCATCGCCTAGAGAAAGAGTTCGCTTTACAGGCTCTAAGTTGTCTGCCATTAGCTATTGAGAGTATAACGCTGCTGAAACGCTTGATCATGAATGGTCTGCTGTGTTGTGGAAATGCTGTACTGGTAGCAATTGTTGTTTGTTTTGAAGGAAAGTGTGCAGGTTAATTCAGTTTCATATATTTTCAAGCGTCAAAGGCAAAATGCAAACATGGTCACATGACACTAATTTTCAAAACATGGAAAAGTTGCGAAACCTAGACTAATTGGTTTGTTGATATAACTAAAATACAGATGCAAATTTATAAATAATATTGATGCAGTTTAGAGAAAGACGTAAGTATGTGAGAGAGGTAGTATGGCGTTCCAACTGTATCGCGTTTTTACCAGATATCCATGTCCTCAGCATAAGCTTCGTAAACGTCGTCGCTATCGATTCCTTCAGCATAATTGTGGCCCGCGTCCCCAGCGTCGTCCCCAACACTTTCATGCTCTGACTGCTCAGGAACGGGCGTAGAGCTCGTGACAAAGAAGTTTGTATCTGCTTCTTCGCAGAGAGTGATAATTGCAGCCTTGTCCAAATTGTGGAAAGCTGAGGACCTGACAATCTGACCCCAATGACGGAAACAATGAAGAGCAGCATTGCGGCGAATAACGTCTTCATCTGCTTCCATAGCACGGTACCACACAGTGACCGCGTTGCTATCAGTGATTCCCAATTTTGAAATGGCCTCGATACAAAGAGTGCGGAGACGAGGGAGTTCGTACAAATTGGCAAGAATCAAAAGGCCAGAAGCCTCTTCTATGGTGCAGCCGTCAATAGAATCACGGTACATAAACTCAATGAGTCTTCGAACCCAAGCAACGGGCTCTGGAATATGAAGTTTGCGTTGCTGGTATTCAGTCATTTGACTAGACACAATACGACTGAAGTGCGGCCAACGCGCCAACAACACCATCATATGAACTTTGATAGGGGCTGACACAATGAAAGGCTCTACATCATTCTCATCATCAGTAGAGCTGTTGCCATTCTCATAATGTGCCACATTGTTCTCCTGCGCTTCGCCATTAGATCTGTCCAAACTCATGACAGAGGACTGGCCTTTCGCAGGACTGGGTGTGTCTTTTATGAGCAGACTAGGTTCGGACTCACTTGCTCGTAGTTCAATACCTTTTGAAGGGGACGCAGGAGCTTTCTTAGCAGGAGGGGTTGTCCTGTGAGAGCTGGGATATCCGATTGGTCTCACGTCGCCTTCTACACCAGTGATTTCGAAGTCGCAAAGTTCTGATCTGTTAAAAAACTCAAACATGTCAGATGCGATGGTACCTGAAAGAGAACTTTTACCACCTTTCTTCTGGGTAGATTCTAGGTAACCAAACTCGGCCAGGTCAAGAGAGAAGATATGGGATAATTTGCCGTCATCATTGCCCGGTTCACCAAGGAGAAACAATTTGGATCCAAGAGTGAGCATATGATGCCAAGAATAACCATCAAAGTATTTACTGCAGTCGCTAATGATGCTTCTTACTTTCAGCTTGTCCAGGTCCAGTGCAGATATGCTCGTATCAACATTGGGAGTGGCCGGCCCAGCAGTAACGACATCCAACATTGTTCCGGTAACGCCAGCGCCATAAATGTGGTGACCGTTTGTGTTTTGCTGGGAACGCTTATTAGGGTCTTCCAAAGAAGTGATGCTAACTCGTCCGATTGCATCAGTTTCCAAATCATACCAGGTCAGGTCGGTGACTCGATCCATGTTAGGGGTGAGACCACCGAATGCCCAAATTTTGTTGTTGTAAAGGGTGATGGTGTGGTCATAGCGTGCAACGAATTCCAAGGGCCCGTTCCAAAGCTGTGTGTCAAAATCATACCAGTACAAGTCTTTGGCAATATCCTTTCCCGCTGTCATGCCTCCAGACACATACATCCGGCGGCCGTCCAAAGACATGCAACAAGCATGGCGGGTACGGGGCTGGGGTGCCTGGCCTATTGACTTCAAGACTTTCCAGGCGTTTTTGCCCACGTTATAGAGGTATAGGCTGTTTGTGCAGGGATCCTCGTCACTTTCGCCACCAAAAATCACAATATTTCCTTCCTTAGCGACTGCAGAGTGCCCAGTAAGTCCAAAGGCACCTTTGTCTGTGAATCCCTCTTCTGTTGAGAATTTGGCCCATGTTCCGGTTTTCAAGTCTAGAATGCGGACAAAAGTGTCAACTGGGAAATGTTAGTCGAGGTCAAGATACACAACTCCATTTTCTTACCTTCATCACTATACTTATCAAAACCTCCAAATAAAAAAACGTTTTCGTCGTGAGTAATAGCCACAGAGGCCTTTATGTTGCTCAGAGGAACAGCTCCTGTAATTTGTGTTAGTAGTGTGAATATTTACGAAAAAATGGTGAAGTAAAAAATGTGGGTGAAAAAAAAGAAATTAACAACGGTTTTGATGAAGTCAAGAGAAAAAGTGGAATAGGCAGTAGATTCGTGAATTTTCAAGTAAATAGTAGTAGAAGAGACATCGATACTTACCTTTGGCCTCGTGGATGACAGGCTTGTGCAACTTGGGCAGCTCTCGTTGCGCAACTGGCAAGACTGCGACCCCAGACATGATCGTAGCTTCTTAGTAATAAAATTCAGGTACCGGCGTAGACGCAAGCGAGAAAAAGCTCTCTGGTCAAAGCTGAGCAGGTCGTTTCACGGAACTTGACGAGCGCAATTGGTTGCGGGCAACTTCGACGTGGTCAATAGCTGGAAAAGACGTTGGAGGTAGTTGTAGCGAGCGATAGAGCTGTTGATCTGATTGTAGCCTATGAAATTGTGCGAAAGTAGAGAACCAAGAGGCAGCAGTCAAACTTTAGTACGCAAAACGCTCTGGTTCAGTACTGTCGAGATGTTAGTGAGTTCCTACCAGGACGTCCGAGGGTAAATGCGAAAAGGCGGTGGTTCTGGTATCCTCAGTGTAAATGCTGGCGAGCTCTCCACGCAAGAGAAAAACTAATATTAAAACTTGGGCGGAGGGCCAGGAAACCTGGGCTGGGGTTCACGCGCACGGCCTAACCCAGTTGTCAAGTCAACAGGCACGTGACTTGTGGGAGTCGGCTGGGTTGGGTAGAAGCTTTTGAAAGCGGAAATTAATTAAGGACGCGTCGCGAAAATTTCCATGGCGCGCAGAGTTTTCTTGGACTCTTTTTCGTCCTCCTCCTCAAACCACGCGAAAGACCGGTCAACAGCGTTTTATTACAAGCTGAACAACTGAGGACAGATATATTTTATCCTTGAAGTACTACAGAGCCTTTCTAATCTTTGAAAATACCGCGCGACTTGTTTTCAGCCTTGTATATTTTCCAGCACTATCGAATCCGGCTCTATTTTTTTGTTTGCAAGGTGCAGGATTTCCAATAACTACTTACCAGCTCTTTCCAAGCTCTTTTGATCAAGTACTCCTGTGGTCTTTGTTGTGGCGATTGAGCTCTCACCTTGTCGCTGTGCTAAGGTTTACGCAGCAGGATCAACGCGGAAGTTTTCTCGAGATTCCCTTCCACCCAACCTTCCCTCTTCTGTTTACTTCGACACGTCCAAGGTTCTGTACTAGATTCATACAACAGACAGGGCTCACTTCGACACACCTATACAGCCGCCTGTGCACGAACACTTTTTTCCTATTTGCTACGTCTTCAAGTCATGCTCGACATCAAGGAGCAGAACACACCTGGTAACTTTGGCCCGAAGATAGTTTCAAACGACACGTTTGAAAACGAGGATTATAATATGGCAGATTTGGCAGAAAATAAGGAGGAAAAAGCCGACGATTCTCTTGCAAACGGCAAGAAGAGAGGAGTTTCTGCAACCGATTCCGACACGGAAACACCCGTAAGTTTGATCTTGCTACATTTTTGATGTTTTTTCTTTCTTCTCCGCAGGCGTTTTAACTAACAATTTACAAAGAGCTCCAAGTTCGTTGTTGGTGCGAACGGTGATCACTGGCCACAGTTTCCTAGCCAAACGGCTTCCTCCAGCTCAAGTGATGGCGAGACGCGTGACGCGACGCCGGAATTATCTACAAACGAAGCGACACCAGATTCCGCCACTTCGTTACGCAGAAATGCCCCGAGAACAGCTCGCAAGAAGAGTATTGTGCAAGCATTGAAGGATGAAATGGTATGTGCACTCAAAGATTGGAATGTTTGTATCACTTATCTAACCGTGTTTAGGAGGAAAACACGAAGGCAGCGAAGCCGAAGCCGAGAACTCCTACAAAAAAAAAACCAGCCAATTTTGGGAAGGCAACGCCAGTGAAGACGCCCGACAGCAAGAAGGCCACGCCCGTCAAAAAAGCAAAAGCAGCAAAACCTCCTGCAGACAAGATATCGGCTGAAAAGAAACAATCACCGAAAAAACCAACTATTGCAGCAGCGAAGGATACAAAAGTTGAAACGGAAGAGTCTGTGAAGTCTCAAACGGCCGACGAAGCTGTGGTACCAAGCGAACCAGAAGTACCTGCTGCTGATGACGCCAAATCTGAAAAGCCCAAGTCGAAAAGAGTTCAATCTGTCCCAGCACCCAAGTTCCAGAAAGTCGACTCTCCATATTCTACTACAATTCTTTGGGCCAAGCTTGCTATCCGCGACTTTACAATCAGATGTGAGTTATTATTTTCATGTTCGTTCGATTTTTTCTTGTGTTCATGTGCTAATTGATTAGTTGAAAAATACGGCAAAGTGCCAACCCGATACAATAGCATCCTCAATGACCCCACGGTGGAATGGGACGACCGACTATACAAATCTATCATTGTTTTGTGCATCAGGATCATGTACCATGACGAAAGCCCCACACCACTGATTGATCTTGAGTTACTCAAAGAATACTTGACTGCAATTGAGAGAACTGTTGGCGATATCGACCGCGTGTTTCTACTACTAGATGAACTACTTTTGTTTGGAAAGGTGAATCCTGAGTCTGTCTTTGTTGGAAAGGACGACGCTCCTACATCAGAAATTGAGATTCTGCGACTCGGTCTAGTCACCACACTCATTGGCGTCACCAGCCAAACTGAGACGCTACGAAACGCCGTGACCAATGTCTATCAGGGCATCAAGGAAGCCTACTCTACCTTAGCACAGGATAACACCAAGGCAGATGAAGCACTCAACAAGGTACTGACAAAGATCCGTGCAGGCCGCAAAGAAGTCAACGAGGCTCCACCAATGTATGTCCAGCGCAAGACTGGAGAAGGCCCCCAAAAGTCCAAGAAGGAGCGACTGGCCGATTTGATGCAAAAAGAAGTAGCTGCCAGGCAAGTTCGAAGTGCCAAACTGGCCAAGAACAAGGCCACACTGGATTTCAAGCTACGACGATTTATCCCTCGCACAATTCCTCTTGGAACGGACCATTTCGGTAACACTTACTGGCACTTCCAGCAAAGGTCGTTGGACAGCAAGGAATGGGGCTGGTGGATTGTGGTCGAGAAGAGCACAGTGATGCCAAACTCATTCCAGGTTCCGGCCAAGAAGGAAAAGGAGGCAGAGGCCGAAGCAGACACAGACGGACAATCATCTGGAAAGCTCCAGACCAAGCGCAAGAAGGTCGATCACGTCCCAGGCACTGGCGAAATTTATTACTTCCCGATCGAGACCAGTGAACTAGACAAGGTGGTCCCTTGGCTCGAGTACCAAGAGCAGCTATTCCAGTCGTTCAAGGCCGGCGCCCGGAAGCACAAGCTCTTGTACTCCGACTCCGACGCCGAGCGGACCTGCACTGCCGTCATTAGATACTTGAAGCAACTCTACAATTTCTGCAAGGACGAACAAAGTATCTAAAACATTGTTTTTTTTTTTTTTTTTTTTTGTATTTATTTTCTGTTTCCATAATTATTTCAGTTTAGTCCCATGTAGCACTTGCTAGCCAAAATTTAACTAAATAGAGCATTATAAACTATTTTTCAAATGATGCGGAAGTTGCTCGTGTAAGTCGAGCGTCCTTGAGATTTTTCATGAGCACACCGCTGATGTGGGTAAGGGGTTCTTCCAATGGTGGTCATTTCGTATGTCATCATGATTCGAAACCTTCTCAACTGGCAAATACTTTTCGACTCACTTTTTGATAATAGAGACCACTGGAAAAGAAAGTTAAAAGAAAAGAAACAATGGGTGCTATCACTTCGGAGTATTTGGAAAAGGCTTGTCAAGAGCGACTGGAAGCCACGCACGTCGAGGTCGTTGACACAAGCGGTAAGTACCCCGGCGACCCTGGTGTTTGTAATGGGGTTCGGCGTTTGATCAAGAAAACAAAACCGCCCTCGTCCAGCTTTACACGCGACCGATAACTAACATGAGGGGTTCTCGGATTATAGGTGGCTGTGGCCAGGCGTTTGAGGTGCTTATTGTGTCGCCCGTATTTAAGGGCAAGAACAAGCTGATGCGGCATCGGCTGGTGAACAAGGCCTTCAGCACAGAGATACAGGCCATTCACGCCTTTTCGCAGGTAAGTTATTTACAAGAGGCCCCTTTGTGTGAGTTTGAGTAGACGACTAACTACTTTGCGTTTAGAAATCCTATACGCCTGAGGAATGGGAAAAGGCACAAGCTGCCTGATCAAATCGTCGGTTGATTCAAAACTTCCTGAAAGAACAAACAATTCCCTTTTATTTATCCTGCCATGTCCATGTTACAATATCTGTTTATTCTTCTTATACTATCCGTATATCACGTCCTCCCTCGCTCTCAAGTCCCATCATCTCACTGACCATGCGCCGCTCCCACTTTTGGCCAATCTCTTGAATCTGGTACAAGGCGCTTGCTGCCAACCCCCGCGCCTTTTCGTCCGGTACCGAGTCCCAAGTGTCTTCTAGCCACAGTTTTATCTCAATACAGACTTGCCTTGCCCATTTTGTAGCAATGAACTCTCCGGTGTTGACGTGGAGAATGACTAGGACCGTAGTGTAAAGCGCTGACTGCGTGTTGGTTTCGCGGATGTTGCGGTGTGAAAGGACCAAGCGTATCAGTTCCTCTGACATGTCGGCAATGTCGTTAGAGGACGGGTATGCAGAGTGAACGAGCAGTGCAAGCGTTTTGATGTAGTGGGCAGCAAAGAGCTCGTTGTAAGCACCGCCAACCATTCTGTTGCCGAGCCTCTGCCATTGGTTTAGCAGCGGGTAGAAAAAGTGCTTGGCGGCAAGCTGCGCGTAGAGGTTCACGGAGGAACTGGCGCCAGTGAAACCCTCTCGTTGTCTTTTTAGTGTATTTGACAGTCTTAGAACCTTGGCCCCACCAACAAGAGCGTCTTGAGCCTTTTCTCTTGTATCAGCCGTCAGTTCGGCCTGGATTTGCCAAGTCACGTCTTCGAGTTGCTTCATACTGAACGGGGCCAGGTCCTTACTTTTAGTTTCTGTTGTAAACTTCTCGTGCAAGCCTCTAGGAAGCTGCTTGGCAATTTGGCTTTCACTTTGCGCCTGGCCTATATTTCCGTTGAGATAATGCGCACCGAGTGTTATTGAACTCAAGATAACCATGCGTTGCATGATTGAGTAGTCGCCAGTAGCCAATAAATGAGCAAGATGAGGGGGTACCGTAAATGGCTCACAAGCTACCAGCGTGGCCAGGGCTTCTAACCGCATATTGTTCCACGACTCGCTTTCTGCTTCGTCGTCTTCAGAATTGACCTTGAGGCCAACTAGCGTGGACGCAAGTTCTATAGCGTGAAATTTGAGTTCTTTTCCAAATTTGGCTTTGCGCTTGATCAGGTCACTGGCATGAGTGAGGCCGAGCTCGATTTTGTCCACGCTATCTTCGCTCTCGTCGCCCAGATATTTGAGCAAGCCCCTAATGTACATTGGAGGTTTGAGCTTTTCACGTCGAACTAACGTAGGGTCGTCGTCGGAGTCTTCTGCGTCATCCTCCTCAAAAGGGTAAACTTTGAACTCTTTAAACCCATCGTCGTCTTCATCGTCGCTGTCTATTATTTCAGTGATCCGGGGACCATTAGTAGCTTTTGGCGTGGCAGTAACCGAGTCTTCAGTTTCAGTAACCGGGTCTTCAATACTTAAGTTTGCGGTAGTTGATGGTTTGTTGTGTAATCTATTCAAAAATTCATTGATAATTTTGTTTGTGTCGCTTGTATCAATAAGCTCGTCCCTAATTGATTTAATGTCGTTTCTCCAATATGCAAGCTCGGCGTCGGAGCTTTTGCTCATAGAGCTGAATTGAAGCGGTTTCACTTGACCTTGGTCTGCCCGCTCACTGACCGCTTCGGCAAATGCCATTCCATACAACCGTGGGCGTTCAGACAAGGCACTCAAATGATTGGAGATGCCGTTCAAAAAAGTCGGGGACGTGCTGGTTGTTTGAACAAACTGTTTTGACAGCTGCTGGAGCCAGAAAAATAATAAATGGGTCTGTGCATGTTGCACGGGAACAGGAGAATGCTGAATGTTTAAAGCAGACGCCCAGCGGCTTAACAGTGATGTGAAAAGCGTTTCGCTTTCTGACTGGTGCTGTGCAATAACTAAAATTATAACGCGCTGGATTGTTGTTGACACAGCAGGAGATTCAGCAAACTTGACAAGATGAGATAGTATAGAGCGAGGAGAGATTTGACCCACAAACAGTGATAAAAATGATGCAAACTGAGTAGGATCGAGCTGTGACTTGGCTTCCTGCTCCTCTAAGTAAGGTAATATATGCGAAATGATGATGGTTTTTTGATCAGAATCTCGTAACTTGCTTTGTATTTCGAGAAGCAGTTTGACCTGTTCGACGGAGTCAAAGTAATGCTTGAGATAGCTGCTGCCGAGTAGCCTGGCGGCTTTAAAATGAAAATCTGCCGTGTCTGCCGTGGCCGCTGAAGAGTTTGTTGATAAGTATTTCCCATACTTTTCTTTCTCAGTGATCCAGTCCCAGCTGAGGCTGTCGTTAGTAGCCGAGATATGCTGTTCAAGCACCATTTGGCATTGCAGCACTAGTGAGTATAGACTGGAGCCGGCAAAAATCGCATTTAGCTCACTGAACTCGCTTTTCCGTGTTGATCTCTGATATATCGTACTCAATGGAACAGACTTGAGTGTATCGCCCAAAAGATTCAAAAAGAACTTGAGACTGGCCTGGACTGAGAGTTTCGTTTGATTGACCCTGGTGTACACAGTCTTTTCTGCCCGTAATAAGTCGTTGGATTTGTCGTTTGTCGATGCTGGTGTATTGCTGGATTCAAAGTATCTTACTAGATTCTTGATGTTGAATAATATAGCAGAGACTCCTGGTAATGCACCAAAGAGATCAATTACTTTTGCCGGCGTGTGATCGATTTCGGGCAGCGTTGTAGAAAGTAGGCATGCTAGAATGCGTTGAGTGTCTGGCGACGGTGTGAAGATATGTGGCTTTAGTCGTTTTGACGCTTTCAAAAGATCGTCAATGGAAGGCTGGTTGTTCAGCACTTCTAATATGCTGTTAGTGTCCATTATATGTCAAACATTGGCTCAGTGTGCGTGCAAAGAAGAAGCGAGATAATTTCAAATCGTTGAGACAGAATCTGGCGACATTGCAAGTCTGGGTCACGTGATCAAGGAAACGCATGTAGTCAAATCACTTTAACCTTCTTTCCTGATCTGTGTCGACGACTACATGAAAATAATATGCGCTAGGAAACTCGTAAAAGCTTGATTAGATGTAAGAAGCATGAACAAATAAATTACCAGATAACAAGAATAAGCAAGACAAAAAACATTCAACGAGCGCGGTGACGATACACCGTGTACCAGCTTACGCCAAGAACAATGAGAAAGAACAAAAAGGCTGGGAAAATAATGGCAGACCCGAGCATGCAAGGCAAGAACCCAACGAGGAACGGAATGGTGGCCAGACCGACCTGAGAGGTTGACGTGATGATGAATACTCCAATGACATGGAGATATTCGGGAAGACTGGTTGTGATCTGCGTCATTCCCGATGTATGAAGAGGGCCCAGGAAAAAGCCAAATAAAAAGACATTGATGAGTGTAAAGATTTGGTTGCGTCTGCCAACTAGCAGCAGGATGCTGCAGAGAAGAGACATGAAAAGATAGACGGTTGAGGCCTTGAAAATTGTCTTGAATGTTTGTGAGACCTTGTAAAGGACAATGGATCCAATGGTGAGACCTAGCCAAAAGGAGCATTCCATTTCCAGCGAAAGAACGTTGGGCGAGTAGCCCTTGGTAGGGAATGAATACATGACCATGGGGACCCAGGAAGAGCATGCAACTTGTAGACCAGAAGCAATGAAAAGGAAGATCGCCAAGGGGATGATGTGCTTTGTCGCAAACACCTCTCGGATCATTGCTTTCGTGTAATAGGAGTCGGTGGAGTAGCCCACACGGAAGGCAAACGAGTTTGCGCCTTCGTCCTTGAATGTCGTGGCTCCCAAGTAGAGCAGGATTACGCTGAGTGCGGTCATTAGGTAAAAGAACGAGTACCATGCAATGTTCAAATGGTGAATAGTGTAGATGAACACAGAGGACACGATACCTCCAAAATAGTACCAGGACTGGAGAATTGTGAGAGACCGTTGCACGTCGAGGAACGCGCCGACCCATGAACCCAGACAGGTGTTGATGAGGCCAAAGCCAAAGCCCGTGAAAACGAGCGAGCAAAGCAGCAAAAGATATTCGTGGGTTAGCGCAATAGTACCGTAGGAGATGCTAAGCAGCATTGCACCCAACACCAGCACTCCTCGCATGCCCATTCTGCGGTGAAGCCAGAGACTGAGCAGGCCCGAGGCGAGCAGGCCCACTAGCGGCGGCAGGAAAAACGCCGTCTGGTCGAGATAAAAGTTTTCAAAGTAAGTCACGTTCTTGTTGTGGAGCTGGATCAAGGGCAGCAGCGATCCAAAGGCGGCGTTGTTGAGTCCCAGCGTGAACACGGCAAAACAGGTTACGCGCAGTTTGGGCTTGTTTTCTGGCGGCGAGTGCCATGATTCCTTTTCGTTGGCAAACACGGACTCGTGGGTCGAGTGCGGAAAGGACTCGTAGTCGTCGAAGGAGACCGAATGGCGCAGGAGCAGCGATCTGCTGGAAGTCGGCGAGCTCATGGTGACGGTGGTGCGCTGAGCAACATGAACCGGCAAGCGAGCAGGCTAGTGGTTCTTTTTTTTTTTTTTTTTTTTGGCGGGCTTATCGGCGGAGGATTTGAGTGTCGGCTTGGTCTGGCACAAGCACGCGAAGCAGGAGAGTAGCTTCTGCTCAAGAACAAACACTCGAGAATACGAGCGGAAGAGAAGTAATCGTGAAGAAAAATAAAGACTTGGAGCGGAATATAAGTATTATATTTTGCACGCGGGCCATTCCAAGTCGGTCTTGGTCGTGAAAAAGCAGCCAGCCCAGAGGAAGCCACAGCCAGAAAAAGAGTCAAGCAACGCAGTCGGGTACCACGAACTTTGGCGCAAAAAGCAAAGAAAGGCGGCGCTCGCTTCGGGTTTGGCCTTTTTGCCAGCCGTTTTGTCAAATCACGTGATGGTACGGCTGAAACGGCTTTTGCCGAATGCGGAAAACAGGTTTCTGACAGTTCTGGAAAGCCCGAGCTCAACTTGACAGCAGTTCATACGACGACAGAGATGAGATTTTAAAACAAGTGCAAGTGCAAGAAGCAGTCCACCTGGTTTACTGAAGATAGTGAGCAGGTTTAGAGCGAGCCTAACTGGTGTTTAACTATGGGCAAGGTGGAGGGCGCAAACTAGTCAACCAACAGCCCCAATGAACTCATCGTTCGCCAGCCATAAATGTGGCTTGCCCTGTATTTTTTTTACGACGGTTCCAGCAAATCATACAGGCAGCGATACGCAAATGAGCGTTGCGAGCAACTCAAAGCGCAATAACAGCGGTCTATTTTTCGTTTCGTCGGCTTTGGTTTGCCACTTTTGGAAGTCTGGCAGGCGACTTCAAGGGTCGACGATAGATCAATGTTGTTGAGTCAGTGGCTTGACTCCGTATACTTTGCAGATGGGCTGGTGAGCACACGACATCATATTCGGCCTTTCGAAGAATAAGCAGTTGGGTTGCAACGATGCAAGCAGCAGGGATGGCACCTGTTTGCGTGCATGGATAGCTGCGCCAACGTGAAATCATTTGGCCTCTCCAATAAGCTATGTTCATCATAAACAAAAATTGTAATACTAAAATACACTAAATAAATTAAATCTCGTCTCATCATAAAATTATTCGCAGGCAAAAATCTTGGCGCTGCTTTGCCGTACCAAAAGTAATTAGGTATCGACTAGAAGGAGTGTAATTGTTGACCAGTTCGACTGAATACCCATTCTGTTTCAACTTGTTAGCTGTCTTATTCTCAAGACCAAAAACAAAAGATAAAAATAAAAAAACTTACACCTTCGTGCTGCTCAATGACTGTCCAGTCAGACAGCCAGAAAAACAAATCAAACCTGTGGGCTGCCTTGTTGATGGATATATTGGCAAATGACTTCTCCACTGGGCTAAGAACGTTCGCACCCGTAGAGTTGGTAAACCCGGGCGATGAGAGCAGGTCACCCAATGGTGGCGCATCGGTCGCAGGCTCCACTTGAACCACTTTGAGAAGAATGATGGGATGCCGAAGATCTAATAACCGTCGACCAAGCTGTTCAGAGTCGACAACGCAAGAAAATGAACTAGACTGTGCGATTTCCAACTGAGTAGCATGGACAATTTCATTGTTTTCATTGAATTCAATCCCAGGAAGAAGCTCATCTCTACTGCTTTTCTTTCCGTAAAGATGAGACAATGGCCGAAAGTTTCTGTAATCCCATCGGTTGATCTAGGTTGTTAGTAAACAGCGCAAATCGAGCCATAACGTAACTGTGTACTTACCACATCTATTTTTGACAGCGTCTTTTTCTGCCACAGGTCAATGCATTCTCGAAGAAAGTCAGTTTGGTCTTCTGAGTTTCCGGTCTCCGTTCTAATGTCACTGTCGAACTTGTCGCTTGCAGCCTGTTTTTCCAATGCACGTTCGCTGGCTTGCTTCACCAAGTAGTACTCCATGAGTAAAGAAACGCCTCTTTGAGATATAACGCCTCTATCATCACAGCTGCTGTTACCGCCAAGTACCCTGTCAAAGTCGCGTTTCGTTTTCGGGACTCGATTGTATCCGTTGCGGAGTACAAACCAAAACGAGTGATTATTGTCAACACGAACTTGGCCAAACAAAACCTCCCATCGTGAGACTCCAGTCGACACTCGGGACTTGATTGACGCAGACATTGGGCATTTCAACGCAATAGAATTTTCATCTCGGCCAATGACAACCTTGACGTTGAAAAGAAGACGGTTGGTATCCGGGGTGATGAAATCAAACAAGTCGTGGGTTGAAGGCCATTGATAAGTTACCGTGTATTGAACAAAACCTTGGTCAGTTTGTCTTTTCACTTTGGAAACATTCTTCAGTTCGACGTGGGTAGAGTCTCCAGAAATGTTCCTGTCCACGTAAGAAATCCCCGAAAGCATGCCTTGGGAGTCAACCTGTCTAACGTCTCCAATTTTCAAACGGACGTCCAAGTTGGTATCGTCAAAGTCGTCCAAGCAATCGTCGCTGGTCAGAAGAGTGAGCTCAATTCGTCGTTGCAGACCTTGGTGCAAAAATGAATAAGGGGGTAGAGTATTGTCACTTCCTCCAATAACGTCAACTGCGACATACTCTCCGTTCTCATTAAGCTCCTTGATTTTCAAGTAGATGCCCACACAAAACCGAGCATTTCTGCTGCCTCTCGCCCTTTCACTGGCAATTCTATCCATGAATGAACTGTTCTCAGGGTCATAAGTCTCACTGGACCTAGGATCTTGAAACAGAACTATAGGCGTAGCCGGTCTTGAAGTAGTGGGCACAAACCCAGGTTCCTGCATTCCATCCCAACTGACTAAACGATCTAGAAATGGCAGTCTAACGCTTGCATACACAAGTAGCCTAAGGTATGGTGTGTTCTCCACATCAATGTGGAAATAAGAGGGGAATGTGACCATGCCGTCTTTTTCTAAAGACACAACTGGTGTGACAAGCCTAGGTGTAGACTCGTCGCCAATAAACAGGCTTGCATGCAGGTCAATAACTTCTTCTACCATATTACCGTATATCTCTAGAGTTGCAATATCTGTCGAAACGGCCATTGCATTTTTCTTGAGAGCAGAGAGGGGAGCAGTAGTTGTCCTTTTGACATTGAGCTTTGCTGCGCCCATTGTAGAGTGTGTGTAAGGGCTTAGCAGATCCACTGTAGTGGTGCCGACTTTACAACCAAATCGCGCAGCGTAGCCAATTAAAGTATACTGATTGCTGGCAAACCGCAGAGGTAGGTGGGGCTTTTCCAAATGCTCAAAATTATCCGTTTGCGGAAGCGAACTTTGAAGATAGCCTGGTGATACAATGTGTACAATGTCGCGATTAGAGTCCATAACACGCACACTCAGCTTGGTATCATTGTCGTCATAAATGGGGTTGACCGTTTTCTCATATGGAGAATGAAGAAGTCCATCAGTGACCATTAATTGGAAACTCATATTCAAGTCAAAATGATTGCTATAATTTTGTGCTTTTCTTATCAGCGGTAGGCAAGAAAAGAGGGTATCAATTTGCTGGACTGTGGAGTGACCCCGCCATATTCTAACGTACTTCTTGAGCAAGCTTTCACGTTTCGTGATAGTAGCAGGCGCAATACTAGAAACGGGCGAAGGCGGCACTGACAGGTCCAGCGGCGGGTATATAAGACTTCGACGGCGAGGACTCACATTGTTGGTACTTGTTATAGAAGACGCTCGCGGCCTTCTAAACCTTGGAGAGCCACCAAGTAATTCTGAAGAATCTCCCATGGAAAGGCGGGACATACGGCGAGGAGACGTAGATGGATCAAAATTAGACGGTAATGGTGAAGGTGAAAGTTCGTCTCTGAATCCGAGTGCACTGCCAGGATATGACGTTCTTGAATTCTTGACTCGCAAAACTTGCGAATACAAGTTTTGCAGTTCATCGTCTTCCAGTGCTTCCAAACTGGCTTCATTATAGCCTGAAACTTTTGCCGCAGCTTCGTTGAGTGTAAATTCCCAGTCTGCTTCGCTCGGTGTTAAAGGGGGTCTACTCGAAACGTCACGAGGAGGTGGAGTTGACGCAGCAAATCGGAGTGCTTCCTTATTATCTGTGGTTGCAGTGACTAGTGAATTGGGGTCAACTCGATTTTCAGGCGCAGGATTCTTCTCTAACGGATTACTGTATCGAAAAATGTACGCATGTCCTAATATAATGCGATACCCAGTGTGAAGTTCCCGCGGTTCTGTAATTGCATCTCCATTGACAACAACAGACGCACTATTGAATGGAGAAAGTGTGACAACACCAGCCAAGTTGATAAAGGTGCAGTGCTCAAACAGTATTTGAGATCCACTGAGCCTGATCTCCGCATCAGCATTGTTTACATGCCCCACCATGGTGGAACCATTGCGAATATTGTAAACCAAACACTCTGTCAAAGAAGGGTCTTCACTGAGGTTGACAAGAAAAGGAACTTTGCGTGGTGTGTGGAGACCTACAAACCCATCTTCAATACTAATTCCCAGTTCTTCAAGGGCATTCGCGGTATCCTTTTGGATTTGAACAGTCTCTGACAACTTTTGCTCCCACGTCTGATTCACTTCTTTGAGCAACTTTTCAGATACTGAAAGTTTTTCCATGAGATCTTGCCTTTCTATATCTGATTGTTCTTCAGCTTTTGGTCGCGTGCCCAATTGAGATCTGAGCTCAGTCAATTCTTCCTTCAGCTCTCGTATGAGCTTAGCATTTGGATCCTCGTTGACAACAGCATGCGTTTTAATCTTCTTGACATTTTGCGCAAACCGAAGTGTGGACAAAGTTTGTTCGTAATTAGAGAACGAGGGTGATATTGTTGCAAGCATTGCCGTCATTGAGTTGCCACCCAGAGCATCCTTGAGCAGCCATGTGAGAGTGGAGTCTCTGTATGGTACTGCAATTTGCCTTGAAGGATGGAATGCTTTCTCTGCCAAAGCTGTAATTACACGACCAAGTGTGGACAGTGACCGATTGATTTCAGCACCTTCCTTGAGCCTGCTCCCTGATGTGCCGGACGTGCGCGCCCTTTCAGAACCAGCCAAATCCACCAAATGGATCCGAGAAACTTTTTCGCTTACAGGCAAGCCTTCTTTCAGTTCTGTTTGAGTAAGAGTGATACTGAATATAGCATGTGATCTGCTAGACGATTGGTTCATGTTGGTTGATGCCACTGTACGTGTCTTGTTTCCCTCTAATAGTAAAGAATTCAGTTCGTCGTAGGATTTCACCGCCAATTTAGACAAGTCCTCCACGTACGGGCCGTGAAGAGGATGCTCTCTAACCTTCAAATTTTCGCGGTTTTTGAGATTCAAAAGGTCGCGAACTTTCTCATTGTAGATTTCATAGTAAGCAACAGTGACATTGTAAGAGGTCGAGTTTGAACTGTTTTTTTGTATTCTATCGAACATCTCAGCGCCGACTCGTGGTATCACGCCAGGGTCGTTTTTAAAACCTAGCATAGTATAGGATTTGCCTGAACCCGTTTGCCCATAGGCAAACATGCATGTATTGAACCCTGAAAACGCATGGTCCAACAGAGGGCTCACGAGGTCTTCAAAAACAGATTGTTGGTCGGCAAAAGGGGAATTGTGTATCTCGGAAGAACTTTTGTCGAAGCTCCAAAAAGTTCGATCGAAAGCAAAAACGCGAGAGTTGGTACCATTAGAAGAACTTCGAGGCGTCGACAAGGCCCCAGTAGAGCCAGAGATTTCGACTTGATTGCTTCCTTTGAACGTGACTACCTTGTTTTCCTTTTTCTGAAGTTCTGCAACTGTTAGACAAAGCATCTAGAATGAGGGTTCCTTACCTTTGGCATTGAAGGGCCGTACTCGCAGCGCAACTTTTATGCTGTGAGCCGTTGGTTCAGCTCTAGAAGCTGAACTGGAGACAACGGATCTCCTTTTGTGTGCCATGGTTTCTCAAATTTACTGTCATGGAGACTTTGTAGAGCTACCGAATCTGTGTTGGTCAGGGGGCAAAATGTGGATTCTAGTGAAATCACTCACGATTGTTGGTGTAGAGCCATTCGCTGCGTTTCGTCAACAACTTGGAATGAACCCTTTCTTGTACTACTTGCTGTATCGCGTAAAGGTGCTGTAAATAATGGCCAGTTTTGACTGTTAGTGCTCGATGGTATTGTGCAAGGCTACAACTGTGTCTCGAGGTTTTGGAAGGGTAATTAAGTTGGTCCCAAACAAGCGATCGTGAAGCGTTCGCGTAATTTGGCCGCGTTCTTCCTTGCAACAATTACTATTGTCGCTGTTGTAACTTTCAGCATTTTTATTTACACAAAATGAAAGAAGTATATTATATGGTGGAATTAAAATTGTTTGAGTGAATCTATGGTTTTTAACTATCAATTAGGTTTTGTGTATATATGCAAAAAGGCCTCTTACTGTTTCATGAGTTTCTCAACAAACTCCTTTTCTTCCCCATTCAAGTCCTTCCAAATATTCTGTTGAAAACCCGTCACGTCTCCTGTAATGGTGGTCTTGAGGAAATTGACAATCAGGTTCTGGGTAGCATTATCACTGCCAGCCCATTTTTTGTTAGGGAATCCATTGTCGTTGTATAATTCTTCTCCATCAAGATCTTCAATGTCACCTCTGTTGACGTACTTGAGCAAGCTTTCAAGAGGCATTGTACCTTCCAAGGGTTTCACTTCTTCTTCCAAATCTTCCCAGTCGTCGCCTTCACCGTTTGCAGCTTGAGCACTTGCTCTAGCGGCTTCTTCAAGGTTGTATTGTCCAACAATTAGCTCTTGCAAAAACAATTTAATGATTTTGGAAGGAGCAGATATGCGGGTGAAAGTTTCGCCCATTTTCTTGGCTTTACTGCGGGTGAGAATCACGTTCTTGGGTACAGGAAGAGGGTCACCTTCAACAATAACTGCTGAAATTCTACTATCGTTGAGCTGATAAAGATTGGCAAGCGAAGTAACGTTGTCCTTGATTTCCTCATAGCCACGCAAAATATCGAAATTGCTTAACCATTTTTTCAGCACAATAGACAACCCGGTTTCGTTGTCAACAGAAATGTTGGCCAGAATATCAAGCACTCCTTTAGCATTAGCGCTCACAAGTTTGCTGAAAACAACAATGAAATTCTCAATAAGGGCGGGACTCTTGGCTGTGGCAAGTCTTTTCGTTGTAGCATCAAGCATCTGTGGAAGTAAATCTCCAAGCAAGTCTCCAAAGTTTTGAACAATTGCCAAAATCAAAATTCCAGTGTTGACACATGCACTGTCAAGCCACGCAGGATCCAAAAGTCTTGCTACAGCCATAATGAGCTGCTCAATGCCATTTCTTCCGTCTTTGCTTGACCAGTTCTTGATTTGATCAGGTGCATGTTGTGTGAAGTAACCCAAAATCTCAGAAGCAGCCTGGAGGACCTGATTGTCAGAACTGTTCATAGTGATCTGGTATAGAGGGTCGAAAAATGTCGTTATAATTCGCTCAGGCATGGGGTAAGGTGCCTTGTCAACTAATACTGAAAGGATGTTCAATGAAAGAACAAGCTCGGGGGTGTATTCCCAATCTTGGATAGACATGATGCTCGACACAAGTGGCTCCATGGCGCTATCAATGAAATTGTCGTACACGTTTTCTTCTGTAGCAGTTTCAGCAATTTCAGCCATGACATCCTGAATTTCATTGGTGAGCATAACATTGGTAGGGTCCTGAGAAACCAATTTGTAAATCAATTTAACAAGATCTGGGTTTCTAGCAGCATGCGAGAGGTCACGCTCAACAACAGCTACCAAAACTTCAGCAAGAATGGCGGGGGTCTCTTCCTGAGCTTTCTCAGAAATGAGGTAAATAGCTTGATAAAGAGCTGCCTCTTTCGTGACAAAGTAATCCTTGGGTAACTCCACGCAGTACTTGCGAATAGACATGACACAAGCCAGTCTCACAGTATCATTGGAGTCATTCAAAGCAGCATCCACTGTCGCCTCAAATAATGGGATCTTCAAGCTTCTTGTGTCAATTCTTGATGTCAAGCTTCTGCAGACAGAAGCTGCGGCGAGATATGCACGAGAACGAAGCAACGAGTTGCCATCACGTTGGCAGTCAGTTACAAACTTGACAAATTCTGTGATTGCACTAGGTGGGAGCGGTGCAGTATCCGCAGTGCCTTCAGCCAGAACTCGGGAGTAAATGTACAATCCGCTTTCCTTAATCTTCCAATCTCCGTACGTGTTGGCCAGTGCAGTGACACGTTCCCACAAAACAGGTAGAAGAGAAAAGAGTCGAGACTTTCCAGCAATTACTAAAATGTCAGCAACTTGGGAACGGATCAACCGACCAACAGAAAGTTCAGACTCCTCCAATGCAAACTCATCCATATCATCTTCCCATGATTGCTGATTTTTGGGGATCTGACCCAAGCGAAGAAGTAGGTCCACAAAGTCAGGAACAAATGTAGAAATCTTTGTCACGACTACCTTGAGCTCAGTAGCCATGTCCATAAAGTCTAGCTGCTCGTAGACCAATTTGTCTATCGTGAGGCCGGGGTGGATGAAAACCGTGTTTGCTTCAGCGGGGTCGACCACAGGCTCTCCAGGGGCATCATCACTTTCATGAACGTAAATGCTCTCGTAAGTAGGCAAGTTGTAAAAAATGTTGCGGAGCGTGGCTTCAAAAAGATCTAATGCGTGTTTGCTTGAGATTCTAGGCAACGCGGTGAACAAAGTTTTGTAGCATTTCAGTGATTCCAACTTCAAATCAATGTATCCAGCATCACTAGGTTCAACAGGCAGACCAACATACTGGACGAAAAGCGGCACCCATTTGTCAATGATTGGAGCCGCGACTGTAGCAACGTGTTGTGATTTGGTATCTTCAGCAATCATAAAGAAATCGACACAGAGTCTTACAACTTCAATTGCCATTGCACTGGCATGTGGACTGTATTTGCCGGTTCCACTTCTTGTCGTAGATCCAGGGAGGTAAGGTTCTTGTGGTGAACTTGCAATGGCGTACATGGCATTCAGAATAGTTTCACCAACGCGAACAAACTCAATGTCGGACAGGGTCTCAGCTACGAGCTCTTTAATGGCACTGAGAGATCCGTAAAGCTGTGCGGTATTGCCAGTCTGGATCAATTCGAGCAGTTGGTCAATAAGAACGGGCCATTCATCGGGATAGTCCACAGATGCAATTTTAGCAATAAGAGAAGCGGCGACTGATCTGACTTTGCTTTTTTCAAAACTCAAAAGACCCATCAGAGATGATCTCACATGATCTTTTATTTCGGCTGAGACTGGAGGACCCTGGAATTCTTCGAATCCAATGCTCCAGGACTTGGGCACGATGTTCTTGAGAATTAGTAGAGCTGACTGCATAATTCCAACAACTGCGGTTTCGTTATCGGAAGAGCCCTGTTGTTGCTCAGAAAGTACATTGACGAGAGCAACCACGAGTCCATTGATGTTGGACACGCGATACGACTCGAGTTCTTGCTCGACACTTTGAGTGTCGCCGCGGTTGAGTCGCTCAATGAGAGAGTACACCACGCTAGTCTCCATGATCTGAGCAGTTAGCGGTTGTAATAAAATCGGAGCGGTAGTCTGAAGTGTTTTTCCAAGTGTATCATACCAAAGCTGTCCCTGCAAACCTGTGTAATGGGGAATTCGAGTTGGGCGGCGGGGGATCAAACAGAAGGTCAAGGAGGTCGAATTGATTTGGTTCACGTTGATTTCATTTTCCTGTTTGTTGCGTTTTGAGTGGTATGGACGCGTCTGGGCAGGGGCTACGTGAGTTTGTTGCGATTACCGTGCGTTTTCATTAAAAGTTGAGCCTTCGACCGAATTTCTGCTAAAAGAGCGTGGTCCGTATGCCTCCATTTCTCTTCAAACTCACCTCGGGAATCAATAAAAGTCTCATTCTGCTCACTGCTTGAAAACTCGGCGTCCCGAGTGCCTCGCATGGAAATTTCACGCAGATTTAAGCCCAAACACTTAGTTTTGGGCTTCCTCCCAACGCTGCCTTTTAACGTTTCCTTTCAGTAAACTTGCCTGTCTCCTTGCTTACACTACACAATTCATACGACCACCATGGCCGACGAAGGCGCTTCCTACTCCGAACAGCTCATTGAGGCCTCGCGCCGCAACAACCAAGACCTTCTGGAAGAAATCTTTGCTGAAATCGTCACGGCAAAGGGCGGCGACAGCGAAAGCCCAGAAGC
The DNA here is from genome assembly GCA_030566025.1 of Geotrichum cucujoidarum. Classification (NCBI taxonomy): domain Eukaryota; kingdom Fungi; phylum Ascomycota; class Dipodascomycetes; order Dipodascales; family Dipodascaceae; genus Geotrichum; species Geotrichum cucujoidarum. The sequence continues at coordinate 241,089 of JAJMHN010000001.1, read as the reverse complement.
TACCTCCGCCATTGCAGAGTTAATCAACACAGCCACAGATCCACTTGGTAACACCTCACTGCACCTCTCAGCACTCAACGGGTCTTGTAAGTTGTTATTTGTACGCCAATTATATCTGAGCTAACCACTGACCTTGCTTTTAGACGAAGTGCTTGATATTATTCTGGATCAGCCAGGCACAGAGGTGGACCCACAAAGTCGCCAGTCGGGAGACACGCCCCTGCACGCTGCTGTTCGCTACTCTCTGACGGAACCGGAACATGGTGCTTTTATTGTCGAAACTCTTATAGATGCTGGAGCAGATCCACGAGTGAAGAACAAGGCTGGTCAAAAGCCAATTGACTTAGCTTCCGACGACAACAATGAGCTCATTAACGTTCTGCAAGGCGCTGAATTCGCAAGAGCTGCAGGACCTCAGACTACAGGTATGATTAGAAACCCGGATCTGGTTGATGGAATGGCGCTAATGAATGTAGAAGACGATCCTCAAGACGCGGCCGCGGAAAGAGACGAGGGAAGCTCTTCCGGTGAGGAATAATCTAGCCAGCTTTTTGCGCACACTCAAGACTATGCTCTTTTTATTTTTATTTGCACTACTACCTGTACCAGTATACATTGCCTTTAGAGTCTGTGTACATCCAGATCAGACACGTTCTAATACATTTTGTTTGTTCCTACACTGGTATTTGAATAATTTGGCGTGGGGATCAACCATCTGAACTACATAAACGTTTTGGACCAACTGAGCAAATACCATCGAAGTAAGATCCCTCTAATTAGCAAGTTAGTTCGTGCTTTAAAAGAAAAGAAAAAAACTACTCATCAAAACAAGGCCAAGCCCCGTTTTGTGCGACTTGGTGAATCCGGAAAGTGGGCAAGCTAACTAAGTAATCTCCCAAGACCAGATCAAATTTTTGTATCCCATCCACAACCAACGTATCCACCCAATGTTTCAATATCATGGCTAGCTCGTCTTCTCATCGGGCGTCAGTGTTGGCAAACCGCTTGACGACGCTAGCTTTCACCCTCTATGAGAAACTCCCATCTAAATTCAAGCCGCTAATCAGAAGCGATGGCACGTCGGAATGGACTACACTGGCTGCTCTGTTTCTAGCCACACCTACGAGCGAAGTAGAGTGTGTGAGTATCGCGACGGGTGTCAAGGCCATGCCAGATGAACGACTCGGACTCAGCGGAGGCAAGGTGTTGCATGATGGTCATGCAGAGGTTGTTTGTTTAAGGGGCCTATCGAGATTTTTGCTTGAGGAGTGCATCAAGGTCGACAAGAACAGCGGTGAAACCGCTAAAGACACCAGCAGGTACATGGAAAAAGAAACTGACGCCAACTCGGGATACAAGTATAAAGGCGTTGATGGGTTGAAGGTCTACATGTACGTCAGCGAGGCTCCTTGTGGAGACAGCTCTCTTTCCTGTACTGCTGATCTGGGTGAGCAAAAAGCGCTTGATGAAAATAAACCGTTTGAGTCATGGTCCGACCCTCTAAATCCAGTGACGCCTTCGGGTTTATTGAGAGGTAGAGATCATTTTTTTGAGACTGGTAGAGTGCGCACAAAACCAGGCCGACGCGATAGCCCTCTCACGATGAGCAAAAGTTGCAGCGACAAGCTTGCACAAAAACAGTTTACTAGTCTGTTATCCGCCCCTGCTGCTTCAATCATCAACCCTTCTGCATTTTACTTGGATACCCTTGTAGTGCCAGAAAGCCAGCTCGTCCAAGCTGACTTTGAGAGATGTTTTGGTCCCACAGGTAGGCTCAAAGATCTTCACGGACATGCCGGTTGGCCAGGAAGCTACTCACCGCATTTCTTTAGCTATGTCGGCACAGACCTTGAATTCATACACTCTAGGCGGTCTCAAGAGGTGACAAAACCTTCTCCTCAATCTTTTTTATATTTCAAGGACATGCAACCATTGAATAAAGGGAAACCAGCCGAAGCACTTTTGAACGGAACTCGCATGGGATTTAAGCCTTTTACTGGCCGTGGAGAAAGTCTAGTAAGTCGATTCCAACTTTCGCGACTACTAAGAGAACTCGACCCAGACTTGGGCGTCGCAGTGAGTTATTCCGAGCTCAAACGAAAGGACGTTAGGCGGACAGCAGTCAAGGAGGAGGTAAGAAAGGTCATGGGCGGTTGGGCGCGTACCAATGAAGACGACTTTATTTTCTGAAATCTTTATACGAGATTCTAAGAATTGGGCTGCCTCAGTTCTTGCTCCGCACACTACTACAAATCCGCAATTGCTCTAGATAAAAATTACTGTAAATACATGACTGGGCTCTTTTACTCGGGACACACCTTGAATTCTACCTTTCCGCACTCTACTGAAATTATTGCACAACTTTAGAAACACTCTTGGAGTCTAAAAGTCACAGTTCATAATATTATGCTGCGCTCTCACAGGATTTTAACGGGCATCTGACATGAATTAACGTCAGACTCACACCAAGTTTTCCAAAACTAAAGCTGTGGCGGTTATTTTACAAGATAGTTCGTTCTAATTACAAGAAATGTAGACACGCCCATTGACCTGAGTGAAGGTAGTTGTTGAAATGAATGTTATTTAAAATAAAAATGCAAAGGCTTATATGGATGGACACAATTGGTAACTCTACTCAATCTTACCTCCGTTGGTTTCTCACAAAGAGAGCAATGGCAGCGGCAGCGGCCGCCACAACTGTGGATGTAATTGCCACTCCAATAAGACCTTCCTTTGCTAACCGGTCCTCGATAATTTGTCGCAGTTGTCCGGCCTGTCTGTTCTGGGGTTCAAGCTCAAGCAGAATGTCTGCGTACTTTCTGGCATTTGAGTAGTCATTCAATTTGAAACAGCCAATACTCAAGTAATAAAGGCACTCGCGACGGCGTTCTGGGGCATCCTTGAACAGATCGGCGAGAATCTTGACACCCAGCTGTTGGTCGTTGACAGCGTTGGACTTGATCAAGCCCCAAGCGTAGTTGAAGCGAGTTTGCAACGACACAAATTGGCCTTCTGTGTAAAACTGCTTTCGCAGAATGTCGAGCTCTTCGGTAGAGAGAGGTCTGGGTAGGTCAGCTCGCAGTTCGTGTCGTAATGTCGTTCAAGTAGTACTTACGTGTTGATTTCGTTCAGACCTGCACGAACTGATTAGCACAACTACTCCCGCATTTCTTGGGCACCTTAGCCTAACTTACCAGGCAAATAGAATTCTTTCATGACTGTGGTATCGCGTCTGGTTTGTAAATATGAATGTGGAGGCGAGAAAGTCCAAGTCCTCGTTCCGTTCCCAAACTAAATCAACGGTCAGGTTACCCGGCAACCGACTCCCAGCCAAAAGTCTCGTGAGGGCCAAATTTTCACTCCCGCCAAATCAAGGCTCGCCAGATTGTTCACCGCCAAAGACAGCAAAGATGGTCACTAATATCATGGGAAAGTCCTTCAGAGGCAACCAGCTCATCTCCGTAAGTTTGAACTACACCTATTTCAGTATAAAATCACAGCTCTAACCTTTACAGATTGGGCTGGCCAGCAAGTTCTACGCTCTTGGACCCCAGAATGCCCAGAAGATCTGCTCCAAGCTCGGCTTTTACCCTGAGATGCGCATGCACCAACTCGGTGAGATGGAGGTCCTTGCCATCACGAAAGAACTGCAGGACTACACGATTGAAAACGAAGCACGAAATGAGATGCGCGCCAACATTGCGCTCAAGCGTCGCATCGGCTCTTACGCGGGTAGACGACACGCTCTCGGTTTCCCCGTCAGAGGTCAAAAGACCAGAAACAACGCAAAGATTGCAGGACGTCTCAACAGACTGGACCGACATGGTTACCACACGATGGCGACGACGCGCGTTTTGCAAGACTATTCCATTGCCGAGTAAGTTGACCGTGATTTTTTTTTTTTTTTTCACTCCCGTCCTAACAACTTTCCAGCCTCGCCAAAGCCTTTTCTCAGTAACTCTCCCATACCTCCGCCACCTCGTCCACCGTTTTTTACGTCTACTATGCCCTCATTTTGTAAATACTCCAAGAAAATATTCATGCCCATTCCACCAGTTTGCCAGGCGCGCGCACAGATTGATCAAATCACACATCGTATTCTTCACCCCAACCCTATGTAGACCCCACAAGAACTGTAGCTGCAACAGAACTCAACATTTATCCTCTTCATTTGCTTCATCTTTTTCTTTCTTTTTCATCTTCATTCAGTACCGGCATTTTGTCCAATTCCCATCATGTTACGTACTGCTGCGAGACGCACCGTCTCTGCTCTTGCTAAGCAAAGCACGCTCCGTAACGTCTCACGCGTTGCTGGAACTCGGTCTCCCTTCGTTGCCAAAGCCCTGGTCAGCCTTACTACCTCCAGAGGCTACTCTACTCGATCCACGGTTATCCAGCTTCTCGACAACATTGGCTCTAAGCGTGAGGTAGAGCAATACCTCAAGTACTTCACTAGTGTTTCCAGCCAACAATTCGCCGTAATTAAAGTAGGCGGAGCCATTATTACCGACAACCTCGATCAGTTGGCTTCATCGCTTGCTTTTCTTTACCACGTTGGTCTTTATCCCATTGTTCTCCATGGCACCGGTCCTCAGATCAATGAAATTCTAGAGGCCGAGGGTGTTATCCCCGACTACCTTGACGGTATCCGTATTACCGACTCACAGACCATGGCTGTTGTCCGCAGATGCTTTTTGGAACAGAACCTCAAGCTCGTCGAGGCGCTTGAAAAGCTCGGTGTCCCTGCTCGCCCAATCACTGGCGGCGTCTTTGGTGCCGAGTACTTGGACAAGGAGAAGTGGAAGCTCGTTGGTAAAATCAACAACGTTGACAAGACTGCTATCGAGAGCTGCATCAACGCCAAGACCATGCCTATCCTGACCTCGTTGGCAGAGACACCCGACGGTCAGATCTTGAACGTCAACGCCGACGTTGCCGCCAGCGAGCTTGCTAAGGTTGTTGAGCCCTTGAAGATTGTTTACTTGAACGAAAAGGGTGGTCTTATCAATGGTTCTACCAATGAGAAGATCAGCGTCATTAACCTTGACGAAGAGTATGACGACCTCATGAAGGAGCCCTGGGTCAAGTACGGTACCAAGCTCAAGATTAACGAAATCAAGGACCTGTTGACCGAGCTTCCTAGATCTTCTTCAGTTGCCATTATCTCTGTGCACGATTTGCAGAAGGAGTTATTCACTGACTCTGGTGCTGGTACTTTGATCCGCCGTGGATACAAGCTCTTATCGCGCGACAATCTTGCTGACTTTCCCTCGAAGGACGCTCTGCGTGTCGCCCTTGAGCGTGACCAGTCTCTTGACGTTCCCTCCTACATTGCATCTCTCAAGGATGTTAGCTTTAGAGCTTACGGTGACGAGCCTTTAGAAGTCCTTGCCATTGTCAAGAATGGCGATGTCCCTGTTTTGGACAAGTTCCTTGCTAGCAAGAACGGCTGGCTCAACAACGTCACTGACAACATTTGGAATGCTGTCAAGAAAGACTACAGCACTCTTGTGTGGGAAATCAACACTCTTGACGAAAACTCGAGCTGGCACTTCGGCAAGGCCGATGGTTCTTTCTCCAAGAACGGCAAGACCTTGTTTTGGTATGGCGTCCAGTCCGCTGAAGAGGTTTCGAGGCTTGTTAGCGAGTTTGTCGCCAGACAGGCTTTGGGCTCGTCTAGTGCCAGCGGTCCCCAGACCCAGACCAGAGCCTTCTCCACTTTGAGACCCCGCTTGACTGTTGGCTCCCGACCCAACGCTTTGCGCATTGGACTGCGCAGCTACTCGACCAACCCGAACCCTCCCATCAAGGACGGCACCAACACCAAGCCTGCGCGTGTTGCTCTTATCGGTGCTCGCGGCTACGCGGGCCGCGCGCTCATCGACCTTATCAACGTGCACCCTTACCTCGAGCTGACCCACGTTGGTTCGCGGGAGCTTGCTGGCCAGGAGCTCGTTGGCTACAACAAGGCCAAGATTGTATACCAGGACCTGCGGGTTGAGGACGTCAAGGTCTTGGAGGAGAGAGGCGATGTGGACGTCTGGGTCATGGCTCTGCCCAACGGTGTGTGTGGGCCCTACGTTGAGACCATTAGCCACGCCAACAGCGCCCACAAGAGCGTCATTGTCGACCTTTCCGCCGACTACCGTTTCGACGAAAGTGGCGAGTGGGTCTACGGCCTGCCCGAGACCGTTGACAGAAAGAAGATCCAGGCCGCGACCAAGATCAGCAACCCGGGCTGCTACGCGACCGCTTGCAACATTGCCATTGAACCTCTACTCAAGTACATTCCCGAGGGCGAGCAACCCTCCGCGTTTGCCGTGTCGGGCTACTCCGGCGCGGGAACCAAGCCCAGCCCCAAGAACGACGTGAATCGCCTCCAGGACAACCTGCTGCCTTACTCCCTCACGGACCACATCCACGAGCGCGAGGTCTCGCGCCAGCTCGGCGTGCAGATTGCATTCACCCCCCACGTGGCGCAGTGGTTCCAGGGCATCACGCACACCATCTCGGTCCCGCTCGACCCCAAGCACGGGCTTACTGCGCGCGACATTCGCACCATGTACCAGGACCGCTACGCCGGCGAGAAGCTCGTCCACGTCACGGGCGAAGCACCTCTTGTCAAGGACATCAGCGGCAAGCACGGCGTCGTGGTCGGCGGCTTTGGAGTCAGCTCGCGTGCCGACCGGGTGGTGATTGTGGTCACGATTGATAATCTCCTCAAGGGCGCTGCGACGCAGCTGTTGCAGAATGTGAACTTGGCGGTGGGGTATGGAGAGTTTGAAGGAATCCCGCTTGACTCGACCATTAGAGGATAAGGTGTGGATGTTGTGAAAACAGGGGTTTTGTTACCGGTTGGGTTTTTACAGTTTTTGATTTAGATGAGATATAAGTATACTTGTATTGAAGAAAATATTAGTTACAGTTACAGGAGTGATCAAATTGTTCAAGTTGGTTTTGTTTCCTTTAGTTGGTTGTTTGGTGCGGGTTTGTCAATTAAGTCCCATATGGCACTATGCCATCAACCAACAACAACGTAATTTTTTTTTTTTTTTTTTTTTTTTTTTTTTTTTTTTTTTTTTTTTTTTTTTTTTTTTTTTTTTTTTTTTTTTTTTTTTTTTTTTTTTTTTTTTTTTTTTTTTTTTTTTTTTTTCTTTAAATGACAATTGACAATAAAATAAGCACACAACTGTTTTTTTTTGTTCTAGTTTTTATATCAAAACGTTATCTTTCAATTCCCCACCTCTGTACCTCTCCACGCACTTACGTAGCCAAGGATCCAAAACAAGCTTTTACAGCTTCTTGCCTTTATACAACTTATTAATAATAGAGCTGTTGGTCTTGAGCTCTTTATTCCTGCTCTTGTTGTACTCCACGTACGCCATATCATCGCCGCCCGCCAAGTTCGACATGTTGCCCACGACCCTTCTCGCCTTAGCTGCACCAGGACCACCGGCTTTACCACGGGCGGCTTTGCCGGCACTAGACCCGCGGCCCACAAAGTTGTCGGCGTCGTCGCCGGCTTCGAGGCCAGCCATGTCCTCGTTCTGGAGCAGGACCTCTTGCAACAGCTCACGGCGCTCGCGCGCAGACGAGTATGCCAGGTTGGGGAGCTCCTCCATCCCATGCAAATGCGTAATGACTTTAAACGCATAACCCTGGTCGACAAGGAACGCTTGGCGTTTGGTAGAATAGTACATTTCCTGGGTGTCCTTGGACACGAGCGAGTAAAAAAAAGCATTGAAACCTTCGTCGTTTCGGCGTTTGGCACGCAGGATACGGCCGAGCCGTTGGGCCTCTTGACGGCGCGAACCGTAGTGCGACGAGATTTGGATAAGACAGGTGGCTTCCGGTAAATCGATACTGGTATCGCCGACCTTGGACAAGAAGATGGTGTTGACCTCGTCATTGTTTTGGAAGTTCTTGAGAATCATGAGCCGCTCGGCTTGCGGGGTGCTGCCGTAAATGTACGGCTTTTTGAGCTTGAGCGCGTAGGCCTGCAGCGCGTAGACATTGTCCGAAAAGACGATAATCTTATCGCCACGTTTCTCGTGGTACTCGATAAGGAACTGCGCGGCTTGGAACTTGGACGGGTTCATAATGTAGAGCAGCATGCGTTTGCGCGCATTGACATTGAGGTACTCCTGGTAAAACTCGGCGGTCATGGGACACCACACCTCGGCACACTGGACGGTGGCAATGTGGCCCTTTTGCGACAGGTCCATCCAGTTGGCTTCGTAAAGCTTGGGCCCAATCAAGAAATTCAAATCGTCAATCTTGTCGTCTTCACGCAAGAGCGTCGCAGTCAATCCCAGTTTGGAATGCGCAGCAATCGTGGTCACGACTCGTCTAAACATGGCGGCGGGGACAACGTGCACCTCGTCCAAAATAATAAAACCCCATTCACGCGAAGTCAAGAAATCCATCATCTTTTGCGAGTCATGCGACCGGTTTCGCGTATTGGCCACCATGGAGTAAGTCGAAACCACAAGACCCGCATCGCCCTGAAACTTTTCCTTGTTTTCGGAGGTGAACACGGCCACGTTCTCCGGTTGGATTGTGCACCACTGCAAAAACTGCTGGCGCCACTGGTAAACGGACACGGACGACGTGCAGAGCACAATGACCGACTTGCCGATTGTGCAGGCCGCGGTAATACCAACCAACGTCTTGCCTGCACCGCACGGCAGCACAATGATACCAGACCTTGCACGACCGTTACCAAACATTTTGCTTAGCGATTTTTCCTGGTAGGGTCTAATCTGGGTCGAGGGCTTTAAATCAATTTCCAAGTTGGGGTTGCGGTCGTCGTGCTTGAAATCGTATTCTTCCAACATGGGGTAGTCGATTTCTTGACACCGTTTCTTGACGATTTCGACCGAATCTGAAGAGATTTCAAACGAGTGCACGGTGCCCATTTCGTCATCGTCGTCTTGGCCCACTGCCGACTGAAAGGCGTTCTCGACGTAGTTGCCATCGTCCTTGCTCGCTTGCTCCTGGTCTTCACCTTCTTTGGGTTGTTGTTGCTTTTGCTGGTCTTGGGCAGGTTTGGTTCCAGGCAAGACAAAATTTGCCCCCGAGGGCGCTTTTTCCTTGACAAGACCATCTTGGGTCGTTTCGCTTCCAGAGGACTCAATGCGTAACGGTCCAATGACGGGATCCTTGAGCAGCATTTGTAGAATATCTGCTTGTGAACTTTCGACATAGTACCTATTATGTTTCAAAACGAGCTTGACTTTACCGTACGACACGGTACAGTTGTGGATAAAAGTAATGACACTCTTGGGTACAGGGACCTTTGACATGCGGTTCAAACCCGAAATGATGTCCTCCGTTTGCAAACCAACCGACACTGCCGCATACAATGAATAAGTCGTGAGCCTGTACTCATGAATATAGTTTGGCCGACTCACTGGTTCTGCAATCGTGACCAAGAAATCCTGGGCCTGTTCCGCTAGCGGCGAGAAACTCTCCAAAATGATGCGACCGTCGTCCGGGTTGATCCAAAGTGGGCGCGAGGCATGGTCCGGTTTGAGGCGGAGGTATGAAAAGTCGGATTTGCCAAACATGCGGGCAACGCTGTCGGGGCGGTAGTCGCTGGGGATTTCGGCGCCGTCGCCCTTAAACTCTTTGCCGTCTTGGGTTGCCGAAGAGTCCCCAGCCTCTTCTTCATGTGGGACATGCACCATCTGCTGCGAGCCGCCAATCTTGAGCTTGATTCGTGGAATCGCCACTGCGCCGTCTAGTTAGCAAAATGTTGTTGATTGTAGCTGACTTGTAAACTCACGTTTCGGGGCGTTCTCATCATCGACTCCGTCCTCATAGTCGGTATGATCTGTATCCTCGGAATAGCTATCCTCTACCTGCTCTACATAGCTTCTCTGGGCTGTTGAATGGTTAATTGAGGGCAAATCAAAGCAAGACTAGAGAACTTACTGGTTTGCCTTCGATTCGACATGATGAAATAACGGATGAATTAAATAATATGCAATGCGTGGAATGGATGTAATGAATGACGGGAAATATGAATAATAAATAATAAGAATGGACGTATACAGAGAGACGCAATAGACGAGGTAGCTAGATCCAACGAGACAACTGGTAGTGATGGGAGTTGAGGTGCTTGCTTTCAAAGGTGGGACAAATTATAAATCTACGCAGCGCACAACCGAGTCATAGGGTACGGGCACTTTTCACAAATCTTTCTCAATAACAAAACTTTTTTTCTTTGAACTAACAAAAATTATACGGGCAAAGTAAAATAAAATAAAAACACCAACAGGAAAACACTTTTTTTTTTTTTTAGGTTTCAAGATTGTTCAAAAGGACACTTACTCCAATCCGCAGAGCTTGCGAAGCTCAGACATGCCGGTCCGCAGCTCAGAGTTCTCAGTCTGGAGGGCAGAGTTGAGAGCCAAGAGCTCCTGGACCTTTTCCTCGAGCTGGGTCATGCGCTCCAGCTTCCGGGCCCGCGACCGACGAGCGGCGGCAGTGTTACGAGCACGCTTGGCGTCGACACTGTCACCGTCAGCTTCGTCAATCACAATGGGGGCAAGAGGTGCAGAACGGGGCTTGCGGTTGTAGGCAGTGATTCCAAGAGAATCCTTCTTGTATTCAGAGGTGCTCTCGAGCTCACGCTTGCGCTTAGTGCCAGCAACGGCAGTAGACGCAGAGGCGACAGAGGGAGCAGGAGAGAGAATCTCGGGCTTGACAAAGTCCTTGGTAGGCAGCTGCAACTGAGTCGGCTCCTGCTCCTTGACGGGCTCGGGCTTGCCAACATCGTTGAAGAGCGACTCCCAAGTGTTGGGGTCGTCAATCTCGTCAAACAAGGGCGAGCCGCCAAAGAGAAGGTCGTCAGACTTGCTAGCGTTGAGCTCAAGCTCGGGAGAGATGACCGACGAGACGGGAGTCAAGAGGGCCTCCAAGGGCGAGGTAAAGTCGGGTTGAGTAGTGGCTTGGTTGGCCTTGTCAGTGAGAATCAACGACTCTTCGGCCTCGGGAGTGAGGAGCAAAGAGAGGTCGTTCCAAGGCATGTGGTCAGCCTTGCCGACTGCGGCGGCAGAAGAGAAATCAAAGGACTCGGCAATCATTTCAATAGTGTAATTTTCGAGACTGTTTAAAAAATGGGCGGTAGGTGGTAAAGGTAGTTCAGAGATGTGGGTAGGTGGTGGTTGTAGTTGTTGTGGGGCTATAGCTGGTAGCGCAGGTAATCAGGGTTGCTTATTGAATGGTTTGTTCAGGTTGTATTTGCTGTTCAGGACAGGGTTGAGGGCACGACATTTTGGAAAACATTTTTAATTCTTTAATTCTTTAACTTTTTATTCTTTAACAAATAAAACGACTTTCTTTTTCTTTCGATAATTCGTTTTTTTTTCTTTATTCTTTAAGACGGGGGGTTCTTAAAAGGCGGACATCTTGGGCGGCGTTGTATAATCTCTTGTGTAATGTGTGTGTGTGTGTTAAAGAATTTGGTTAAAGTTGAAGAAGAAGAAGAAGAAAAAGAGAAGTGAAAAAAAAGGCGGAAATGGGTTCTGATATATAGCGCTGGGAGTACTTGGGAAAGGGTATTTCTGCAAAAGAAAGAGTCATAACTGAAAATGTCCGCATTCAGCAATCCCACAGTCACACGCGCGCGCTGATTGGCTGGAATTTAATTCAGCAGGTGGTACCAAACAAAGTACTTATATAAGAAATTATACATCAGTACTATGTTGGCTGACTCAGCACATATTTTAATCCGGCCAATGAGCGGTTGACGCCACAAAAGAGAAGCTGAAACTGAGCGCCGCTCCAAGGCCTGTGAAATAGCCGAAAGGAAGATCTTCAAGGCTTCAAGTACATTGATCAATATGATTGATAGTTATATTTGAGTACTTGAGTAGTTGATGTCTCTGTGGCAGTTGGAGGTGGCCATGAACTAAGTAGAGGCGTAGTTACTCGTGGCCAACTTGCGGTTGTTGTGGCTAGTTTTGAGCAGCGGTGAACTTGAATTTACCCAGGCCCAGACTTGTACTGAACTGGAGTACTTGCTTAAGTTAGTGCTAGTTTGTAGTACAATCAATCAATAGTGATTAGCTAGTTAAGTACTACTTAGTTACTTAGTCAAAAGTAAGTTGAACCAGAGCAGAGCATGAAAAGAGTGGAATCAAAGGTTCTTGTATGATACGCCCCTTGAATCCGCTGCTGGGCATGAAACTGTTCATTGACCATGGCCATGAACCATGCATGACTTGACCATTCAACTAGTTGAGTCGTGACTCGTTCGTGGCCTGGTTTTTGCTTGAAATCCCTGTCGATTCCAGCGATTCCCTTCCTTGTTTCTTTGTTCCTTCCTATAGTTGCCATAGTATACCACTATACACTGCTGAAATACTACAATCCACTAGATTGCAGCCTACAGCCGCACTACCAAACATTGCTACAAACCACCCAAAATAGTGATATTTGGGGCACCCTTTCCTTGCCTGGCTTCTTTTTTTTTCTTCCCTGCTGCTTCTGCCGCGCGTCTTCCATAAACAAGCAATCAAGAAGCACCACCCACACCAAGAACAAGCAAACAAGTTCTTCTTTTTCTACTTTTTTTTCCACTACTTCTACTGCTTCTTCTTCACTCTCCATTACTGTATCTGCTGGTTCTGTTGCTGGATCAGTCCTCGCTCCAGTCTCTCTGTATTTCCAGGTCGCAACAAGCACCTTGTTATCTATCTCGACTCACACCAACAGCAACACCTCACAGCAACTCTCACAGCTCTCTAATGGCGATTGGCATGTCCACGTAGCACCTTGCATCTAGACACCTAGAAACCTAGCATTTCAGCATCAGTCATGTCGGCCACTCCGACCATTGTTCCTCCTCCTCCTCCTCCTCCCTCCTCGGCAAGGAAAATGTCACTGCCTGGCGTCGCCTTCTCGCCCACGTCGACCTCTTCCCTGCCGCCGCCCTCAACCCACCACCACACGGCTGCAGAGCTCTTTGCTCTTGTCCGCCAGTTTGATCCCAACACCATCACAACTACCAACCAGCATGACATTAATAACAGTCGTGTCTACGCATTAGAAGTCCAGTTGCGTACACTCAAAGCCCTGGGTAGAGACCCAGAGGTCTCGAGTCTCATTACAACCGACTTTGCAGTCGACCTGATTCAGAAATTCATATTAAACAACATTTCAAAACGCGTCACGCACGAGGCACTGACGTTTATTGCCAATGGTCTCGTGCTCAACTCGGCATTTCTCGCTGCGTTTGATCCGTTGCCCGTGTTTGACCTGGTACTCACAGAGTACGCCAAACCGGGCTTACTACTCAAGGAAAACTACTTGCTCGGCAGACTGCTGTTTCTGTTCACGTTCAATGGTCCTGATCTCTCACAAAAGCAACTGGCGGCATGCATTGACCTGGTCCAGTTTAAAACATCAGTCATGCTTGAAAACGTCCATGCCCTCACCTCCGTCGTGGCCATCAATAACCTCCTGCGGCTCTCCTTTATCGAGCTCATGAAGTTTGTATTCAACCTCATGCATCACTACCCCGACCAAGTCACCGAGCCGTTACAGCAAACGGCTATACCCAACCTCAGCTGCATTTTCTTGTCAATCGATACAAGCGACCTCTTAAACGTTGACATTACGCGGTACCTGCTGCACACACTCATGTGCGTCTCCGCCGAGTCGTGGTTCCATGTCCCCTTCCACCAGCCGCTTTTGCTCAGAAACATGATCAACTACTGCCAGCTTGTAACGTCACCGAAAAACACGCATCTACACAAGGAGCAAACCTTGTCGCCTGCACTCACTTGTCTCCAACAGGTCGTTACGTACATTTGGGAGACTCAGCTCACCGACCTCAAACTAATCGTCCGGCAAGGTCTTTACCCAACCGAGGCAGACCGCCAGCTCGCTTTAGGCAACTCTGACTCCCTTGCCAGCAATTTCCTCAACCTGGCCTCGGACATTACCGTCCAGTCCTGTAACCGCATTGTCCAGGAAACTTACTTGGTCGTGTTTGACCGCAATCAGCAGCAACTGACCGAGACCATGGGCTTTGGGTTTGGATGCGGGTTAATTTCGGCAGCGGGGGCGGGGGCCTTCCTGGATGACACTGGAGCGTCGTCACCGCCGTCGCTGCTAATGGACACGCCTCGCACACGACACAATTCCGTTGTCGACCAAAACATATTTCCCAATGGTCCCACGGCCGCCTTGTTTTCTGATAGCAGGCGAGGCAGTACCGTGTCCTCGGACAGTTCCGTGCAGACGCCCTCTGCCCACCCCGCAGTCAACCCCATCACCGGCCAGTACCTCGATGCCGTCGCCACCAACACTGGGGCCGCCACCACAGCAGGGGCGAATGAGGACCAACGCCGCCAGGAGTGGGCTGCGCTGAGTGACCATGAAAAAGAGGCCGAGAGCGAACGCATGTTCATGCTGCTGGACAGGTTGAAGCATGGGAGTATTGGCGTGGGCGCGGGTGTCAAACCGGGGACGGGTACAGTGCCGATTCCAAATTGAGAGGAGCACCTGTTCTCATGTCGGTTGTCGATGCGAATCCCTAGGATTTTTTTTTATTTTTTTTATTTATTTATTTCTCTTTATTTATTTGCAAGTTGTAGTTTGTAACTTATACTTTATTTATTACCTGAAAAACGGAAATGCCAATTTTTTTCATCTGCACGCCTTTGCGTTCGCACTTTTCATACTCGCAAGTCGCTGACTGTATTTTCGTTGGAGGTGACGTCGATGTGTCATTTGTTTTTTGTATGATTGTAATGTTTATGTTATGCTATAATATATAATGAAAAAAAAAAAAAAAAAAAAAGTAGTTCTAGTCTAGTTAGTTTTGTCTATTTTCGTGTCTAGATGAATTGGTCCTTTTCTAATAATAATAAAAAATAATGTAATGATGTCGGTAAATGTCTGCTAGTGCATTCATTATTGCCAGGGGTTTCATTTCTTGTCTTCAGCAGGGGCAGTATCCAGCTCAGTGTAGAGCGTGGGGACGTGGGCAGTGCCGTCGCTATGGTCGCGCAAGCCATACCCGACATGAAACAAGCAATCCAGTATACACTGCGCCCTTGGCCCCTGGCCCCTTCTTCCCTGTCCCTGCTGGCCACCACCTGTTTGCGGTTGGGTTGGGTCACGGGCGTGGTTGACTTCAGCACACCGCACACTGAGACTGGAAAATGCCGCCCGGAACTGCTCGCGGACGGCGTGGAAGCGGAATGACCCGGCCGAGATGTTGTTGCTTGGGTCCTCGGGGTCCTCGATCGAAAGCGCGTACATCCAGGCGTACGTAAACTCGGGCCTGCGCAGCAAAATGGCACCATTACTAGTGTTGTTGTTTCTGTTGGGGCGGGGACGGGAGAGGTCGAGGTAGGGCATGTCGCCGGTCATGCGCAGCGCGTGGCGCTTGTAGTCAAACTGGGTGCCGTAGAGCTTGAAGAAATCAATCAGCAGCGCGCCCAGACTGTTGTCAACAGCAGTACCCGCGGTCTGGCGCCGGCGGGTCAGGAACGAGACAACCATGCACACGACCGAAAAGCTGCCCAGCCCGCCCTTGTAAACCTCGTAGAGATTCTTGTACACCAAGAACTGTTTAATCACGAGCACGAGTGGTTTGAGATCGCTAAACTCGTCGCACCACTTGCGAATGCGCTCGACCGTTTTCACGCCCAACGGCTTTTCAAACGAAATGTCCACGGGGAGTCCCGTCGCCGCGTCCTCAAACTTGATAATGGGCACCTTGGTATGCGCAATGACCTTCATGTTGCGGCTAATCCCGGCCTGCTCCAGCACCCTTGCCAGCTCGTACAGCTTGTGGCTCTGGTTAAACCTGTCCCCTTCCCTTGACAACACCACCAAGTCCAAGTCCGCCGTGGGCAGATATATCCCGCTCGCAAACGAGCCAAACAGCTTGACTTGGGCGTCGGGCCACAGCAGCGTAATGCAATTGGTGACTTGGTGCACGACGCCGTTGCGGAGGTGAATGTCGGCAGCGGAGGGCGACACGTACGCGACAAAGTCGGAGATCTCGTTGCTCAGCCACCGCGCGGCAGACGGCTCGTGCGAGTGGTCTTGTCTGAGCCAGAGGTACTTTGGGCGGAGAGCGTGGTGTGGAGTAGTGGCGGTAGTAGTGGTTGTGGGAGTATGCAATGATGGTTTGGCGGGCAGCGAGTCTGGCATCGAGTACGTAGTCGTCGTTGTTGTCGTCGTCGTCGTCGTCGTCGTCGTCGTCGTCACTAGCGCGGCCTCGTTAGTAGCCTCGACTAGAGGCTTGGATGCAGGTAAAGTGTCACGGATTTTTTGGGCCATGTTCGGCTTGGCTGATTCTTGCGGCTTGGTTTCCATTGCGCTCTCCAGGCTAATGGCTGGGCCTTCAACCAGTCCAGCAGACGCGTCTTGATCATCGGAATCGCAGTCCTTGTCCAGTTCGTCACAACTCGAGCATCCAGCTTCAGCGGCCGAAATAGCCGTCAGATCAAACATGGACTCCTTCACGTCTTTCCAATTGACCACCTTATTTCTGATTTTGCGTTTCCGCTTCCTCGTCTTGCCATGGTCTGAAGAGTCGCCATCAGACCCTTCCCTTGAGCTGGCGCGGCCGCGACTGTGTCCCTTGCCGCCAGCCGATTTCACGTTGCGCGGCCGCTTGTGGTGCTCTTGACGGCTGGCCGTGCCCACATGCTGATTTGATTCCTTCTTTTTCTGCACCGGCGGCGTCTTGCCTTTTTTCGTACTCGAATCGCTTGATACTCCTTGGCTGCCATGGTCAGATGAGTGGTGCGTCGTCGGTACAATGCGCGTTTGCGCGTCCGGGTAGAGACACGCTTGTGTGCCGATATTTGATTTGACAGAAGCGCCAATATGCGTGATTGGTTTCACCATCGCCATTGCTCAACCTTGTGCTGGAAATTCGAAAACATGCAAATGCAAAAAGAAGGAAATCAAAGAAAATAGAAAGATGCAAGCGTATATAAAGAGACCTGAAAATAGATGAAGAGTAAAAAACTGCAAAGGTACGAAGAGCGTTGGGTTGAGAATGAAACAGAAAGGGAATTAAGAAATTTTATTTTCGCCCGCCGCGTGCTTTAAATTGGAAATCCATGCCTTTTCGCGAAGGCCGGTTACACGATTTTATTGTCCCACGGAAACTCGCTGAAATCTACTAAAATTATTCTTGTTTCTCAATGCCATTTACGTTCAAGTTCTTAATCTAATTTATAAGAGCAGCTCAGTTGTTCAGCTGCAGGTAGCCAGGCGGAACCTTGTCGCTGTCGTCTTGGAAATCGCGCCCAAAGCTCGAAACGCGTACAAATAAAGAGAGCAAGCACAGTCCGCTCCGGTAGGGCTTCATTTCCAATGCCGCCAATTTGGTTCCCTGGGTTATGTACGCTTCGTGTGTTGTTCGCAGGGCTTGCTTGATGAGGTGATAGTTGAAGGTGCCCTGGGTAATGTTGTTGTAAAGGTCGTCTGGATCTTCAATGCACAGCCCGTAATGACAGTCCGAGCTAAAGGGTGCCTTGAGATGGCTATAGCCGTCAATTTCCAGAAACTCCATGTTTTCTCTCATGCTCAAAGCCAAGGTTTTATTGTCAAAGTGACCATAAAACTCAAAAAAGTTGAGCAATAAGACCGCGAGCGACTCCCAGCCGTAAATGCGTCGTCTTCGCTTCAGCACATGAACAATCATGCAAACAACGGCGTAGCTGCTGAGTCCACCAGAGTACACTTTGCCATAGCCTCTTGCCTCCAAGAACTTTTTAATGACCATGGTCAAAGGTCGCAGCTCTGGAAATTGCTGCATCCAGGACCTGATTCGCTCGACGGCACGAGCACCACCTGGTTTATCAAACACAATGTCAACAGAAAGGTTACTAGCGTTTTCAGTGAAGGTGATTGTTTGGACTTGAGCCCTGGTAGTTCTTGGTCTGAAATCTTTGCCAATGCCACTTTTCTCCAAAAAGTCGGCGCATTGGTGATGTGCCACGCAGTTTTCCAGCACTGTAGTAGTACTCGAGCAAACCACTAGGTCAATATCAGCTTGTGGAAAAAACAAGTTGGTAGCTGAAGAGCCAGAGACCAAGAAGTCAGCATGTGGGTAATACTGGCGAAGTGCGGCCGCGACAGTGAGCATGGCTTGGTGGCGAACCAAAATCTCTTGCTCAGACGGCGAGAAATAGAGACAAAAGTCTTCGATTTCTCTTGAGAGCCATTCACTCAACGAAGTAGACTGCGAGTAGTCACCTTGAATGTAAGGAAACACCGGCAAAAATTCCTGGAATGGTTTTCTGCCGTCCAAGTGACCAGTGTAGACTGCAGAGATCTGTCCTGATTCAACGACAATACCAGGGGGCTGCGTCACATGGCGGCTAGGCGGAATATAGAGCTTGCCAATAGTAGGCCCCATACCATTTTCTCTGCGGCTAGATGGTACACAGGGCTCGACAGTCTCTTTTACCCCGTGGCTAGGAGGAAGGTAAAGCTCGCCAATGACGCTAGTTGCGCGACTGAACTCCATGTCTGCCAATCTGTTGTCAGGTGCGTGAAAAGCTTGGGTGTAGGGTGAGTAATTCCATTTGCTTGGGTGTGCCTCAATGCTCAAAGGCTGATTTTGGGGTGGATTGACAGCACTGTTTAGCTCAGGCTAGCTTGTTAGTGTGATTTTGGGCTACTAATTTTCTAGGCACAACTTACCTTTGAAAAGTTATCAGAATGCAGCTCTGTTGTATAGGCCAACGCCGGGCCTGATAGAAATGGCAGTGAGACCTGACCGACGGTCTTATTATCTTCATAATGAGGAACTATTCCAGCTTTAGTCGTTAAAGAACTGGGCGGAAGTGCTGGCGTCGTCTTTTCGATTTTTGATTTGGATGGCTCGTCGTTAGTAGGCACAGCTATAGCTGTCTCTTTTGTCGCGTCTTCATCCGAGATGCTCGTCTTTTTGAACAATGACTCCAAACTTTCGCATCTGTCGTGGCTGCCTTTTGATCTTTCATCAATTGCAGTCGTTGTCTGGAAATTAGGGACCTTAAGTTCAATTTTGGAGCCATTGGTGAGCTGAGAGGTGCGGCTTTGCAGTAAAGTCTGAATAGCATCCTTGTTTGATTTGGAAGATGAAGATTGTGAAGACGATGTTCGTAGAAAGCTTGAAATAGTTTTCCCAGCTAGTCGTTGTTTTGGCGCTTTGGTAGATGGAGTGGCCCCGGCCGGCCCAGTCACACTAATGTCGTCGCCAGAGATTTTAATGACATAACTCTTTTTCTTTGAAGAGAAGATTGTTTTATCAGGATATGCTGCAATATGAGGCGTTTTGTTGAGGCGCTTTTCTGTCGCTGGGCTGTCGTCCTTCATGTTGCAGTCTATTTGCAACAGTTCCGATGCGAAGGGCGCTTGGGCGTTGGTGTTACTGCGCTTCCGCTTCTCGGATCCTTGTTGAGTGTTGGTGCCCTCTAGGGGTTCAGTAAGAACACGCTTGGGTTTTTCACCAGGCGAGGATGTAGTTTCGGAATTGGTGATGCTGTTGTTGACTATTTCTGTACTCTTCAATGCTTTCAAATTGTAGTCCCTACTTGCCACAGCCGCACTTCTTCTGCCTCGTCCCTTTCCCCTGCTTATAGTTGGCCGAGAGCTTGAGTTTGGTAGTAGGCACGCAGGACTTGCCATGACTTTGAACAAGGTCACACGAGAAGAAAAAAGACGGTCGATTGTTTTTCCCCTAGATTTCACTTTCCAACAAGCTTGCAGAAATTCCATCAGCCATGTTGTTTTTGTAACGCAATTGCTGTTATAAGCCAATCCTCGCCTGAAATGTACCCTTACCCTTGTTATTATAGCAACTGGGACGAAACAAATCCTGAACTTGATTTCTAGTTCTCCAAGTGCAACAAATCTTACATGTCTGCTCTACGCATCCCTCAATGGGACACTTGACTACTGGTATAGATTGTGTACGGATTGAAGCATGTCATTGATACCAGTGCGACCTCAGCAAAATTGGGTCGTTGTACTGTAAGTCTAGCGGCCTGGCCCATGACCAACCTTCAGCCCCACTAACCATTTCAACAATAGAAAAGATTCTTCGCGCCAGTCCCTCGTCCTTTATAATCAGGCCTCGAGTGAATTGGCACTTATCAACGATCCGAGGGAGTACCAGCAATATGAATCTTTGTCGACATCCCCTGTAAGCTCTTCCTTGGTTGCTTCAAACCAACGGCCGGGGCAATTGGGTTTCTGCCCTACCTGTGGCCATTATAATGGTACCACTACGAGCAACATGCCCAGCAACCCAGGCCCGGCAGAACCTTCTACACAACGAAATGGAGAGCTGATTCGAGATGCCAACTATTTCAAACTTTTAGACTCATTCGAACGAGCGCCACTTCCGAACGACCATTCCACTACGTCTACACCAACATCGTCAAGACCGTCTTCAGGCACTGGCACGCCTGTACCCACGCCATATTCTTCAATTTCGGAATCAGCATTCAGTCAAGGTTATTTTGATCGGTTTTTCAGGGTGATTTCAACACTGGGGAAAGGATCTCGTGGTGTGGTTTTCCTAGTGGAACACGTCCTCGACGGTTATAGTCTTGGAAAGTTTGCATTGAAGAAAGTGGCAGTGGGTAATGACCACAAATGGCTCGAAAAGGTGCTTAGTGAAGTGCATTTGCTAAGATTGCTCAGCCATCCAAACCTTGTCAACTACAATCACATGTGGCTGGAGAGTAGCGCACTGAGTCGATTTGCGCCTCAAGTTCCATGTGCATTCATTTTGCAAGAGTATTGCAATGGTGGAACGCTTGAAGATTATGTCAACCGTTTACAAAGCGAGGCTATTTCTGACTCTGTCCGCAGTCTCAAAGAACAACTCAAGGCCAAACGACGGGCAAGCCAAATGGGCGACTTACCTGCCAACATGCATTCCGCCTTGCTAACTGCGACTGAGATTTTCTTGTTTTTTCGGGACATTGTTCGCGGTGTCCAGCATTTGCATGCCCATCAAGTCATTCATCGCGACTTGAAACCTAGCAACTGTCTCTTGATTTCAGCAGAAAATGAGGAATCCACTACTCGTGACAAGTTTCCAACGGTGCTGGTCAGCGACTTTGGTGAAGGTCAAATGGAAGGGATATTGAGAAACGGTACAGGAACCACCGGTACGCTTGAATATTGCGCACCAGAGTTATTGCGGCCCAAGCAGTCTCTGTTGCCTTCTCGTTTTGCGCAGTTCAACAAACGAACAGATGTGTTTTCCCTGGGCATGATTTTGCATTTCCTATGTTTTAGCCGGCTGCCGTACAACCCTAGCATTATTGATGGTGGACGGCCTGAGGACATTGAGCAGTTGAGAAAGGAGGTTTTAGGCTTTCAAGGATTTGACAGTCAACATCTCCCGGCTAGAGACGACCTTCCCAAGAGTGTTTACACGTTGCTTGCAAACATGCTAAGCGTGCGACCACAGGAACGGCCTCTTACTGAGGACATTTTGGAATCTCTTGATTTGATGTTGAATGAAATGAATTTGGGCAAGACTCCAGTTGCAGGGAATTCAACAACGATGAGTAACGGCGTGGTTCCTGAAAGTGTGGATACTAGGGACTTGACGCTTGCCAACCCTCGTGCGAGCATTAGACTCATTTCAAATCAGAGTATTCAAGATGCCAAGTCACTAGACCAAATACAGCTCATTCAACAGGACTTGCCCCATGAGATGCCTATGTCTAGCCCAGTATTGGCACAACAGCCCAGGATTTGGACCCAGATGACTACTCACGAATATTTTGCATGGTGTGTTAAGGGACTAGCCATTGCCTTGCAAGTGCAATCCATCCTGTCGCCATTGTGCTTCAAGGGAAAATGTCCTACACTTGAACCATACCTTTCATACATTCTTTGCATTATTATCGGCCTGGAGCTGACTGCATCACTTTTTCAGGTTGGCGTCCTGTTTACCGTTTACATTCTCTTGTACGCCTTGTCCTTCTTTTTTCCCTTCCAAGTTTCAACAGGTAACAAGTTCTTGAATTAAAGCAACTATAAATAAGTAGGATTAACAGAATAGTAAAAGAAAAACGATAATTGACGTCTACAATGTTTTCAGGGAGAAAACAGCAACCACAATACATGCCAAACGAAGAAAAAGAACAAGAAAGAAGCAAGACTGAATACTACATTTAGCACTGGCAGCCATTGCTGTTGGTAGTAGGGCTAGTGTTGAGATCAATGCCCTTGCCTGATCGCTGGCCTGCCTTTGAACTGGTAGCCGACTCTATGGGGAGCTTCTGGGCAATGGCAGTAAACAGCTCAGAAACATTCTCGCCAGACTTGGCCGAAGTCTCAAGGAAAAGAAGTCCCGCCTCCTTTGCGTACGAAGCGGCATCTTCGGTGGTCACATCTCTAGAGTCGGCCAAATCGAGCTTGTTGCCAGCAAGAGCAATGACAATGTTTTCGTTGGCTTGTCTCTGGAGCTCCTTGACCCAAGCCTTTGCTCTAGTAAGTGATGCCTAGTTGTAGCATGTTAGTATTCTGTGTTCAACAAGTCCTGGAGGCAGAATAAACTTACACTTTGAGTAATGTCGTAAACAACGACAGCGCAATTGGCGTTTCGGTAGTACATGGGTGCTAGCGACTTGTATCGCTCCTGGCCAGCCGTATCCCAGATCTCGAACTTTACCGTGGTATTGGCATCTAGGGATATCGTTTGTGTGAGAAATGCGGCGCCAATTGTTGACTCCCTAAAGTCATCAAACTGATCCTTGGCAAAACGGTTGACGAGAGAACTCTTTCCAACAGCAGATTCACCTACATGGGTGTTAGTTGAGTGTATTACAAAAGAAATTGAAAGAAGATGCTTACCAAGTAGAACTAGCTTGAACTGGGCAAAGCGTTGTGAAGAAGTCGAGGTGCGTGGGGTGGACATGGCGATAGATTAGATTGTTGCTCGTGTGTGCTGTCGAAAATAAGCTCTGGAACGGGTAGGAAGCAGACCGACGGGCTTGAAACGATAAGAAGGGGTCGCTGGCAAGACTGGTACTTGAGTATCTGGCGTGGAGACTGTGCCGGAGTGCGCAAAGAGAAGCAAGGCTGCGGGCAGGAACAGAGAGAAGAAGAAGAAACCGTTGCTGATGCGCAGTTCAAAAGAAAAAGCGTCCGGCTCAGCGCCCGCTTCTCAGCCTTCCTGCCACTATGGAGAAGCCCTAGCCCTGGTCTTGCCACTGGGGAGTCCTGGGACCTCGCCATAGTGCTGAGACAGTGGTAAGTGGCGTCTTTGTAGCGATATCAACATTTTTAGTGCAGTACCCAAGTTATATGTAGTATCGCTATAAGCACGCAATATCGCTATAATCCCCACCTGCTCCCCCATAGTAAAGCGCGCTTTTTGCCTCCCTCGCACTGTGATAAGAACAAGTTCCCTTTTAACTGCTTCTGTGCCAAACTGCTCTCAGTTCACGCGCTTTTCTACGACTCTTTTCACTACTCCAGCAATGGCCGAAGTACGCCCCGGAAAGGCCTTTGGGTTCCTCGGTACGTTAGTCGGTCACCGGTTGCCGCCGCCGCGTTTTTGTTTGTTGCTGACCTCGATTCCATAGCACTCGGTGCGTCCCTGCACCATGTACTGGCCAAACTCAGGGCCAGCCCAACAACCTTCCCGTCAATCAACATTGTATACTCCAAGGAACGGCCGGTGGAGCTGCCAATCACAATCCAGCTCAAATACAACGGCCTCAGACTGCGTTTCGACGGCCAGGAACAGCGGCTACGGCTGGTCGAGGTCGTGGAATGGGGCCGAATGAACATCACTTACAAAGGGTTGGAGATGGGGTAAGCAATGCGCAAGAAATTTACAACTGTACTAGGTCCACTAACACATACTAGCGAGAAGGGCGTTTTGACGTTCAGACAGGTCTACAACAAGATCTTTGGGTAGGTGAGCACTGCCATTTCTCAAATTACAGTGCAACTAACCACAACTTCAGCCCCACATACCCCGGAACGTACTATGAAGACCAAGGACTCTACGTGCTAAGCTACCCCGGCGTAGCCTTTTCATTTCAAATCCCGCCCTCGGTGAAAACAAACGACTCTCATGAACTCATGACATATTTATCCAAGGCCAGCTCGCCACCCTGTCATGCAATGGCGCTGTTCAAGGGCAACAACTGGTCACAAGTCAACAAGACACTATTTACGGCCGACTTGCCGTTTGAAGAAAGCTCGCCAGCCATCAACTACGTCGACATTGACGAAAAGAAAGGAACATGTGTGATCCATTTCGGGTACCACGCCAAAAGCGAAGAAAAGTTCACAATTGTGCTCAACAACACGACTATGCAGGACATAATCATGGCATTGGGAGCGCCCTCGGAGCGGTTTTTCAAAGAAGACTCGAGACTTTCTATTCACAACCCACTCAGTAGTGACGAAAAGGACCAAGCGACGCTATTCTTCAACTATTTTGCATTAGGCATGGACATTTGCTTTGACACATCGTCAGAGTGGGCCGTGGCCAAAAAGATTGTGTTTCATGGCAACATTCCTGGAAGCATTCCGTTCCAAAAGTACCAGAGGTGTCGCTGGAGACTGCGCGACGATAGTGACGACTACGAACAGCCTACATCTGAGAAGGACTTTTCGTCATACTCGCAAAAGTACACCTCTAACCGGCCAATGCTGCTCAATCGGACATTGGACGACATGAACAATAGCATTGAGCTTGTTGGTGACACTACTCCAGTTGACGACGAAAAGCTGTCCCAGTGGGCCCTTACTGACCTCTATGGCTCTCCAGGTTTGGTCTTTGAAGTAATGAAGAACGATAGCGTCGCTTCTCTCACCCTATACTAACAATACTAATACCTTTTTTTCCGTAGTTTGAAAGTTTTTATGGAGCCATTCTTTATTATTCGGGCATTTTTTTCAATTTCATAAATATAAACCTAACAAATCAAACATCTATTACTGAAAGTTAACAAACAAAAAAGGGTCACTCTTAGAAACGACCACCACGGCCACCGCCACGGCCGCCAAACCCGCCTCTGGAACCACCGCGAGCGCCGCCACGGCCACCGCCGAAACCACCACGGCCACCACTGCTGAAGCCACCACGGCCGCCACCACTGCTGAAACCACCACCACGGCCGCCGCCGAAACCACCTCTAGCACCGCCACGGGCACCACCACGGCCACCGAAACCGCCTCTGGCACCACCGCGGCCACCGCGGGCACTGCCGCCCATGGTCTTCTTGGGCTTTGATCCGGCAGGAGCCTTGGGCTTGGGCAGGAAACGCTCTAAAGGTAATAATTTGTCGCCGCCAATGTAGAACTTGTCGCCCTCCTTGAAAGAGGTAGCAACAATACCCTCAGCGGGCTTGATGGTGAAAAGAACGTCGTTGATAGGTCCCAAAATCTCGTCGACCTTGCCGACCTGGGACTTGTTCTCCAAGTAGATAGGAGCGTTGAAGTAAGGCACCTTTTCCGGGTTGAGGGACTTGCAGACCATGTCGCCCTCGCAGGCGTGTGTAAAGGAACCCATCTCAAGGACAGTGTCGGGGGGTCCGGCAGGGGCAAACGATCT
Source organism: Geotrichum cucujoidarum (assembly GCA_030566025.1). Taxonomy (NCBI): domain Eukaryota; kingdom Fungi; phylum Ascomycota; class Dipodascomycetes; order Dipodascales; family Dipodascaceae; genus Geotrichum; species Geotrichum cucujoidarum. Next base: position 215,519 of record JAJMHN010000001.1, on the reverse strand, counting down.
GCCGCCGAAACCACCGCCGCGACCGCCGCCGCGACCACCAAAACCACCACGGCTACCGCCGCCTCGGCCTCCTCTGAATGACATGTTGGGCGCTTGGGTTGATATGAAAAGGCTCCGTGCGATAGTATAAATAAGACAAAACCTGTACTCAGATGCTGGTCTGGATACTGCTTTGACTATAAAGAAGTTGGTTGTTGGTTTGGAGGGAGTTATATCAAGCTGATATAAAAAAAAAATTTAGATTTTTTTTCATTGTACGTGAAATTTTTTACCAGTGGGACAAATAGAGTTGGGTAATTGTGACATAAGCAACATGGACAAGCGTTAGTAAGGATACGGTTAGGGTTTGAAATTTTCCACACAAGCGAAGCCGAGCGAGGAACCAACGGACGCGAAACCAATCTTGTTTAACGCGACGGCCCATTGAAATAGAGTAGCAAGATGCGTCCGACACTTGTGGACATCAGGCAGTCTCCCTTGCACGCGATCGCGCAGGCGAATTGGTTGGAAGGCGCCGGCGAGCGCAAAAAGACCAAGAAGAAGACGCGATCCAGCGACGATGTGATTTCCGACATTTACGCCAACCATGTTGCAAAGACGTTCGACAATGGTGTTCTCCTTACATTGGAGTATCTGCAATGTCTTGAAAAGTATGTTTGTTTTTTTTCAGTTGTACCAACTTGTTACTAACTCACGGATAGGTACCTATGGCCACAATTTGGCGGCAAGTCAACAGACAGCCATGTTATTCTAATTGCGCTGCTTGTTGGAGCAAAGCACAAGGAAGGAGTTCCAGTGTGGGATTTTATAAAAGAGCATGAAGACAAGTTTCCAGCATTTTTCCACCGAGTGCTGTCGATATCGAGCTCGCCAAATACCAGCATCAATGTCAAAATCGCCCTTGTACAATTCATCACCATTGCCGCCAAGCAATTAGATTCAGCGGTAGTCAGAAAAGAGGTCGGTCCTTTGGTTTCAATACACGTCTGGCAAGGCATTTCCGAAACGAAACGAGATGCAATTTTGGAATCAAACCCAAGTTTAAAGAAAATGTGGAAGAGTTCACAGAAACGACTTAAAAAGGGTGGCCCTGAACTGGAATTGTCAAGCAAATGGCTCTTGTCTATGCTGGTGGATCTCTTGCAAAGCCTTTACCAAGAAACGGTGGAAATGGCTTATGTGAACAGATTCCTTGAACTACTTATTGCATTACTTTCTCAATTACCGACCAGACGATTCACAAACACGTTACTCAAGGACCTCAACCTTTTGGCAGTTATTAAATACTCCCCAGCATACAAGAAAAGTTTGACGCTTTTCGTTCAACTTGCCGACATGGTTTCATACTACATTAACTTTCCATTGAACGATTTCACCGGCAGTTATCTCAACGAGCGAGAATTTAGCAAGGAAAAATCCAGCGAACTGTTTAAACTGCGAGAAAAGGCGTTTGACATGTTTCCCGAAGAACTCAAACTCATGACGTTTGCAAACCTGGCCTCGCTCAGCGTGCCCGATGAATTAAAAGACCACGTTTCGACACTTGACGACGACCAGTTTAATTCGTTTCTCGAATTTGTCGGTATTCGTACAAGTTACCCTAATGCAACCATTCCAACCACGCGGACTGCCTTGACTGAATATTTTGTCGAGGCGTTCTCAGCAAAACCGACACTACAAGAAATTGTGCTAAAACTCGAATGCATGCCTACAGAAAAACTGCTATTCACAGAGCTGTTTGACTCTGCGCAAGAATATAATGGCGACTCGCCGCTACCATTACACCGAATGGCGTTACAATACCTTAGCGTCCAGGACTTTTTGGTGCGCGCGTTCCAATTAGCAAGACACGAAGCATTTTTCGGAATCCGCAACGATCTGGATAGTGTGTTGGCTCGCATCAAGCCCGAAATCGTCACGTCGTTTCAAATCGATCAACATGGCGATGAGGTTCCCGTGAGCGAACTTAAACTGAACGGTTTTAGTAAAATGGCAACCAAGATTAAGGGTACTGTTGCCATTACAGAGGTAACTCCGGGCAAAGTAGGTGTCCCTGGCAAAGTGCCAGGATCCGTCAAGGCCGAAATCAGTTTAGACTCAGAGACGTTGAGACGGCAGGACTGGGATACTGTTCGCCGAGACGAGGTCGTTTTGCTCGCAGAGCTGTGCACGCCCAACCCCGGGTCTGCGCACGCATACGAACGGCTAGGACTAAGGCATGTGCGGTCGGCACAAGTCGACACTGCGCTCGGGTCTAATGGTCAGCCGGTTCGGCAAAGTGACGATTTGGATGAAGACAGCAGCCGTGTACGCAAACTACTGGTATCGCTTGACCCGTTGAAGTACTCACGCGATGCTGAGGGTGTTTACAGGGGTCTCAACGTCATTATCCGCCGCAAACAGCGCGAAAACAATTTTAATGCCGTTTTTGCAACTGTCAAGGAGTTAATCTTGTCTGAAGACGATGTGGTGATTCCCGAATGGCTTAGTGATGTCTTTCTCGGGTTTGGCAACCCAGCGGCGGCGTCATATGGTCTTGTACAAGACCATTTTGAAGATTATCCAAAGGAAATTGATTACGGACACATGTTTGCTGACAAGCAGCATTTGGTTGAAAGTTTCCCTGACGCTTCAGTGACGTTTAAAGGTGCATATTCGTCGCATTTCATCTTGCCCGCTGACCTTACTTCTAGTGAGATTGAGGTTACTGGGTACGAACCGCTTGGCCAAGGTCCGTTCAAGCCGGAGGCGCAACGCAAGAGTCTTGTACGGTTTACGCCGAGCCAGGTCAAGGCCATTGTCTCTGGCTCGACACCGGGGCTCACTCTCATTGAAGGCCCACCCGGCACAGGCAAAACAGACGTTGCAGTCCAAATCCTGCTCAACATTTACCACAACTTCCCGCAAGAACGGACTGTCGTGATTGCACATAGCAACCAGGCCTTGAACCATATCTTTGAAAAATTGTTGGTCGCCGGTGGCGCTGATTTGGACAAGCATCTGTTGCGGTTGGGCCACGGCGAGGATAAACTCAAGACCGAGGTAACGGGCGGCGGCAAGTATTCTCGCGCGGGCCGCGTGGACCGGTTCCTCGAGTCACGCGGCGGGCTGCTGCAAGAAGTCGACCGCCTTGCTAATAGCATTGGCGTTTACGGAGCTTATGGCGACTCGTGCGAGACCGCTGACGCTTTTTACACAGTGTATATCAAGCCCATGTGGGACGCTTACGCCAAGTCTGGGTTTACAAACAAGGACGCGTTCCCCTTTACCGAGTACTTCAAGAGAGCTCCCCGTCCTCTTTTTGAAGATGGCAAGAGTGTCCAACAAGCCGCCGAGAGCGCGTTCCGACACATTGAGCAGGTGTTTGCCAACCTGCGGGCAATCCGGCCTTACGAGTTACTGCGGTCTGCGCGGGAGCGACACAACTACATGCTGGCGCGGGACGCGCGGATTGTGGCCATGACGGCGACGCACGCGGCCATGCACTGGGCCGAGATCAAGGAGGTCGGGCTCCGGTATAACAATGTCGTTGTTGAGGAGGCCGCGCAGCTGACTGAGCTCGACAACTTTATCCCGCTGGCGTTGCAGGGGGCACCAGGTGCAAGTGAAGGGCTGCGGCGGGTGGTGCTGATTGGGGATGACAGGCAGAACAGCCCGGTGGTGCAGACACGGGCGCTGCGGCAGTACAGCGCGCTGGACCAGTCGCTCTTCCGGCGGCTGCGGCGGCAGGGTGTGCCCTCAGTCGACCTCGACGCCCAGGGCCGCGCGCGCCCCGAGCTCGCCGCCGTCTACGGCTGGCAGTACGGTGCCGGTGGACTACGCAACTTGCCGGTGGTCGAGGCCTACAAACCCAAGTTCAATGCCGGGCTGCTGCACACGGTGCAGTTTGTCAATGTGGACGATTTCAACGGGCAGGGCGAGACGGAGCCGTCGCCGCATTTCGTGCAAAACGTCGGCGAGGCCGAATACGCCGTCGCTTTGTACCAGTACCTGCGGTTGCTGGGTTACCCCGCCGCCCGGATCACCTTGCTCAGCGCCTACATGGGCCAAAAGTTGCTTATCGACGAGATTTTGCGGTCGCGGTGTACCGGCAGCCCGTTGCTGCGTAAAGTGTTTGGCTTGCCGGGGAGCGTGGCCACCGTTGACCAGTTCCAGGGCGAGCAGAACGACATTGTGATTGTCTCCCTCGTGCGCACCAAGTCCGTCGGCTACTTGCGCGACGCCCGGCGCATGACGGTCGCGCTGTCCCGGGCGCGGTTGGGGCTTTATGTGTTGGGCCGCGGCGAGCTGTTTGCGAGCAGCCCCGAGCTCGCTGGGTTCTGGAGTCGGCTGGACCGCAGTGCTGATGGCAGTAATGAGAGCAATGAGCTTGAGGTGGTGCCTGGTGAAATGTATGGAACGAAGGTCCAAGGGGAGAGAAAGGGGACGAGGATGCAGGGGCTGGCACACTTTGGACAGTATGTGTATGAAATGACGCAGACACGGCTCGAGTACGAAAAGAAGGCAAGCAACTAGACTATCTGACTATCAAGAATTGTTTCTACAGAACACCTTTTTTACAAATGCTTAAAGACTTGTGATGTATTTTTGATGGTTTAGTGGAAGTAAGCATTTTAATTGACTTGAGTAATTACTGACTGACTGATTGATGGGTTGGATATAAAAAGCAACTAGTTTTAATATTTTGTGTCAATAGCAACCTTATGCACCATGTCCTTCAAAAGTAGCAATCAATCATCTTTGACTAAAAGCAATCCATGATTTCATTTATTGAGTGTTGTTGTGGAGGTTATCTGTGTGCCATGGATTTTTATTTATTTCGGGGGTGGGAGGAAAGACCGTCCGACTTGTTCTTCAGGGACTACTTAGTACCCCGGACTACTAGGCTCTAGAGTTGGATAAGTTACTTAGTAGACGAGATCTGTTTTATTATTTACTCCAGATCCTTTTGAGTGCAGGGTGGTGGGCTTGAGTTTTTGGCCGTTGAATAAACAGATGCCTGTATAGGTCTGGTTAGGCTGGCCATTCAACGGCAGTCCAAACGTGCTTACACTTTGAGTTTCTTGATCTGTTGGAGTATTCTGATCGAGCCCTGCATTCTTTCTGCCCGTGGTTTGTCGATGTCGGTGTCCTGGCAGTCTCTGTTCCGAGGGCGTCCTTTGTGCGGTACTGATCGGATCCGACTTGATAGCTGGAACTTCCCCAGATTTTCGATTTAAACTTTTCTGCACGGCAATTAGAACTTGGAGTTACTCCAGGTACTTGTTCCTGGTAATTACCGTGGGCTCAAATTGTCGGCCCTTTTGCTCCATTCGACCCGAGCAGCGTTAAACCACATTGCATGTTCGGCTATTGGTGGCAATTGGGAGGTTTTGATTTTGTCCACGAAAAGTGAAAAACAGTTCAGTTATCGTGAAAGAGTTTTGAATACTCCGAGGAACTCGGGACAAGACCGAGACCAAGATCAGGTAAGTGCTGTTACTGCTAGGCAATTGAGTAAGCCAGGCAAGATTACAAATAAAACAAGCCTATTCATGGAGCGTTGCGACACCGCAGCACCGAGACAGTTCAACAAGTTCAACAGCCCAGTTCGTTCGTTCGTGCGTGAGTAAAACCAACTACGGCTGAATACTCGGCAGACATTCGTGACGCGGGCCAACGGGTTGCCAACGGGTTGCCCGTTGAATTCCAAAAACCTGTTTGGTGCGCTTGCACGAGTCGCGTTCTCCTACTTCTAGAGGCCTTGTCTTAACATTACTCAACAGTCAAAGGGTCGCGACCGGCCAATGGATTGACCGCCTCGACTCGCAACCGGGGCCCGTGTTCGTGTTCCGGCCGTTTTGTCCAACCAGTTTCGCGCTTTTTGCTCCGCCGGGGCTTGGAAGCCAAACACGCCGGGGGTTGTAGTGGGTTGTAGTGCTGATGAGGTAAGCAATTACTGATTAGGTAATGTTCACCCGCTTACAAAACTAAAACAAACGACAAGCCCGACAACAAGGCCAGTGTGGTGATTTCAGAAATCAGCAGAGAACCAGCGCAGAGCCGGCTTCAATTGAGTAGAAAGAGAGTAGAGGAACAGTAGTAGGAGAAGTGGTCAATTGGGGACTGGGATAGTAGACAAGAGAGTGCTGAGCAACTGGCAATAGACCATCTATAGTATCCAGCAGTTATCAGCATCAGCAGTTATCAGCATCAGCATCTGCTAGTATCAATCAATGTGAACTGGCCCAACGACGGCGGCGCGTGCAACGGCCATTACCGCTGCGGCCGTCGCCAGTCCAGAAACACTTCCTTCTGGGTTCTGTCGAGAAAGCCTCCGAAGAAATCACAGAAAAAAAAAAAAAAAAAAAAAAAATACTCCCGAACTCGTTGAATTCGTTGCTGTGGATTGCTGCTGCGATACGACCGTGCCCTTTTTCTTTGCTTTTTCCCGTCCTTCCTTTGCCAACTTCTCCTCCGCCTCCTCCTCCAACGAGTATAAATTCATTCCCATTTCCTCCTTCTTTTCTCAAAATATATCCTTTATTCCCTTTCCTCGCTCTACCCCTCCCACACACTCCACCATGACGCTAATCGACAACCTCGAAGAAGAGGTCGGCACCGCCGCGTCGGTCCACCAGATCAGAGCCGACAGCTCCATCCTTGGGCCCCTCAACAAGCTGCTCGTCGCCAACAGAGGTGAAATTCGTATGTAACAACCGCCTCAAACTATACAACCCAATTCAAACTAACCACCACTACTCTCTCTTCTTTCAATACTATACAGCCATTAGAGTAAGTCCTACCTGCAAGTCCAATATCCAACACCTACTAACCAGTCCCTAGATCTTTAGAACTGCACACGAACTGTCCATGCTGACAGTCGCCATCTACGCCCACGAGGACCGTCTCTCCATGCACAGACTCAGTACGTACCACCCGCTATACCACCCCCCCCCCTCTTCAACTTTTGCTAACTCCCCTATAGAGGCTGACGAAGCGTATGCAATTGGCCCCCGCGGCAAGTACACCCCCGTCCAGGCATACCTCCAAATCGACGAAATCATCAACATTGCAAAAACCCACAATGTCAACATGATTCACCCCGGTTACGGTTTCCTCTCTGAAAACTCCGAGTTTGCCAGAAAAGTCGCCGAGGCCGGCATGGTCTGGATCGGCCCGCCCGCAGACGTCATTGACTCTGTTGGTGACAAGGTCTCTGCCAGAAACCTTGCCAACAAGTGCAACGTCCCCGTCGTCCCCGGTACTCCCGGTCCCATTGAGTCCTTTGAAGAGGCTCAGGAGTTTGTCGACAAGTACGGCTTCCCCGTCATCATCAAGGCCGCTTTCGGTGGTGGTGGCCGTGGTATGCGTGTCGTTCGCGAGGGTGACGATATCAAGGACGCTTTCACCCGTGCTACCTCAGAGGCCAAGACCGCTTTTGGCAACGGCACCGTCTTTATCGAGCGGTTTCTCGACAAGCCCAAGCACATTGAGGTCCAGATCCTTGCCGATAACGAGGGCAACGTCGTCCATCTCTTTGAGCGTGACTGTTCTGTCCAGCGCCGTCACCAAAAGGTCGTGGAAGTTGCCCCCGCACTGACCCTCCCCGCCGACGTCCGCAACGCCATTCTCACCGACGCCGTCAAGCTCGCCGTCACCGCCAAGTACAGAAACGCCGGTACCGCCGAGTTCCTTGTTGACAACCAAAACAGACACTACTTTATTGAAATCAACCCCCGTATCCAGGTCGAGCACACCATTACCGAGGAAATCACTGGTATCGACATTGTTGCTGCCCAAATCCAAATTGCTGCGGGTGCTTCGCTCACCACTCTTGGTTTGACCCAGGACAGAATCACGACCCGTGGTTTTGCCATTCAGTGCCGCATCACTACTGAGGACCCCACGAAGAGCTTCCAGCCCGACACTGGTAAGATTGAGGTCTACCGCTCCTCTGGTGGTAACGGTGTCCGTCTTGACGGTGGTAACGGTTTTGCCGGCGCCATCATTTCTCCCCACTACGACTCCATGCTTGTCAAGTGCTCTTGCTCCGGTGCTACTTACGAGATTGCCCGCAGAAAGATGCTCCGTGCCTTGATTGAGTTTAGAATTAGAGGCGTCAAGACCAACATTCCCTTTTTGCTGGCTTTGCTCACCAATGAGACCTTTGTCAAGGGAGAGTGCTGGACCACTTTTATTGACGACACCCCCAAGCTCTTTGAAATGCTCACGTCGCAGAACCGTGCCCAAAAGCTCCTTGCATACCTCGGAGAGCTCATTGTTAATGGTTCGCAGGTCGCGGGTCAGATTGGTCTTCCCAAGCTCACCAACGAGGTCACTTTGCCTACCTTGACCAACGCCGCTGGCGAGTCTATCGACTTTTCCACCCCTTGCCAAAAGGGTTGGAGAAACATTTTGGTTGAAAAGGGACCCGAGGCCTTTGCCCAGGCCGTCCGCGAGTTTGACGGTACCCTCATTATGGACACCACTTGGAGAGATGCTCACCAGTCTCTCTTGGCCACCCGTGTCCGTACCTACGACTTGCTCGCCATTGCCCCGCAAACTTCTTATGCTCTTTCTGGTGCCTTTGCCCTTGAGTGCTGGGGTGGTGCCACCTTTGACGTTGCCATGCGGTTCCTCCATGAGGACCCCTGGGACCGTTTGCGCAAGATGAGAAAGGCCGTGCCCAACATCCCCTTCCAAATGTTGCTCCGTGGTGCCAACGGTGTTGCCTACTCTTCGCTTCCCGACAATGCCATTGAGCAGTTTGTCGCTGAGGCCAAGAAGAACGGTGTCGACATTTTCCGTGTCTTTGACGCCCTCAACGATCTCGACCAGCTCAAGGTCGGTGTCGACGCTGTCCGCAAGGCCGGCGGTGTCATTGAGGCCACCGTCTGCTACTCTGGTGACATGCTCAACCCCGACAAGAAGTACAACCTCGAGTACTACTTGGATGTTGTTGGCAAGATTGTCGACATGGGCACCCACATTCTCGGTATCAAGGACATGGCTGGTACCATGAAGCCTGCCGCTGCCACCAAGCTCATTGGCGCCATTCGTGCCAAGTACCCCAAGCTCCCCATCCACGTCCACACCCACGACTCTGCCGGTACTGGTGTTGCCTCCATGACTGCTGCCGCTCTTGCTGGCGCCGACGCTGTTGATGCCGCTTCCAACTCAATGTCTGGTATGACCTCGCAACCTTCCTTGTCCGCCCTGCTTGCCTCGCTCGAGGGCTCTCTTGATACCAACTTGGACAGCCATTTGGTCAAGGACATTGACGGATACTGGGCCCAGATGCGTCTGCTCTACTCTTGCTTTGAGGCTGACCTCAAGGGCCCCGATCCCGAGGTTTACCAGCACGAGATCCCCGGTGGTCAGCTCACCAACCTCATTTTCCAAGCCCAGCAGGTCGGTCTTGGTGCTCAATGGAAGGAGACCAAGGAGGCTTACCGCCAAGCCAACATGCTCCTTGGTGACATTGTCAAGGTTACGCCTACCTCCAAGGTTGTTGGTGACTTTGCCCAATTCATGGTGTCAAACCACTTGTCCTACGACGATGTTCTTGCCAAGGCTTCTACCCTTGATGTTCCTGGCTCTGTGCTTGATTTCTTTGAGGGTCTCATGGGCCAGCCCTACGGCGGCTTCCCCGAACCCTTGCGTACCGAGATTCTCCGTGGCCAGCGCCAGAAGCTCACTGAGCGTCCTGGTAAGACTCTCAAGCCCCTTGACTTGGCCGAGATCAAGTCTGACTTGGAGAAGCGTTTCGGCGGCATTACTGGCTGCGATGTTGCCTCCTACACCATGTACCCCAAGGTGTACGAGGAGTTCCGCAAGTACACTGACAAGTACGGCGACCTCTCTGTCATCCCCACCAAGTACTTCCTTGCCCCTCCTGCCATTAACGAGGAGTTCTCTGTCGAGATTGAAAAGGGCAAGACGCTTGTTCTCAAGCTGCTTGCTGTTGGTGAGCTTTCTACCCAGACCGGTACCCGCGAGGTGTACTTTGAGCTCAATGGTGAGATGAGAAAGGTCACTGTTGACGACAAGCGTGCCGCCGTTGAGACCATTACGCGCCCCAAGGCCGACTCTCACAACCCCAACGAGGTCGGCGCGCCCATGGCCGGTGTTGTTGTTGAGGTGCGCGTGCGCGAGGGCACCGAGGTCAAGAAGGGCGACCCCATTGTGGTCTTGTCGGCCATGAAGATGGAGATGGTCGTGAGTGCCCCCGTCAGCGGTGTCATTGCCGACGTGCTTGTCAAGGACGGCGACTCGGTTGACGGCAGCGACCTGCTCTGCAAGGTCGTCAAGCACGAGTAGATTTATCAAGAGAAGAGATATATATATATATTGTGATTTGAAATGACTTTTTTAAAAATAATTGATGCCTTGTTTGAAACTTTTGACTTCTTGTAGTGCTAATTGACATTGTCAAGTTTCGACTTGTCGTTGATTAGAACTTTGTGCTTACTCTCGGTTTCATGAAATATTACTATTAATTAATTACTACCTTCATTTAGTACAATTTCCCTCTATTTCTACATCACTCTTTCCAGCCCCTGGTCTACTCCATGTACTCGGGCTCCATCTCCTGGTCATACGCTCCCTGAGCATGCTCCTCCATCATGCCCATGTCCTCATCGCCATCAAGCTCGTCGTCCACCGACGCGTTTTGGTACTGCTGGTACTCGAGGATAAGGTCATTGAGGTCGCTCTGTGCCTCGCTGAATTCAACGTCGTCCATTCCCTCACCGGTGTAGGCGTGGAGGAAAGCTTTGCGGCGAAACATAATGTTGAACTGGCTGAGGGTGCGGCTGAAGAGCTCCTGGACGGCTGTGCTGTTTGCAATAAACGTGGCGCTTGTGGTCAACCCGCGTGGCGGCACATTGCACACCGAGGTCTGGATGTTGTTGGGGATCCATTCAACGAAATAGGGCGAGTACTTTTTGCGTGCATTGTAGACCGAGTCCTCGACCTCCTTCATGCTGACCTTGCCCCGGAAAATGGTCGAAATGGTCAGGTACCGGCCGTGGAACGGGTTGCAGGCGGCCATGACGTTGGTCGGAGAAAACAGCTGCTGGGTCAGTTCGGGGACCGTGAGGTTGTGGAAGGCCCTTGAGTTTTGTGCAAACAGTGGCGCAAAACCCGCGGTAAAGAAATGGAGACGGGGGAAGGGGACCAAGTTGACTGCGAGTTTGCGCAAATCACCATTGAGCTGACCAGGGTAGCGGAGACCGGTAGTGACGCTGGACATGACAAGAGCAATGAGCGAGTTGAGGTTTTCGTGGGTGGGCCGTTGGATCTTGAGGGTGTTTTCGCAAATGTCGTAGAGCGCCTCGTTGTCGAGGCAGTACGTGGCGTCGGCGTTGTCAATGAGCTGGTGGAACGCCAGCACCGTGTTGTAGGGCTCCGTCACCGTGTCCGAGACCTTGGGCGACGGCAGCACCGAGTAGGTCGACAGCATGCGGTCGGGGTACTCTTCCCTGATCTTGGTCAACAACAAGGTGCCCAATCCAGAGCCGGTACCACCGCCCAACGAATGCGCCAGCTGGAATCCTTGCAGCGAGTCAGCCTGCTCGGCCTCTCTGCGGACCACATCCATGACCTGCTCCATGAGCTCAGCACCCTCGGTGTAGAATCCCTTCGCCCAGTTATTACCCGCACTCGACTCACCTGAGATCAAGTTATCAGGCCTATAAACATGGCCCAGGGGGCCCGATCGGATCGCGTCCAATGTCGCTGGCTCCAAGTCCACAGCCACCGCGCGGGGGACGTACTTGCGGTTCGACGCCTCGGAGAAAAACACGTCAATGCGGTCCGACTCGGTGCTCGTTGCCTCGGGGGTCAAATGCCCGTCTGGGTCAAGCCCGTGCTCCTGCGTAATGGTGTTCCAAAACGCAGTCGACACCTGGTTACCGGCCTGGCCGACCTGGATTGACACAATTTCACGCATTTTAAAATTCAGTTTGGAGGTTTTAGTTGAAGTGGTGAGGAGGAAGAAGAAAAAACCCAAGTTTTGTTCTGGAGAAGAAGGGGGTCGAATGGAATGTAAGGGAGAGTTGTTTTATTCCACTCAGGGACCAAACACACAGAAACACTACCAGCCAACAATTCAAGCTCAAATCGTATAAGAACCGAGTCAATTGAGCGCTTGGAAGAAGCCGTCAATGAAAAAGAACTCAGAATTGGATGTTCTGGAGGAAGAGGAAAAGGAGAAGCGCGCAAAAGTCGTGGGCTTTTTGTGCCTGGGCCCCCATTTCCATAGTCGGGCCTTATTCCCATCCCTTAATTACTAAGCAATACATGAAACCATATGTAATGATTACAAATGATGAATAAGCATATTAGGTAATAAATTAAATAACTGGCTCTGTTCATGAACTCAGCAGGACGTACACACACATGCGATGTTCCGGCGGCGCAAGAACCTGCAAAAGCAGCCAGAATGTGAGTCTAGCAGTGCTCCTGAGTTAGGGCAACATCCTCCAGCCAAGCCCGATGGCAAGGACGACGACGACAGAGTCAGCGACGACAGCGACGCGGGCGTGAGTTTAGCCCTGGCCCGGCGTAGACAGCTTGCGCGTGCAAACAAAAGCAGATACAATGGCCTGTCGTCCAAGCCCAGGACGCCAGCCCTAGAGCCAGACGCTACGAAACAGACACAAGAGAGTAAAAGCATAGCGTCGAATGGAGTCAAGCCGATTTATGAGCGGTTTACACGAGCATCTATACAAGAAAACGTACCAGAGAATGTGGCCGAGGTGGCGGAGGACAAGCAACCGCCAGCAGAAAGTGTCAAGCCAGGTAAGCAAAAGGTCAATGTGAGCAGACTGATTCATGAAATCTCGGCACAGAGTTTGCCTAACGACCACCCAAAACCCGCCGCTGCAGACCACGAGCATAAAGTAACCCAGCCAAACACAAGCAAGGTCGTCAAGCGTGTTCCCAAACGGGCCTCTGCAGCGGCGACAAGAAGCCCACCGGACACCGACCTCGACTCCAAAGTCGACGCGCTTCTCACCGGCTCGTACGTCCGCAACCCGTTCCATTTCGACCCCATGAAGGCCACCGCCAACGGACCAGGCGGCGGCAGCGGCAGCGGCCGTAGCTACCAGGGTCCTAGCCGCGAAAAGGTACTTGCGCTGCATGCGCGCTTGGAACAGTCGATCCGCATGAGCGGCAACGGCAACAGAAGACAGCTGCTGTCGCGCAAGTCCGCCAAGAAATGAAACCGTAAAACACAACCTTTGCCTCTTTTGTATCATGTCTCTAGAAATAGAATCCCTTTTTGCATTGAAACAACAACGGCGGTTTGTTAGCGTTTGGGGATGTTGGAGCCCACGCTGCGAGGCAACCCGCTGGCGCCCCGAGTCGGCCGCGTGCCGGCTCCTCCTCTCGTCGACACCGAGCCGCCCCTTCTGACACCCGTCGCAGTCCCAGGAGCACCTCCCCTCGTTCGCCCCACCATCCCGCCAGCCCGGCCGCCAGCCGCCCGGCCACCAGCACCCGTACCCCGGACACCCCCAAACCTGTTCCTGGTGCCCATGTGTCCGTACCCGCTGTCGGCATCGTCAACACCGCCGCGTTTCCGGCGCTTGCTGCGTTCAACCTCCTCGGCCTCGCGCTCGCGCCGGCGCCGGGCCTCTTCTTCCTGTTCTTGGCGCCGCCGTTCGTGCTCACGCTCCAGCCGCTCTTGCTCGCGGACGCGCTCGAGCTCGGCCTCGGCGCGCGCCGCTTGTAACTCGTCGTCGCGGGTCGAGCCGTGCCACGCGTCGCTGTTGAACAGCAGCCGTTGGGTGTGTTCGGTCTGTGAGAGGATCCGGATGTAGGTGTTGAGCAGTGTTGTTGCGTTCTGTGTTGCCGTCAAAACAGTCTAAAATCAGTAGTTGTTAGCATTTGTTGAAGCAGCATTTCTAGTCAAAAGGCAGTTACTCACTTCTAGGTTGAACTCGGTGACAGAGAGACTTTGGACAACGCTCTCGCAGGCGTCGTTCACGGACCGGACCTGCTCGAGCTCCTTGTCCAGAATGGCCTGCCGGTCCTCTTCCGACAGATCGTCTACCGACGCCGACGCGCCGCGATCAGGCATGTCTGTATCTGGCGACTCCCGGTGCTCCCGTTGTTGCTGCTGCTGCTGCTGCTGCTGTTGTTGTTGCTGGTTCAAGGTCGCTTTGAGCCCGTTCAGGGAGTTCGACAGCCCTCGCAAGTCGGCCATTGTTGAAACTGTTTGTTAGACGAATATAGTGAGAAGAAATCGTTTTTGGTGGTGGGAAGTTGTCACGTCTGGGACACCAAAAAATACAAAACGCGAAAAATAAATGTCTTTCATTAAACTAGGTACGCATTTACAACTATAGCTGAGAGTTCCACGCCTTGTGGCCTTCTTTGGGCACACCGTCCCAGAGCAAGTTATTTCTTATAGTTTGCAAGTCCTTTTCAGCCAAGCCCATGACGTTGACAAGATAGTGCTCAATGCCGCCGTATTTGCGGTTGAACATGTCAATGACCTCGAGCATTGTTTCGAACCGGCTGCTTAGCAGGTGCAAAAACCCCTGGGGCGAAATATTGTCAAATAATTTGTTTTCAGAAAGTGTGGATGAGTCTCTTGCCTGTTCAATCTGGGCCAAGATGCGCTTGTTCTCGGCGGCGTTGCCACGCGCGGTGAGCTCGTACTCGTGGGCAATGAGCTGGTGGTCGACTCCAAGCAAGAGCAGAATCAGCATGGTCAAGACACCCGTTCGGTCCTTTCCAGCAGTGCAGTTGAAGAGAATGGCTTGGCCCGGGTTGTCTCTCAGGTACTCAAACACTTGCTTGAACCCGCGGGAAGCACCGACTTCGAGAATAGATGAGTATGCTTTCATGAAGCCGTTGGCGGCATAGGTTTGGTATCGCTTGGCGATTGCTACTGGCGAGTAAGCTTCATGATCAAACAAGGGAATGTGGTTTGTTGTGATGCCAGGTCCATGGAACAAGCCATCTGGTGTATTGTCATTGGGAGCCAATTCGATATCCGATCTCAAGTCAAAGACTTGCTTGATACCCAAGTCTGCCACCTGCTGTGCGTCGACCACATTGTCGAGCTTTGCAGACCGGTAAATAAGCCCTGTTTTCACCCACTGTCGTTTGCCATTGCAAAAGGTGCGCGAGGGTAGATCACCAACGTCGCGAAGGTTTTGCGCCTTATCCACAGTTTGTACAAACCGGGGTCTGTGGTTGCGCAGTTTTGCGTGAGCTTTGTAAAACCGCTCGTTTTCTTGTTCCGGGGCAAGAAACTCAGCGACGGTATCAACCACCAGAGGAAACGCATTGGGGGCCCTTTTTTGACCCTCACCTCCCACCTTGCTTTTCTCCTTGGACAAGAAGTAGTTGTGGTCAGCACCGTCAACGAGTTTCAAGGTGCTCCGCTTTTCGCCTAGCAGTTGGTGGTAAATGTGCGCATCTTCGACCGGTGCAATGTCATCGTGCGTGCCATGGAAAACTAGGACATGTGTGTCAGGCCGCAAGTACTTAACCAAGTCCATGTCATAACCAGAAAACGAAACGTACTCTTGGAACCTTGAGGGAATAAGTGCTCTCTTGCCAAAGCGGCGGCCCGGCAATTGAAGCACGTCTTGGTCTCTCCATCCATCATACGCCACGTCCATGTAATCCAGTACCATGGTCGTGCGAAATCGAGCCGAGAAAGTGATTATAGTCGGCACATAGATGCCACTTGGGGACGTCTGTTGTAATAACGCCCACGTCACAACCGCGGGACACGACCGCGAGTGGGTGATCATTGCCGCAATTGACAGCTTCTTTTCAAAGACAATGTACTGCACCACCGTCGAAATGTCTGCAATCTCTGCCTGCGACGTGTACCCAAACTGCCCGTCCACGTCCTGGCTCTCGCCGTAGTTTCTGCCGTCGTACCGAAACACCCACAGTCCATGCTCGGTAGCCAGCCGGTGCGCCATTGATTTCTGGTAGATGTAGTCCCTGTGCCCGCCGTGCCCATGAACCATCACAACGACCCGGTTCTGGCGCCGGCGAGTCTTGTTCTCAGTGTCCAAGGCGCTAGGCACGCACATGGTGCCCTGGATGCCGGGGCCGTCGTCGACTTCGTTTTGGACTGCCAATGGGTGCCGAAACGGAACCCGTATATTTTCCTCAGTAAACGTAAATGGCATCTTTGCTTAGGCGCCTGGGCCGGTCGGTGTGATCTGTAGGAAGCATTGTTCAGAGCTGGAGCTTCTCCACGTTTGCCCAGCCCGTTGAAAGACCTCGGCAAAGGGTATACTTATGTAATACAGACATACTGTACCTAAAAAGCATGTGTCATCATTTGTCAGCACATTACTAATCACATTTGAAGCACTCTGAAAAATTTTGAGCCCAATCAAATCCACCAAATCACCATCAACACAACCACCACAACCACGACAAAGAAATGAAGGCATCAGCTTTTGGATGGTTGAGCGCACCCGCGCGCCTGATCTCGCAACAGGCCAAGGCCGTCAGCACCCGCCGCGGCTTCCACACAACAGCGCCGGCGGAGGCCACCACCGCTCACATCAAATCGCTGCGCCGAATCCAAAAGCATTACGCGCGACAGCTGGAAAAGCCCAAGCCCGAGATCGTCGACCCTGTGCTGGGCCGTGAGAGCGTGCCGTTTATGGAGCGACTGAAGGCGGCGCTGGCGGACCCGGAGAACCTGAGTTTTGCGCTCGAGAACGACAATACGGAAAAGCTGCTTTACGGAGCCGAGCACGCAACGCTGCTCAGAAAGGGCGAGTTCCAGTACGAGCATGTGACCGAGATCGAGGCGCAAAAGCGCGAGGCCACACGCCGCATCATGAGCATGCAGAACGCGAACCAGCAGGAGCGCAAGAAGTTTGCGCTCAAGTTCGCCGCCAAGGAGTTTGCGCGGTTCGAGGGCGACACTGGTTCGAGCGAGGTCCAGGCCGCCGTTGCCACCATCAAGATCCACTTCCTCGTCAACCACATGAAGGAGAACAAGAAGGACAACTTCAACATGCGCCGGCTCAACATGCTCGTGCAGGGCCGCCAGTCGATTCTCAAGTACCTGCGACGATCCAACCCCGAGCGCTACTACTGGGCCATTGAGAAGCTCGGTCTCAAGGACGACAACGTTATCCAGGAGTTCTCCATGTCCCGCAGATACCTCGAGGAGTATAAGTTCTTTGGCCAGAACACCCTCAAGGTCAAGGACAACAAGAAGGAGCGCGCCAAGAAGATCAAGACTGCCCGCATGGAGAAGAAGGCCCAGAAGTTCATGAACCAAAACAAATAAATAAAAAAAAGAGGCATCTTTGCAAATATTTCGTCGTTTCTGTTTTTTTATTATTCTAGTTCTAGAACTCATGTACATATGCAATTTTCATTTCTACTTCTTTATGGAGTAAAGAATTTTTCAAAAAAAAAGAAAAAAGTAGTACTATTTGGTATCATATCGTATCTATCATTCATTATACAAATCAAAAGTGTGCGGAAAAGGTCAGCAATTATTACAATGCTTTTTCGAGGAATGCTTTGACGGGGCCACCGACATGTTCGACATCGAGCAGGAACGTGTCGTGGCCGTAGATGGAAATGTCCTGGCTCAGTTCAATGTACTCAACGTTGGATCCGCCGGGGGAGGAGCTGGCGGCGCGCAGGACGTCTCTGACCTCGCGCTGTTGCCAAGCGGGGAACAAAATGTCCGAGTCGACGCCAATGACGAGCGTCGGGTGGTTGGCCATGGGCGTCATGCCCTGCACGAGGTCGTCTTGGTCGAGAGCAGTGATGCCGTAGCGGGGCTTTTCCTGGTAGGCCGTGTTGGGAACCGAGCATGCTTCGGCGCCGTCAACGACTTGCTGTGCAGAGCTGCCAGAAAGCTTTTCGTGCGTTTGCGAAATGTTGCGCAGAGCACGGTCGCGCTGTTTCTTGCCGAGATCAAACAAGTCCATGGCCTTGGAGCCATAAAGCAGCGAGTTAGCATCGTACTCTAAGCAAAACTTTTCACCGGCATGGTCGAGGTAGGTCTCAATAAGGAAATCAGGGCATAGCGCAGGTGTTTTGGACGGGTCGGCTCTGTCTCTGCCAAACCGCTGCTCCCATTCTGGTCCGCTGCGGTATGTAATTGTGGCAATCTCGCGCGCCAGTTTCATGCCCACATGCGGTGGTACGCTATCATAGTAAAACCCACGCTTCCAGTTGGGGTCGGCCATGAGCACCTGGCGCTGGGTATGGCGCATGGCGATGGAGTATGGGTGTGACCGGGCACAGCCAGAGATTGACACCACTCTTTGCACGGACGTGGGGAACTCTGTAGCAAAGGCAAGGGACTGCATGCCGCCCATGGATGAGCCCACAGAGGCGTACAGCTTGTCAATGCTGAAATGCTGGGTTACAAGGCGATGCTGGGCCCGCACCATATCGTTGACGGTCACAATCGGAAACCGCGTGGCGTACCTGTCGCCGTCCACCGGATCAATCGACGACGGGCCCGTCGACCCGTAGCACCCGCCAATCGTGTTTGTGCAAATAACGAAAAACCGGTCCGTATCAATACTCAGCCCGGGCCCAATAAACTTCTCCCACCAGCCAGGCTTTGTGTTTTTGGGATGCGATTTGGCATGTGACGAGGCCGAGAGGCCCGTGTGGATGAGAATGGCGTTGGACCGGTCGGCGTTCAGGGTGCCCCAGGTCTCGTACGCCAGCTCGAACTCGTGCAAGACGCCGCCATTGTCGAGCAGCAGCGGGTCCGTGGACTTGTAGAGCTCGTACCCGGAGGACACAAAGGAGTACGCTGGCTCGGGACCGGACTCGAACGACTGGGTGCGTTTCTCGAGCTTGTCCAGGCATGGGAACGCCATCTGCGGGTTGGAAGAGGAGGACGCGGAGGAAGAAAGCGCGGTCGCCGCCGTCGCCCGTACGGGTTTGGTGGAGGCCTGGCGCCGACCCAAAGCCCACGTGTACGCTACTGCTGGTCGCTGAAGCTTGCTCGGCCGCAGCACCACGCTGGCCGCCGTCCTCGCCGCACTCGTAACTTGTCTCGACATGAATGGAAAAAGGCGGTGATTCGATTTGATTCTGCTTTGATTTGAAATTGCTGGCAAAAGAAGAAGGGAAAGAAGTTGGGATTTGGTCAGCCTTTTATTGTGGCTGGAAACTCGGCTGGGGAATTCTGTCATGCCCATACTCCGACAGCGCCATATCACGTGCTGTGGCGCGGCTGCTCAGAGCCCGTTACAAATACAAAAAGGCACCGGAGTGGCGCATTACTAACGTGTGCGCGGGTTTCCAAAGGTGCCGGTGTTTGCTGGCCGGGACCCAAGCGGGACAGCTCGCAAAACCCGGGTTCGAGCGTTGTTCAGCCGGGCAAGCAAGAGCGTCAAAGCAGCGGGCCAGTTCGAACCGCCGAGGGATCGGGCCGGGCCGACCCCAAAAAAAAAGCCGTTTGATTTAACTATCCCAAGTCCAATTTAGTTTCTCCGTGCTTTTCATCTCCCTAAGTACTTGATAACCTAACAACAAACCATCTTAACAACCAGACCAACTAGATAGATCAAAGGCATGTCGGACGGCGCGCTCACAAAGTCACAGCACCGGCGCCCACGGCCGCTCTCGCGCGCCGACAAGGCCCTGCTCTGGCTCTACCCTTTCACCGTCTTCCTCGCCAACCTTGCCGCCCGCCCTTGGGACCTCCATCTCCCCACCACCGACAACCCCGGCGATGCTCCTAATCCAGGGTGGACGGTGATTGGGTTTTTGACCGACAAGGACAACCTTTTGAACCGGTGGTTCATGCAGCTGGGTTGGAGCTGGGTCTCGGCCATGATCGGGCTCGCGTTTCTCTGCCTCTACCGGCCACCATCCCTCTACACCTCTGATCGAGCTCCACTACTAAACACCAGTGCCGCACAGGCAGAGAGGGAAAGGTCAAGGCGCCGCAAGGTGCACGGGCTCGGGGTGAGGTATGCAGCGGCAACGGGCGCCTGGGTCACTTTCACGCAGTGGTTTTTGTTTGGCGCGCCGGTCATGGACCGCCTCTTCCTGCTTACTGGCGGCCGCTGCACCCTGCCGTCCCACCCCGGCACGTCTTCCTCTGCGGCTGCTGCAGGTAGCTCGACGAGCGCGGGGTGCAGGCTGCTCGGCGGGCTGTGGGAAGGCGGGTACGATCCCAGCGGCCACGTCTTCCTCGCCGTGCTCGGTTCCTCCCTCCTCTACTTTGAGCTCCTTCGTCCTTCTGCCACCTTGTCGTCCTTTCCCTCTTCACACGCAGTAGTCTACACTTACCCGCGCTGGCTAAGGTGTTTGGGGTGGACGGTGCTGGCCGCGTTTTGGTTTATGCTGGTCGTGACCAATGTGTGGTTCCACCCGTTTGCAGAGTGCGTGGGCGGACTTGTGGCCGCGTATGCTGAGGTCTTGAGCGTCTACGTCTGGTTCAGAGGTCAACTCGGTGACGACGATGAAAAGGACAGTGAGATGGTAATGGTGTAGTTTTTTGCTTTAGTTACGATAGTCATGAATAGTTCTAGATTTTTTGAATAATAATGTATTTTGAATAAAACGAATAAAAAAAAGAAAAACAATTTATACAACTCCTTGAATATCAAGATGGAAAACAAAAGATGAAATAAATGATAATGAAAAAGGAACAAGGTCCCTTATGCCATGTTGATTGGATTCTTCTCCATTGTGTTTTGGCGCGAGAAGGACGCGTACTTTGCAAACGGCGTGTTGCGCTCGAGCTCGTGCTCGGGGTTGCTGGCCCTTGTTTCGCGGCGGCGGAAAAACACGCGCTTGGCCCACTTCCACGCCTCGGCGGCCATGATGAAGACAAGCAGCGCGGCAATGCAGACGCCCCACTCCCAGCTAATGGGACCGTGCTTGAAGACAGTACGGTTAATGACGGGGATGTAAATGAGCGGGATGCTGGTGACAAAGCCGGCAATGACAGACCAAAAGAGGAACTGGTTGCGCCAAAGGTCGCGGAACACTTGGGTGTAAGGAGTGTCGGTCTCGGGCTCCATGGCAAACACACTGCGGCGCATGTCAACCACTTCCCAAGCCAAAACCAGAATGCACCAAGTCATGATGATGAAACCAGTCGAGCGGGCGCGGAACACATAGTGGCAGGACTCGCTCCACCCGCCATTGCAGTCAAGACCAAGCTGCCCGTCGCCCTCGCCATAGACAATGCCCACAAAGGCCACAACGCAAATGACACCAATCACAAAACCATACACAAGCATGTCGACAATGACCTCAATGCTGAAAACACCGTACTTGGGATCAATGGGCGGCTGGTCCATGAGCCCCGCGTTGCCCTTCTCGACACCAAGACCCATGGCCGGGAACGAACTCGTAATCATAATGACCCAGAGGACTTCAACAGGAGAAAGCGGGAACACGCTGTAACCAGACTCGTCTTGGAAAGCAAGACCAATGAGCAAAAACATGGCTTGAGAAATGTTGGCAGCGAGCAAATGGAGGACAAACTTTTGAATGTTGGCAGTCATGCGGCGACCTTCTTCCACGGCGTTCAAGATACTGGCAAAGTTGTCGTCAGAAAGCACAATGTCAGAAGCGTCCTTGGCAACGTCAGAACCGGCAATACCCATGGCAATACCAACATCAGCGCGCTTGAGAGAGGGAGAATCGTTGACACCGTCACCAGTCATGGCTGCAAACTTCTTGCGTCTATGCAAAGCTTCAATCATGCGGACCTTGGTCTGGGGAGCACAACGGGCAATAACCAAAGGCAAAACAGGAAGGGCGTCAATCTCGTCGTCAGAGAGAGCATCAAACTCTTGTGCAGTCATAACCATGATCTTGACCACATCTTCAGCGTAGTGGAACAGGTTGCGGGGCAGGATACCGACTTCTTGGGCAATGGCGCGGGCAGTACCGGGATGGTCACCAGTAAGCATGCGCACATTGATACCAGCCTTGTGAGCACGCTTGACAGCACCCGCAGTCTCGTTACGAGGAGGATCGTAGATACCAATAAGACCAAGGAACGTGAGCCCGTTCTCGACTTGAGCACGGTCAGCAGACTTGTAGTCGACAGTGTGGTCGCCAGCCTTGCGAGCAAATGCAAGCACACGGAGACCTTCGCCAGCCAAAGCAGTCATGTTGTCAAGAATGGCCTTGTGAGAATCTTCAGTGAGCTCAGTAAGATCGCCGTTCTCGCCGTACCAGGTCGTGCAGCACTCAAGCACGCGCTCAACGGCACCCTTGGTGAAAACGTGGATGGATTTTTGCACCTCATTGTCGGCATAAACGGCAGTCATGCGCTTAATGCTCGAGTCAAAGGGGTATTCAGCCAGGTGAGTGTAACGGGGAGACTCGCCCTCGGTCCACTTGCTGCGCTGCCAGTCAAGACGGGTGACAAAGACCTGAATAGCGATTTCAGTGGGGTCACCGTTGGCCTTCCAAACAAGCAAACCGTCTTCCTCCTGGGCCTGATGAACGTTGGCAATGTTGGCAAGCGACGCAACGTCAAGCCATTGAGTGAGCAAGGTGGGCAAAGGAGAAGGCAAAGGGTCGTTGATGGGCTCTTCCTTGGCGTCTATCTGGGGCGAGTTGGGAGAAAAGGTAAGGGTACCGACAGTAGGGTTCAAGGGCTCGTTGGAGTTGGTGAGTTGCAAAGTACCGACCGTCGGGATCCAGACCTTGCGGCCGACCATCTTGCCCTGGGTAAGAGTACCAGTCTTGTCGGAGCAGATATCGTTGACGCTGCCAAGGGCCTCGAGCGAGTCGAGCTTGCGGACAATAACGTTACGGCCGACCATGACTTTGGTGCCAACGGCCATGGTGATGGTGAGCACAACAACAAGCGAACCGGGAATCATGGACAAGGCGACGGCAATGGCAT
This sequence comes from Geotrichum cucujoidarum, assembly GCA_030566025.1. Lineage (NCBI taxonomy): Eukaryota > Fungi > Ascomycota > Dipodascomycetes > Dipodascales > Dipodascaceae > Geotrichum > Geotrichum cucujoidarum. Next base: position 192,673 of record JAJMHN010000001.1, on the reverse strand, counting down.
AGACAGCGACCTCTCTGTTGACGTGGAACTTTTGGGCGGCCATGACGACAATGGCAAAAATGACGGCGACGCCAAACAGGAAAATGGCGAGCTGACTGAGCTTGCGCTGCAGGGGAGTGCCGACAGAGGTACCGAGAAAGGCGCCGACACCGTCCTTGACAGTGCCCAGAAAGGCCTTGGTGTAGTCACGCTTGCGGGCTTTGCCAAACTCGTCACGCTTGACGGGGCGGAAACCCTTGTTTTGGCCACGCAAAGACATGGCAATGACACCAATCTCAGTGTTCATACCGGTCGAGGTGACAATACCAGTGGCGCGGCCCTTGGTGACAATGCTGGAAGAGTAGGCCATGTTGATGCGGTCACCAACACCGGTTTCAGAGGAAAAGGTCTCGGTCTCGTCCTTGGACACGGGAAGGGACTCACCGGTCAAGAGGGCCTCGTCAGTTTCAAAGTTCATGCTGTTGACAACGCGGAAATCAGCGGGCACAGTGTCGCCCACTTTGACAACCACAATGTCACCGGGGACAACGTCAATGGAAGGAATGGTGTCGTCTGCGCCGTTTCTAATGACGCGGGCGGTAGGGGAGCTAAGTTCACGGAGACTGTCCATGGTCTTTTCGGCATTGTACTCCTGGATGAAACCAACCACAACGTTGATGCCAATGACACCGGCAATGACACCGCCGGCAATAAAGTCCTTGATACCAAACGAAATGGCCATGGAAATAATGAGGACGAGAATCATGGCGTTGCAGACCTGGCGGATAAGGACCTTGACGACGGAGACGCCCTCGCCCTGGTCGAGCTGGTTGGGACCAAAGCTGGACAAGCGCTTGCTGGCGTGGTCAGAGGAGAGACCATTGTCGGGGTCTGTGGAGTAGGCTGCGGCGGCCTCTTGCACCGAGAGCGTCCATGGCTGGAGTTCAGCGGCTTGCGCAGGGTCCATGGTAAAAGAAAGAGAAAGGGTGGAAAAGAGAGTGAGGTTGTGTGGGGTCTGGGCTGGAGCAAGTAAATGAGAGGAACACTTCTACTTGTGGGGCTACGCAATCTTGTGGAAGTAAGCTTGCTAGAGGGAGAGAGAGGTAGTAGTAGTAAGTGCTTGTCTTGTATTACTATATGAACAACAGTCTTGTCTTGATAAAATGAGAATAATATAAAAAGAAGGGAAAAAAAAAAAAAAAGCGTATATCAAGGGAAATGCCGTCCTATTTATAATTGTCCGCGGGTCCATGAACCGGCTTTTAGTACACAGCACACAATCCTTGTGCCCTTTATCAGAGTTGGCGGCGGCGTTGCTTGCCGAGCCGTCGTCGCTGCTGTTTTTCTTGTTTTTGCCCAGCCCGCGCAGAGTTTTTGCCCAGAAATTCAAGAAACCCAGGGCTTAGCCGTACCCGCGCCCGTACCCAACGCTTTCAAAGTTGTTCCGGCTCAAACAAAAAGCACTGGACTCGACAATAAAACACCAGTCAAGCAGTCAAACAGTTGAACCGACAAACAGGCAAACAGTTTAACGGGGGCATTGACGGTGTGTTGTGGTTGTGGTTGTGCAATGAGAGTTTGGCCGTCAGCCGCGCAACATGCAAAACAACTAGCAGAACGACACCAACAGCAGCGTTTGACTGGTAGTGAGAACACGATAATACACTACTCATAAATGCGTTATTGTTGTCAGTGGCAAGATGGTAGCAAACGCAGCTTGCTTGATTGTTCCGCGATAATACGCCCGTTGTTCCTGTTGCTGGTCATTGTCTGGGGAAATGATTGAAGGCACACAAAAAGCCGTTGAAAAGGCTATTCCAACCCAAGTTCTGGAAGCAGCACCCGCAACAACAACAGCAACATGATTTTAAGCTAATTTGCGCGCTGCCGATTGGCCTGTTGGCTGATTAGACGGGCTGTCTTTAAGCTCACCAACTCAAGATTTCAACAAGGCTTGTCTCTGGTCTTGTCTCCAGTTCTTGTTTGCGCAAGTCGCAGCTATCGCGATACGAGCACCCAAGAAACCCGCTTTGCTTGTCGTGTCTTGGCCTTTTCAACGCACGCCATAACTGAACCCAGCTCGCCTCCAATCTCTTCTTTAATAACCTAATTGTCTAGCAAGTATCCAGTCGAGTATGGTCCCGTGACTTTTTTAAATTTCAGGGCCAAGACTTCTCCAAGAAATATTATGTAAGCAGTATACCTGCCATGGTACCCCACGTGCGCACGAGACAAGCGCTATATCGCCAGGCATGAAAAACGCCCAGACCCAGACAAGAAACTATCAAGAACGGAGAACTTGATGAGAACGTTGAACAAGTCGAAGAAGAGACCGTTGAGGTCAATGAATGGACTGGAATACTGGAAGACTATAAGACGACAAAAGCGAGTCATGACTGTACGTTGTTTAGTTAGTATGTACATACGCTCCACGAGTACATGGATAAGGACTAGGGCATCGGTTGTTCGGCCAAGCCCAACAAAGGAACAATATTGGACCCAGATATAGAACTACATCCATCTAATTTCAAGACAAGACACAAAAGACAATAAAGATTTTTTAAAGAGACTTGTAAATGAAGACTACAAATTATGCTGGTCCAATTGGTAAAAGGCAGCTCATTTGTTTTTGCTTTGGCATGTTATCCAGGACAGAAAGCTCGCAGAACCATAATTGCCTTTTCCCTGCTTACTATTTGGGAAAACGAGCCAAGCAGATTTACGTTCAACTAGTTCAAACTTGGTCTCGGAAAGCTTCAGCTGAATTGGCTCCAGTGCAAGAACTTATATCTCGAACTTGCATGGTTGTCTAAATTTCTTGACTTTCTACAAGCGTTGATTTTAAAGCTACGCAGAAGAGCTGAGCCAAGTTTTTGGATTCTGTGTTCCAAGAAAAAAAAATATTACAGAAAACGTTCCTATCTGTGATAAAATCCAGATATGAAATGAATGGGATTGTATGTGCACGAGCGCAGGGTTGCCATCATGTAACGATGTACTTGAAAAAAAATAAAGGAGGTTTCAAGTTGCTATTTTTGTGGCTGCAAATTATTTACCACAAGACCAGACCGCTCAAAATTGACCACAGCTTGAACTAATAGCTTTTTACAGTCAATCCCTAATAATAAAGCTTCAATAAATGCCAAAAACGTGTTCAAGATTCTAACCTAACCTCTCTTTATTCAAGTTCCAAAAACAAACTAGCAAAGAAAAAAGTTTCAAGTCTATCAATTCTCACAAGCTTAGGGCGTTTCAGCCGCACAACCGTCTTTTTTTTTATGCTTATTACTAAGTTGTTTGTAACCACCAAAGACAGAGTCCCGCAACCTTGACTTTCACGTAAGTACATAGCTTGATCTTCGATTTACTATGCTTTTCTCTTTACCTTTTACAATCAATCCAGCTGAATCCAGCTTCCTGTTTTTTTTTTTTTTTTTTTTTTTTTGTTTGTTGCTGTTTGCGTACCCATTCCTTTTCTGTAAACTCCCACATCAATCTACTTTATTTCTGTGGGAAGGAACGGCAACATTTACTGCTTGGTACCTAGTCTACAAGCCAAGGTTGATTCACGCTCTCCAAGAGAAATCAACTACTTAGGCCCTAGGGCCTACATCAATATGTACCGTTGAACCGTAAAACCACGATGAGATTTACTTGGATTGATTTTAGAAGAAAAAGAAAATATATTGAATTAAAAAAAGATTTTAGATTAGAAAAAGATTTGGTTTAGAAAAGAAGAAATGATCCAGACTCGGATAGAAAAAAAGAATTATATAAGTATAGAAAGAAAATGTTTTCGCTAGGAAGAAACGACCAAACAAGGTTTCAAGCCATGTTGATGGGGTTCTTCTCAGCCGTGTTTTGGCGCGAAAAAGACGCGTACTTTGCAAACGGCGTGTTGCGCTCAAGCTCGTGCTCGGGGTTGCTGGCCTTGGTCTCGCGGCGGCGGAAGTACACGCGCTTGGCCCACTTCCACGCCTCGACGCCAACAACAAACATGATGAGCGCGGCAAAGCAGACGCCCCACTCCCAGCTAATGGGCCCGTGCTTGAAGACCGTGCGGTTGATGACGGGGATGTAGAGTAAAGGAACGCTCCCGAAAAAACCGAGCACAACGGCCCAAAACAAGAACTGGTTGCGCCAAAGGTCGCGGAACACCTGAGTGTAGGGGGTATCGGTCTCGGGTTCCATGGCAAACACACTGCGGCGCATGTCAACCACTTCCCACGCCAAAACAAGGATTCCCCAGGTCATGGTGATGAAACTGGTCGACCGCGCGCGGTACACGTAGTGGCAGGTTTCGTTCCAGTCGCCGTTGCAGTTGGTTCCGAGCTGGCCGTCGCCGTCGCCGTAGACAATGCCCACAAACGTCACGACGCACATAACACCAAGCCAAAAGCCGTACACAATCAAGTCCAAAATCACCTCGGCAGTGAAAATGCCGTACTTGGGGTTGACCGGCGGCTGCTCCATGAGCCCAGCGTTGCCCTTCTCAACACCAAGACCCATGGCCGGGAACGAACTGGTAATCATAATGACCCAGAGAACCTCAACGGGGGACAGGGGGAACACACTGTAGCCAGAATCGTCTTGGAAGGCAAGGCCAATCACAAGCAACATGACCTGCGACACGTTAGCGCCAAGCAAGTGCAAAACAAACTTTTGAATGTTGCAAGTCATGCGGCGACCCTCTTCAACAGCGTTCAAGATACTCGCAAAGTTGTCGTCAGAAAGCACAATGTCAGAAGCGTCCTTGGCAACGTCAGAACCGGCAATACCCATGGCAATACCGACATCAGCGCGCTTCAAAGAAGGAGAATCGTTGACACCGTCACCAGTCATGGCAGCAAACTTCTTGCGTCTGTGCAGCGCTTCAATCATGCGAACCTTGGTCTGAGGAGCACAGCGAGCAATAACAAGGGGCAAAACAGGAAGTGCGTCAATCTCGTCGTCAGAAAGAGCGTCAAACTCTTGCGCGGTCATGACCATGATCTTGACCACGTCCTCAGCGTAGTGGAACAGGTTGCGGGGCAGAATGCCGACCTCTTGGGCAATAGCGCGGGCAGTACCGGGATGATCACCAGTAAGCATGCGCACATTGATACCAGCCTTGTGAGCACGCTTGACAGCACCCGCAGTCTCATTTCTGGGAGGATCGTAGATACCAATAAGACCAAGGAAAGTGAGCCCGTTCTCGACTTTAGCACGGTCGGTACTCTTGTAGTCAACAGTGTGGTCGCCAGCCTTGCGAGCAAACGCAAGCACACGCAGACCTTCGCCAGCCAAAGCAGTCATGTTGTCAAGAATGGCCTTGTGAGAATCGTCAGTGAGCTCGGTAAGATCGCCGTTCTCGCCGTACCAGGTCGTACAGCACTCAAGCACGCGCTCGACGGCACCCTTGGTGAAAACGTGGATGGATTTTTGCACCTCATTGTCGCCGTAGACAGCAGTCATGCGCTTGATGCTTGAGTCAAAGGGGTACTCAGCCAAGTGGCTGTAACGGGGAGACTGGCCTTCGGTCCACTTGGTGCGCTGCCAGTCAAGACGGGTGACGAACACCTGGATGGCGATTTCAGTAGGGTCACCGTTGGCCTTCCAAACCAAAGAACCGTCTTCCTCCTGGGCTTGGTGGACATTAGCAATGTTAGCAAGCGAAGCGACATCGAGCCATTGGGTGAGCAAGTGAGGCAGGGGCGAGGGCAAAGGGTCGTGGACCGCTTGCTCCTTGGAGTCTACTTGAGGAGAGTTGGGAGAAAAGGTGAGGGTACCGACCGTGGGGTTCAAGGGCTCGTTGGAGTTAGTGAGTTGCAAAGTACCGACCGTCGGGATCCAGACCTTGCGGCCGACCATCTTGCCCTGGGTAAGAGTACCAGTTTTGTCGGAGCAAATGTCGCTGACACTGCCCAAGGCCTCCAAAGAATCAAGTTTGCGGACAATGACATTACGGCCGACCATGACTTTGGTGCCGACGGCCATGGTGATGGTGAGGACAACAACGAGCGAACCGGGAATCATGGACAAGGCGACGGCAATGGCATAGACAGCAACCTCTCTGTTGACGTGGAACTTTTGGACCGCCATGACGACGATAGCAAGCAAAACGGCAACGCCAAAGAGGAAAATGGCAAGCTGACTGAGCTTGCGCTGCAGAGGAGTGCCGACAGAGGTACCGAGAAAGGCGCCGACACCATCCTTGACAGTGCCCAAAATGGCCTTGGTGTAATCGCGTTTGCGGGCTTTGCCAAACTCGTCGCGCTTGACGGGGCGGAAGCCCTTGTTTTGGCTGCGCAGAGACATGGCAATTACACCAATCTCAGTATGCATACCAGTCGAGGTGACAATACCAGTGGCGCGACCTTTTGTGACGATACTAGAAGAGTAGGCCATGTTAATGCGGTCACCAACACCAGTGTCCGAGTCGAAAACTTCATGCTCGTCTTTGGACACGGGTAGGGACTCACCGGTCAAGAGCGCCTCGTCAGTCTCAAAGTTCATGCTGTTGACGAGTCTAAAGTCGGCAGGCACGGTATCACCGACCTGGACAACGACCAAGTCGCCGGGCACGACCTCAATAGAAGGAATGGTGTCGTCAGCGCCGTTGCGAATGACACGGGCGGTGGGGGAACTGAGTTCACGCAGACTGTCCATTGTCTTTTCGGCATTGTACTCCTGGATGAAACCGACCACAACGTTAATGGCAATGACGCCAGCAATGACGCCGCCGGCAATAAAGTCTTTGATGCCAAAGGAGATGGCCATGGAGATGATGAGGACGAGGATCATGGCGTTGCAGACCTGGCTAATGAGAACCTTGATGAGCGAGACGCCTTCACCCTGGTCGAGCTGGTTGGGACCAAAGCTGGACAAGCGCTTGGCAGCGTTGTCCGAGGTCAGACCATCTTCAGGGTTTGTGCTGTATGCGTTGGTTGCTTCTTGTACTGTGAGCGTCCATGGCTGAAGTTCAGAAGCTTGCGCTAGGTCCATGACCAGTAGAAAAAGGTGCGTAAAAGTTGTTGGCGCCCAAAACGAGGGCGTGTATTCGTGCTTTTTCTATAATCGCTTATCGAAAAGGCTGAGAGAGAGAGACGTAGGCAAGAGGTAACTAATGACTAGCGTCTGTGGATGGATAATAGGTTGAGGGTGGAGGGAAGAAGAGGAAAAAGGAAAAATGATACATTTTTTAGGGATAATCCGGAGATGAATCAATCCATAATAAATTCGTCGCCGCTGTTCACGGCACAGCCGAGTGCGCCACAGTTCCAGGAAGGTGGTTAGCTCAGGGCGTGGTAGACGGCCAGTGCGCGCGCGGTGCCGTCGAGTCACCATCATCGCCGGTGTTGTACTTAGTTCGTCGTCGTCATCGCCGCCGTGTTCCATTTCGGTCCTGGTAACCGGCCAATTGTACCCACGGGACCTAAACTAACTCGAGCCCCGGTGCGCGTGTCCCGGGTTTGCTTGCTCGCAGGCCCGAGTGGCTTGCGAGGTCCGGAGAAGAGGACTTGAAGACTTGTCCCCGGGGCTGCCTTGCGAGTTCTCCAGGTCAGGTCATGGAGGGTTCAAGTAAGTATGATCATTGACTGGGCTATCGATTACAAAGAGGTTGGTTAGCCGACTAACCTGCTAGTACGGCTGCTGACTTGGGTTAGCTATTACTCATCACCAATTATCAATCAATGAAGCATCGATGTTCGATCATCATGGATTCATTGATGGCTGCTCTCTTGCACCGGCCCAGCGCGACACCAGGCACAAAGGCACCTACCAGAAGCATCGGCGGCTAGTCCGGCGTTGGAGCATTGGCAATTTGCAATGATGGGCGCTGCGCACACAAAACAAAACAAGCTTAACCAAGCATCCAGTCACTCTTAAGTCGCCCAGACTTGCGGCACCAAGACCGACCCGACCCGCCAAGACATGGCCACTCGGGCAGCTTCGGCAGCTTCGCGGTTACGGGTCAACCTTAGCTACTTGGCCGTGGTGAATTACAAACGTGGAATATTCCGTACATCAGGATCACAGCCTTGGAACATCAATCAAGATCAATCAATCAATTGATGATAGTTTCAGTTCCCAACTACGCAGAGACATGTAAAAAGGCAAGCAAGAAGTGAAATATAGACAACAAAAAAACAACAACAACATCGTTGGCCATTACAACTTTAATATAACCTTGGTGAAAAGGTAAAACAATCATCAGAGACCCTTGCATCAGGTCTCGCCGTCGCTGACGCTGTCGTAGCCGCTGAGACTGGTCAGCTCGCGGTCCTCGTCCTCGTCAACAACGCTCCAATCGGTGGCCCGCTCCTGCTGGCACTCGCCTCCCAAAACAGGAACAGGCAATCTTACTCCATGGCCACCAATGCCTGGCCCGCCGCCAGCAGACGACGCAGAGCTGGCCAGGGCGGTGGCAGTCAAGGGCGCAGTTTGGTGCTGGCGAGGAGTGACTTTTGCTGAACTAGCCACAACGGGACTGAAATTTGACTGTGCGCTACGCAAGCCGGCGTGTGAAACGACTTGCCAAATGTCGGCCATTTGACGTTCAGTCTCCTCCATTTCCTTGTAGAACTGCCTCATTTGCCTGCGAACAACACCAAGCTGCTTGCCCACAATACTTGCCAGTACCGCTTCACGGTCAGAGACTTGAGGGCCAAGAGCAGCGCTATCCTCAAGGTCGGTCTCGTTGGCGCGGGTCGTCAGCAGGTCCTTGAGAGCAGCCAAGGGATCATCGCGTGGTTTGGCACGCACGAGCCAGACCAAAAACCCTCTTTTACCCTCTCTGAACTCTGCCCAAGAAATGCCCGGTTCAGCTTCTGCCCTGAGTACTTTGAAACCCTTGTAGTCGTGCTCAATTACAGTTGTCAGGGCGTCAAAGCAACCTTCAAAGACCCAGCGCAAAAAGTATAGGTCAGACTCGGTGCAAGCTTGGACTTCGCGCATGTACTCCGGTGTCTCAATGGGAATTTGCTCAGCGGTGAACTGCTCGTTGAGCGCAGCGAGCGTGTTGAGCGTGCACGACAAGAGAATGTGGTCGACGTGGGTTGAGGAGGGCAAGCCTGATCCGGGATCAAGGGCACCACCGCTAGTCCCAGCCGACGAGGTCTGGATCTGGGCCACGTACTCGGAGAGCGTGTCGACGCTCGTGGACCGTTTCGAGCTGTCCATTGTTGCTTCTTTGACTTGGGTCTGGTGTGCAGGAAGAAAGAAGTTGAGGTTGCGAGATAAAAAAGGCCCGATAAACCTGGATTTATACGACCATCACACGTGGAATGATACACCAAACTTCATCTCACCCAGATCTCGGCTTGGGATCGCAGCCAAACCGCCTGGACTAGGGAAAAAGTTCCCACTACTAGACTAAACTAGACTGGACACGCTGCACCTGGTCTGTTCGCCATTGCCTGGCACTTGAGTGGCGTGCTGCCCATGATAACTGATGCCAGCCCAGGGTCTCGCAGGGTTCACCACGCAACACCACCTGAACTGCTTCGAAACCACGCCAAACCAGACCAAAATCAGACTACGATTGATCCCGCCAGGTGGCCATTTCCACCGGCCCAGCCCATGATTTTTCTCTTTTTTTCCTGTTTTTTTTTTGGTTATTTTTTATCTTTCGGGGCTTGCGATTTGCGATTAGACCGGAAGCTATAGTTGGGAGTTATGGCCATGTGCCGCACGGCTGAACTGATAAATAACATTACTAATCATGACTAATGACTATATAAAACAAATATATATCATTTGTAAGCAGAATATTTTCAATTCTCCCAAGTGAAAAGTTTCGAGCGACTCAAACCAACTCCACCAAGGCATTGCACGACTACACAATTAGCATGGAGAACATTCCGACGGTCAAGAAACATGTCGCAGGGCTGGCAGCTCAGGTTGCCGCTCTGCAAAACACTTTACAGCCCACAGTCCACGGCGTGAGTCCCGAGACGCTGACGCCCATGGAGCGGGCCGAGCACTACGCCCTGCTCTCGTACGCACTCAACTCGACGCTCTTTGCTTACTTGAAATCGACCGGCGTTGACACCAAGTCGCACCCCATCATGCTGGAACTCGAGCGCATCAAGTCCATTCTGGCCAAGATCAAGCGCGTCCAAGAGGGAGGCAGCAGTGCAACCAACGACAAGCCCGACAGGCGAGTGGACACCGGCGTGGCCCAGCGCATCATCAAGCACAGCGTGGGCCGCAAGACGGTGTTTAAAGACGGCGAAAAGGGCTCGGCGGTCAAGGCAGACAATTACTTGAGCAAACTGGCCAAGGAGAATGAAAAGCGGATCGAGGCCCAAAACAACACCGTCACCGTGTCTGACGGCGACGAGCACGAGGCCGAGACCGCAAAGCCCGACAAGAAGCGCAAAAAGAGCAAAAAGGACTCGTCGGCCAAGAAGCCCAAGAAATAGCACTCACGACCCTTCCCATTCATCATTGCCTCTTTGCTCGAAATATTTATACTTGTTATTTGATTGTTTATAGACTGTTATCACGTGAAATTCACATATTTTGCCATAGTAAAAAAGTTGCCGACTTTTGTTTTCCCTTCCTAATTCACCCCATCCAAGACAACCCCACACAAATGATTGCAGCGCTCGTGGGTTTTCTCGACCGCAACAAGCGCCGCATCCTGATCTCGACAGGGCTGACGGCCGTCACGGGCTACATTGTCTCGGACTACGTCAAAGCCAAGTTTGCCGAGATCCAGGAGCGCGCGGCCACTGAGCGCGCTGCGAGAGACAATCTCCGGCTGCGGTTTGAGCAGAACCAGCACGATGCGCTTCTCACGATAATGGCGCTCATGCCGCCACTCGTGGCAGAGATCAAGGACAAGTTTGCCGTGGAGCAGATCACCGCTGAACTGCAAAAGAAACGGCTCGAAAAGAGCTCGGCCCGGAGTACAACGAGCAGCACATTTCTAGGCGACGGCGCGAGCATGATGGCGGCAGGGGGCCATTCCAAAAACAGCAAAGCCCAGCTCTGGCAAGACCTCAAAATCACAAGTCTAACACGGCTGTTCACACTGGTATACTCGTTTGCCCTGCTCGTCTATTTCACGCGGCTCCAACTCAGCATTCTCGGTCGTAAGAGCTACATTGCATCCATCATTTCCATGGCCAATAAAGACCACCCCCACTACAGCGCGCCTTATATGGGTGCACGAGATACCACCGACTCGCAAATAAACAAAATGTACCTGCGGTTTAGCTGGTGGCTGCTCAACGAAGGGTGGCTCACCATTGCCGAGCGTGTCCAAGACGCCGTTCTGCACGTGTTTGAAGGGCTCAACCCGCGCGCCGACCTTACACTCGCGGAGTTCTCTGAGCTTATTGGACAGGTGCAGTACCTCATTGACTACAATGAAGCACCTGCCAGTTTTCTGGGGTCTCTCCTCCCCGAACCGGAGCTGGAAGGGTACGTCTTGCTCCAAACATCGCCAACCCAGTCTACAGATGTCCCTCCAGAACTCCGGGACCTTCTAGACGAAACAGCCGACTTTATTGAATCTGAACAGTCTTCTGAAGTGATTAAACGCCTTGTCCATTCTGGCCTCGCCGTTGTCGTCAATAAGGTCTCAACCTCCTTATACCAATCCGCCAACTCGGCTAAGCTCGCCAGCATCCTTGCCAACTTGACGCGGCAGACCACTGCCATGGCCGCAGCAGAGACGCCGTTTCAGCCAAACGAATATATAGCCCGCATGACTACGCTGCAAGATCTCGACGCGTTTTCGGCCGTTGTCTACTCACAGTTTGATGTCAATGACATTGAAGTGTGAGATTATGTAATATCACCATAATGTCCCATAATATTTTTTTTCCGATGTCGTTCAAATTTCACATTTTTTTTTGTAAACCCGATCATTAGATCAAAGATTTGAAGCAATGTCGGACGAAATGCCTTTCAAGGTCCTTACTCAGTCAGCAGCGTCTTTGGCCCGCACGGGTGTGCTCAGTTTCCCCAAGACCCAGCGCACCCCGATCCGCACGCCGGGGCTGGTGCTGCCAACGGCGCGTGGAGCCGTCCCGCATCTCACACCCGACCACGTTGCCCAGCTGCCCCCCGGATCGCAGGCCGTCCATGTCGCCGCCGAGGACTTTGTTGAGCGGCTCCCCGACCAGCCCCCGATATTTGCGTACGCGGACAAGTTTGGGTCGGCGCGCGGGTTCCTGGCGACGTTCATGCCTGAGGTTGAGGAAAAAGCGCCCGTGATTGCATCGGTGCGTGGATCTACCCCCAAGCGGTTGACGAGTTCAAACACTGACAAGCTTTTGACGATTCGCACTGCAGAAGGGTCGCGGGACTTGCCGATTGAAAAGTACTTTGAGTTTGTGACCAAGCTCAAACCGGACTTGGTGCTGGCAGCGTTAGACAGCCCGCAGACGGCGCCGGATACACGGCCGGGAGGAAACAGGGTGCGCAAGATGCTGTTTCGGACAGAGAGGTGGATGGAAAATTTGGAGCAGGTCCTGGCCAAGGAGGAGGACAAGCTGTTGGTGTTTGCACCGGTGCTTCCCGGCGTGGATTTGAGAACTCAAAGCGCCTACCTAGATTTCGTGGCCTCCAAGAAGGAAACCTCGGCAGTGACTGGACTTTCATTGTGGAACGATACTGGAAACGAGCTTGAAAAGAAGCAAGGACCCGAAACCTGGGCTAATTTACATGCTGCGCTCAAGACCCGTGGATTAGACTCACTTCCAAGGTATAACTTTTCTGGCGAGGTGCACACACCCACAGATATCCTTGAACTTGTTTCAACAGGCGGCACGGACCTGTTCAACTGTGGCCTTGTCACCGAAATGACCGATGCCGGCATTGCCCTTGACTTTGTCTTTCCTGCCCCCAATCCCGCCAAGATCATTGTACGACCTGTGTATGGATTCAACATGTATGACCCATTTTTCAAAACCGACCTGACGAAACTCGGTGCTAATACTCCCGACTACATTGCGCCCCACCACCGCTCCTACATTTACCACCTCATTGACGCCCGCGAGATGACGGCCCGCGTGCTTTTGCAGCAGCACAATATGAACGTCCTGCTTGCTTTCTTTGACGGTATTCGGCAAGCGATTGAAGCAGGCACTTTTGAAGCCGAGCGAGACCGGTTCGTGGACATGTACAAGTCGGCACCAGACTTGCTTGAGCTCCGGGATCAGTGCCTCACCGCCATGCCCGCTCACAAAGGCTTTTCCAAAGATTAATGAACAAATTATTAATAGAACCCATCTGCATTTTTTTTTTTTTCCATCTCACCAATCGTAGGTTTGGCGTAGTTTGGAAAGCTTCATGGTGCTGCCGGCACAAAAACCGCCGGCAAAAGCGCCAAAACTGCCTGCGGAGAAAAGAGTCTAGCTGGGCTTTTCGGCTTTGAAGGCAGTGGAAATTTTGCGCTTTTTCTTCTTCTTTCTTCTTCTTCTTCATCATCATCTTGTTCTCAGTGGAATCAAGCCCTCCTCGGCCCGTGCCCGTCTCGGCCTCATCAACGGTCACCTGACCTCTGCTGCCACTGCCCTTGGGGCTTGGCCCTTGGGCCTTGACGCGCAGGCCGACGCCGATCTTTCTTCTTCTTCTGCAGGGTATGATCAACGACAAGACAGATGGAGAGGATTTTGACTCATGGAATAGTTTCACGTCGATAACTTGAGTTCGGCCCACGTCTACGTCCGGCTGCCTAAGGAGTGGACCTGGGAGAACATTCCCAAGGAGATTCTCATCGGTAGAGGACGACTTCATGAAAAAAAAGTGTATTTCATCAAGAAAAGTGAAAAGTACTTACGTGGGGTAATAGGTACAAACTTACAGGTTTTATTATGTAGTGAACTCTGACAACAGCAAAGAAGGTTTGGTGGTAAGCACTGAGCGCAGGCATGATTTATTATTATAAGGTTTGTTGTGTGATGTTTCAATTTTTATTATTTATACATCATGAAGTCCATGATTTTTGCTGCTTGCTTCTTCTGAAGTTCTTCACACAACCTCATCACCAACCGTTGTTTTTTCAAAACACGCGCCATGTCTTGCTCCACAGAAATTCAGTTCAGCTCTGAGGTCCAGAAAACTATCCAAGAGCATCCCATTGACTGTATCCGTGGCTTTATTCGTGCCTACTTTGAGCGTTGGGGCAAAGATATGCATCATATGAATGAACAGCGTAAGTTTTCAGCTGGGCCCTTTATAAATGAATGCATGTTGTTGCAGTTATGCGATGCTAACAACGTTTTCTCTAGAGTTGACAGAAATCACAGCTATTCTGTTACTACCTCTCAGTGTGCATCCCGTGGCAAGAGGCATCACTGGAGATGACAAACCACACTTGAAATTGGGCGATGAAATTGACAGCTTTGAATCTTCCATTTTGAGAAACTGCAGTTTCGACCGTTTGGAACCACTTATCAGGGCGCTAAACACAAAGCACCAAAACGATGTATCGTTTTGGAAAATTGTCGTGTCTACTGTTCGTGCACAGACACCATCAGAGCAGGAACACCAACGACGAAATGTTCTTGCGGTCAGCAATATGTTGGAGCAAGTCAAACTTGACTGAAACTGTGATCCCTTCAACTGTGTAAGCTAAGTTAAGAAAAGAAAAAAAAACATGAATTTGATGATTTGGTTAAATGTTGATACACAGACTACATATACAAAAAGAGATGAAGAGAATCTGTTGCGAGATGCCAACGTTGCTGTCACCCTCGTCATGTCGACACGCTCTTCCGTAGCGGGCTCGTCGTTTAAGTCAACAGTCTCAGCAAGCTGCTCGACAGTCGAGGCCTCAGGAGTCTCGTCATTGAAGTAATATCACATCAAGGACTCAGACTTTCCCCGGTAACATGTTTTGCACCGGGACTGAAAGTCCACAAGTCAATCAATGTAATTGTAGGACAATCATTCAGATTTAATATTGGATTCGTAAAAAAAAAGGTGTGATGTAGTATTCTCTGAACAAAAGCAAAGAAGACGTAGTGGTGACCAGGCATCACAAGGCTTATGTGATGTTTCGACATCCATGCTCGACCTTATTATTCTCGCTGCTGCTTCTTCGCACAACTTCATCACCAACCACTGTTTCCTCAAGAAACGCGCCATGTCTCGCCCAGCAGAAATTCAGTTCAGCTCTGAGGTCCAAAAAGCTATTCAAGAGCATCCCTTTGATGACTTCTACGGCTATATTCGTACCTATTTTCAGCCTCATGTCCGAGATATGCGTGACAAGGATGACCAAGGTAAGTTTTTAGCTGGTCCTTTTAAAAATGGACGTATGTTGTTGTGCTCATGCGATACTAACAATGTTCTGCCTAGAGTCGACAAGAATCGCAAATTTCCTGCTATCGACTCTGAGCGTGCATCCCGTTTCAACAGTCATCACTAGGGATGAAGAACCACACTTGAAATTGGGCGATGAAATTAACAGCTTCCATTCTTCCATTTTGAGAAACCGCAATTTTGACCGTTTGGAACCACTTATCAGGGCGCTAAATTCAGAGCACCAAGACCATGTGTCGTTCTGGAAAAGTGTAGTGTCTACTGTCCGTGCACAGATACCACGAGAGCAATTAGCACTATCCGTGCACACAACATCATCAAATCCAGTGTCACCGCCTCAAGATACCCCAACAACGTACGGAAGTGCAGGGTTATTAAATTCAACTCGCAAAAGAGCAAAATCTGACAAGGTGCATAAGGAGGATCTCGGGGAGATGTTTCCTAATGCCACTGGATTTTGGAAAAGGTTCAAAAACATGCCAATTGTCTCTACACTGAGAAAATCGGTATTTGATGAATGCAAAAGTGGCGACGACCCTCTTCTCAGAAAGGGGCATTGGCCAAGCGGACCGTCTGAGGGCAGAAAAAAAGCGGAGGTTTTGAGCTGGGTCGAAAAGGTTGACGGAAAGTTTAAAAAACATGCGAAGAAACATGATGTTGACCTGTACCATGAGCTATACATCAATCCCACCAGGATTGTTCCTGGTTCTGACAGTAAACGAAAACCGGATATTGCATTTTTTGACTCCCGTGAAGTTTCTGAAAGCTCTGAGGTTGAGTGGTCACACTTTCTTGTTATTGGGGAGGTAAAAGAAAGTTCCAGCGCGGATACATGTGCTCAAGCATGGTTCCAGCTTTACACATACGCCTGGGAAATCATGGTCGCGCAACCTGGGCGCCGATTTGTACTGGGGTTCACACTCTGTGGATCAGTTTTAAGGATCTGGCAATTCGACCGTGCAGGTGCCATTGGATCACAACCCTTTGATATCAACAAACGACCAAGGGTTTTTATCGATTTCATGTTGGGATTTCAATGCATGTCGAAAGAGGAGCTGGGATTTGATTCCACGATAAAACGCGACAATGACGGCGAGCAGTATATCGATATTGAGCTGGATGGCGAAACGACGCGCATCGTACTCAAAGAAGTTATCACATCACCCCGGTCTCTATTGGGCCGTGGAACCACGTGCTGGGGTGCACATTTGAAAGGCGACCAGAGCACAACTTATGCTGTCAAAGATTCGTGGCAATATCCAGAACATGACCAAGAGGGATCAATGCTGCAAATGGCGGCCAAAAGGGGGGTCCAGAACATTGCCCGAGTGTGTGACCATGGGCCCGTTTACAACCACCACGGCCGGGACGACGTTTCGCAAATCCGCCGTGATTTGAACCTCAATAGCGCCAAAACAAAACCGGTCACAAAAAAGAAGAGGTCGACCAGAAACAACTCGTCAAGCAGGATTGAAACGGGAACGAGTACACTATCGAACTATTTTCAGCACCTGCGGTAAATCCTTGTCAAAAATTGACACTTTGGTGAATCTTTTGAAAGTCTTTGAATGTTGTGTTCGCGCCCATAAGGAATTATTGGACGTCAAGATTTTGCACAGAGATATTTCCCACGACAATATCATGATTGACGCCAGCGACATATCCAAAGGATTTTTGATCGACTTGAGTATGGCAGTGTTTACAAACAGAGAGAGCTCGTCGGGAGCAGAAGGGAAGACTGCCACAAAAGCTTTCTTGTCCATTCCAGTGCTTGAAGGGAGAAAACATACTTTCATGGATGATTTGGAATCTTTTTTTTGGGTTCTTTTTTGGGTTTGTGTACATTGTGACGGTCCAAACAAAAGAATTCTCAACAGCCCATACGAGGATTGGAATTACGAAGAAGATATTAAACTACTTGCTAGGAAAAAGACCACTATAATTAAGAGTGCAGATGCATTTCTTAAAGCAGCAGAGAATTTTTCAGGATTCTGCAAACCTATGGTCCCCTTAATGAATAAGCTCCGCGAAGCAATCTTTCCTGGGGGACAGGCGTGGGAGAAAGAAAACAGAAGTTTGCACGAAGAAATTTGTGAAATTCTTTCTCATGGTCAGCGAGATGTTGGAGATCCTGCTTCTGAGCCCCGCTCGGGTCCTGCTTCTGAGTCCCGCTCGGGTCCTGCTTCTGAGTCTCGCCCGGGTCCTTCTTCTGAGTCCCGCTCGGGTCCTGCTTCTAGACCCCGCCCAGGTTCTGCTTCTGGGCCCGACCCAGCTCAGAAACGAGTCAAATTTGAACTTGATTGATTGCTCTCCTAAGTAAGTCGTGTGAGGCTGTAAGCTGAATTAAAAATAAGAAAATAAATGAATTTGATAAACTTGGTTAATTGTTGATTTACAAAACACGGGCAGTGAAAAATCAAACATCAGTAGTATCTGCATTCTTCCAGACTGTTCCAGTGTCACGATAGTTCTAGCCGTATTCAATGATCTCGGTTTAACAGGATGCAAATAAGGAGATGACCGTGAGATGAGTCTGTTTAGAGAGACAGTGAAGAAGTGAGAAAAGAATTAGATTGGGCTAAGACTTCTATCGTTGAAAAGTCGAGATGAATATAGTTATAGAAGGAATACAAAATTGGAGGTGTTGAATTGAGCTAAATGTGAGAGGCTTTGGGGCAGAAAGGATTACACCCTTACATGCCCCCTCCAGTAGAGATCATACCTGCTGGCTTGATCTCTTCCAGGAACCGAGCAATGGCTCGAGAAGGAGGGATGGCTCCGTTGTAAAAGTACTGTTGAATGAGTGGCCACAGGTCTCTGGAGAGTTCTTGAAACGTGAACCAGTCCAATATCGGTGTGTCTCCGTCAATGAGGTGACCATAGACGAGAAACTTATTCTCACCATTGTAGTCAGTGCCTGAACAATCCATGATGCGTGAAACTTTGCATGGACGATCGAGGAGGGTGGTGTGGGCCGGCGTGCGAGACTTGTCAGGTAGGAAACTAACCGAAAACGGCTGACTGGCGTGGAAGCGGTTGGTTGACAAGTAGTTTGCGAAGATCGAGCATGAACATGTTGTTGTGAATGATCGCAGTAACTTTTAGCGGGCCAGCATAGAGGGACTTGGGTTTTTTGATGCCAGTTTCGACACGAAAGTGAACAGGGAGAGCTCTGCGGTCGATGTAGACAAAATCGCCTACTGTGAGGTTGTGCGAGGTGACAGAGCGGTTGAAGTGCCTGTCCTGCATTTGGTTAGCTCGTTCGATGCGTCTGGGGATGTCGGCGAGCGTGTCGAAACGTGTAACAATGCCTTGTAGCGGAATGGTACCTTAGGGGTCAGTGAGGCGACGAGCTTGCCATCCAAAAACAGCAAGATTGGGGAGAAGCTTCGTGGTGGCGCTGGGGGTGTTGTTGTTAGCGGAGCGGGCGCCGTGGACGTCGTGGGGAGGTGCTCAAGGAAACATAACGGTGTTGGTTAACTTGTTTATTGCGGCCGCAGGCTGCACAGTTTGCCACTGCGTTTTTTGCATCTTTTTCCAAGCGTCGCGATTTGTAATGGTTCTGCAAAGCATGTGTCATGTTCACGGCAGAGGCGTGTACATCTTGTCTGTAAGCTTGGAGCAAGAGATACTCTTTCAAGTTCGGTGCAGAGTCTGGAATGACTACTCGAGTGCCAAAGAAGAGAATGCCGTCGCTGAGCGCACAATTCGGGTTCTCTTCTAGTTGAGTGGCCGGCGCGAGCTGCCGACCGCGTCTTGGAAGCCGGCTTTCCCCAGCCAAGACGACTTCCAAGACGGTCAAAACGGCTTCGACGCTTCCAAAGCGCGCCCGCCAGCTCAGAGGAATTGCAAAGTCTCTGAGCGCGTTGCCGACGATGAACGAGCAGTTGGGTTGACTTTGAGTTAACAGACAGTCAGAGACGATAAGTTTGGTATGCTCATCTGTGACCTTCTAGTAAAGGGGGAGAGACCGGGAGCTTGATTCCAGAAACGTCAGGGAAGAAAGAGTACTGTGGGGCGGATGTCGTGTGAGCTGTGCTTTTTGGGGAGACGCTTGAGGGGGCGTCCTGGACCACGGTGGGGGATCCATCTGCGTATGGGACACGATCCAGTGTGAGGGCGGTTGGCTGTTGAAGAACCAACATAAGTGCGTCGGGCGTCCTAGTGACTTTATGGAAGCTTCTAGATAACGCGTCCACTGTGTTCGACAGGAAGGTGTGTGATGCTGAATCGAAAAGCAACAAGTTCGTGCGCCAGCGTTTGAGATGGGAGGATACGAATGTTGATTCGGTAAACTTCTCTAAACCTTTGTGGTCGCTAAAGACTTCAAACTCTTTGCCAAAGAGATGATTAGTCCAATGTTTGAGTGCTGCCACGATTGAATAATTAGGAAATTGAGCAAGGAAAAGTTGGAAAGGAAGGTAAGTAAGTATAAGACCTAAGTCTTAGATCGCCTGTTGTGAGGACTTTTGAGTGTTGTCCTTGAAGGTGTAAGGGTGATCTAAAACGCGTCCTGACTTCTTTTGACAGACTCCGTAAAACCTAGGCCACAATGCGAGCAGGGAGGACTTGTCACGACTCATGTGTGCTTTGAAGTTCGCGGGAATACACGGTGATGCTTTGGTGAGGTGAAGATGCAGTCACCGGTGTCCTGGTTGGAAGGAGTGGTTACAGAATTTGAGTGAAATAATGGCGTACTCGAGCTCTTTGCGCACGTGGTCAAGCGCACCAACGTCCTCCCAGTCGACATCTGGCACAGTTGCACATCTTTCACGTTTGGAGGAAGGGTGTACGACGGGCAGAGCTGTGGCAAAGTCATCAAAGGTAATGGCAAGCGGGGCAAGCTCTTCGGGGTCAAAGGATCGGGGTGTGCCTTGAGGAAGTTTTGAATAACACTGGCAGGCGGCACTTTTCTGGCGGATGCAATGGGTAAGATCTGTGGAGCGACAGGAGCGGGCTCTGTTGTTGTTGATTCCGTGCTCAAGTCGTTCATTTCAACGTCTTCAGCAGAAGGAGCATTCTGAACCGGCTGCCGCTTCGACAGTTGGTGCCTCTATACTTTTCGTACTGCCAGTGAGTTCTGAAAAAATTCTCTTGATAGCCGCCACACCAGCAGCGGCAACGAGCCCATGCAAGTCGGCACCAACATAACCAGGTGTGATTCTCGCCAGCTTCTTGTAATCGAAGCTTCCTTCAAGTCTGAGTTTACCACCGATTGTGCGCAGAATCTTTTCACGAGGCTCCTCGTCTGGCACAGCCATGCAAATTTTGCGGTCGAATCTGCCGCCTCTTCTAAGCGCAGAGTCGATGGCATCTGGTCGGTTGGTAGTGCCAATGATGATCGTGAGTGTATACCTCTGAGTGAGCTAGGGGCATGGCGATAATTTCCAAGACTTGTTCAATGATTTTATCAATTCCACCAAGATCTTTAAAAGTAACTGATGATGTAGATACTCGCTCGGTCTTGTCTACTGACAATATCGGTTGGTGAAATGACTCTCCCATACAATCAAAGCTGTTGCAACGTACCTTTCTGTTTCTTGGAAGAACCTTCCTTTCCTCTTGCTCGCTCTCTCTTTTTCGAGACCCGCTTCTGGGGCAGGGGCAGGCGTTGCTGGAGTAGATTTCGTAGGCGCCTTTGGCGTGACACTGGCCGGTTGGATATTCCATAGACTCACAACGCTATTGTTTTGCTGATTAGTACCTATCTTTAACTTCCATCATGTTCTCCATGTCGACGCCGTCCAAGTCGCTGTCCACTTCGTTCAGATTGTCAACGTTGGCCCATGCCACGTCCTGCTCGCCTCGAATTTGACTAAATGCCTTTTCGACCATTTTGGCGACCGCAGCGCTTTTGCTTCGCTTCAGCTTGAAATAACCGTCCTTGCAAAAATTTACTGCATCCATTATGCTAAGCGACGTCAGGTAAGGTCGGAGGTCTTTTTCTTCAAGATGTTCGTATTTGGGGTCGTCTTCCAAGTTCCCTCTTGTTCCAACCTTCTTTTTGCCCCACAGCCGACTTGTCTCCTGCAACTTGCGCCAGGGCACTACACCAGCTCACGCTTTTTACGCTGTCTAACGGCAATTGCTTTAGTCGTAATCTTTCCAGCAGTCTACGAGGGTGAACATGTCGCAAGTGGCCGACGACAGACGGCTTTCGTACCCACCGGTGCAGCCCATGACGGTACCCGCTGCCACCGACTCCAGTAAAGACGGCCAAGCAAACACCAGCAATTCCAACGAAACCACAAAACAAAGGCAAGTCTAAAACGACGTTTCAGTATCTTTCTCCTGAATTGAAGACCAGTGTGGAAAAACTCAGGGGTGGTGGGCGGTTCTGCGAGATTTTCAGCTAACTCTTCTTTTAGCAAGATAACCAGCACGACCCCGGCTTCTCCTGACCTCAAACCGCTCTCAGTCGCCAAGCTCCGCACGAGCACCACACCGGCCGCCAGCAGTTTACAGGGCTCCGCCTCATCGCCCAACCCTGCCGTCACCTCGCCACTCGGATCCAGTCCGCCAGCGGGCACGTTTTTCTCCTCCGTCATCTCTGCCGCCCAAAACGTCACCTCTGCGTTCCGCGGCAGCCAAGACATTGAAGTGGGCAGCAACACGGGTGTGCATAAACGTGTAGCCAGCGACAGTGTGTTCTTTTCGTCTACACTGCCTACGTCTGATAATAGCAGTACGCCTAAAGTCGCCATGATGGGTAAAGGCGAGCTTTCTTTGGCCAGTTTTGGTTTTGACGAGACGGTGATTACCGCTGAGCCGCCACGGGCGCTGACTCCACGCAATGCGGCAGTACTTCCCGAGTCTAAAGAGCCCACTAAACGGTCTGCGTCCAATATTCCGTCGAGTCCTGTTGTGGATAATGGCACGCCTTGGAAACGACCGCGCAAACAGTCTGCGACGACTACCTCTCATGCCCGTAAACCGAGTTTAGACGTGGGGCCTTTGCTGGAGTCTGAATCTGAAGATAACAACGACCGCCCCCGCCCCCGCGGCGATGCCGACGATGACGGTAAACGACTGACCGGATTCACCTACACTACGAAAAAGCGTAACCAAGACTTCCACAAACTGTTCCGGTCATTGCCGTTGAACGATTTCTTGCTGGACGATTTTAGTTGTGCTTTAAACCGCGAGATTCTCATCCAGGGCCGCATGTACGTCTCTGAACGCAACATTTGCTTCAACTCGAATATCCTTGGCTGGGTCACAAACCTCGTTATCAGTTTTAACGAAGTAGTGGGCCTTGAAAAGAAAACTACGGCGGGCTTGTTCCCCAATGGTATTGTGATTCAAACGCTACATGCCAAGCACTCGTTTGCGAGTTATATAAACAGAGACTCGGTTTTCGATTTCTTGATGGACGTGTGGCGGCAAACAACGGCGCGTGAGGTGGCCGACGACGTCGATGTGCCTCTGGACGAATTTGAAGACGCGGGTACAGAGTCTGGCGAGTTTGATGATTCAGAGGAGAGTTCAGACGGCGGGTACGAGAGCGAGAGCGATGTGCCTACTGACGACGAGTTTGGACTATCAGCAAAACCGGCCAAGACCCCTGAACCAGAGACGGCCAAGGTTAGTAACCCGCCAGTGGTGGCACCGGTGGCAGCGCCTACAGACGCTAAATGGCCAGTGGCCAATTTGGGCCCCGAGAGCCATGCGCCCACCGAATCTGGGTTTGACTATGAAGCAGCTGAAGAAAAGCTGCTTGTGGACGAGACGGTCAATGCGCCGCTAGGTGTTGTCGTCAACCTCTTATTTGGCGACAACACGGCGTGGATTTCACAGTTTATTACCGAGAAGGAGCACAATACCGATCTCAAGACCATGCCTGCGTTTGACTCGTTAACAAGCGGCAAGAAACGCGCGTACGAGTACATTAAACCGCTCACCAACCCCATGGGCCCCAAACAGACGCGGTGCGTGTGTACCGACACCATTGAGCACTGGGACCTTGACGGGCACGTATGCGTTGTCACCACCACCCAGACTCCCGACGTGCCGAGCGGCGGCGCGTTCCTAGTCAGGACCCGGTACAACCTGTCCTGGGCCGACCAAGGCGCGACGCGGGTGCTGCTGACGTACACGGTGACGTGGTCGGCCAAGTCCTGGTTCAAATCGCCGATTGAAAAGGGCACGCAGGACGGGCAAACGGGGTTTGCGAAAAACCTTGTGCGCGAACTGAATAGCACGGTGCGCAAACCAGGCGGCGCGGGCAAACCAGCAGGCAAGCACAAGAAACGGACCAAGTCGCGCAAACGAAGCAAAACCGTTGAAGAAAGTGTGCGTGGTGTGTCGGCAGAGACGTCGTTGATCAAGACCATGTCGGCGCGGCTGACGGAGGAGCCCGTCGCGATGGTGCCGCTGCCGCTGTGGGCGCTGATCGCCATTGGCGTGGTCGTGTGGTGGCTTGTCGGGTTTGTGTTTGGGGGAGCCGCTGCGCCTGCCGTGGGAGGCCCGCGGTACCCGCCGCGGGACCACTTGGGGCTGGTCCGGCTGCGCGAGGAGTACAGCATGTGGCAGTGGATCCACGACCGCAGCGGCGGCGTTGGTGTCGACACCGCGGGACTGGAGTTTGAGCCGCGCATGCATAACGAGCAGGACATTCGCGAGGTCATCAAACAGACCGAGCTACGCATTGCAAAGCTCAAACAGGCGTTGGTCGTATAACCTGGTAAAGACCTAGCATCGTTAAGTAGTTACGGTTTCAAGTACAGTATTGAAAAAAGCATTAGGCATGAAAAATAAATGGCATTATGAAAATAATTATGTATTCGGTAAAGACGATAAAAACGATGAGCGAGAAGGAAAAACACCACACAAACAAACAACAAGCAAAAAGAGAAAAAAGGAAGAAATCATGAAAGGGTCGTTATAGGTTGTTTTTTTTTTTTGGAAATAGGGATTCAAGTCAAGCCAAGACCTTTGTATAACAAGTCAATTGGCGTTTGGTCGGGGTTGCCGGGAAGAGGTGCCCTTTGGTTTCAAACGTACATGGCGCGGGACTGAGGCAAGAGCGTTTCTGGGCGGGTCGCAGACATTTTGCGCATGAACTGGGCACTCGTTGTCGGCGTGCATTTGCCCGGCGACACCGCACTTTGCTTGGTTCCGGGCTGGGAAGAGACGCGGAGAATGTCGCGTTCGATTAGATCTTTGGAGCGGGGCATGGGGCGCTTGAACTGGTCACGGTCGAGCATGGCCAGGCCGTCGGTGACCACGGTCCGCCGCAGGATGACCTCGACGGCCCTTACCGCCGAGTCAAGCTCGGCAAGTTCATGCCGGGTCATGGGCGTTGGGTCGTGCGCGAGTGCGTGCGCCACACCGCGGTAAATGCCCATAACCACATCCAACAGCGTCAGCATGCTTTCAACGGGGTCCGGGTGGAACGGCAGGTCCTGCTCGCTGACCACGACAAGGTTGGCCAGCACGGCCTGCGCCGACTCGGTTCTTAGCGCGGATGAGCCTGACCCCGCCGAGGAGGCCGTGAGGGTGCGCGAGAGCAGGTTCTGGTTGACGGCAGGGTGGGTCGCGCGCAGGTTCCGGTGGAACTTGGTTTTGGCCGGGCCCATGGTGCACAGTCCCGTTCCCTCGGCGGCATTGGCGGCGTTGGCGGCGGTCGTGGCCTTGGCTGCAGCGGTGGTGGCTCCCGGTGCACTGGAGGTGGTGGAGGTGCTCATGGACGCGGCGGAGGAGGACTGGGACCCGCTGGCGTCGCTGAGGTTGCTGGGGTGGGGCAGCAGGCGGTTGCTGTTTGGGCGCGGGCTCGCCAGCGACGGCGCCGTGTTCGTGAGCAGGTCGTCGTCGCTGTCGTCGTAGTCATACCCGTCCCCTGCAACGTGCTCTGACGACGAGTCGCGATGAAAGAACCCGCGTTTTTTCTTGAGTGGCGTGGTAGGGTGGACGTCCTTTTTGCGGCCAAAGAGCTTGTTTTTCAGGCTGAACTTGGAGGACGCCGTGTGCACGGGCGTGAGGACTGGCGTAGCGGGTTCCTCGACAATGGAGTCGACGTGTTTCTTCTTGCCCTGCTTGGTTTTTGCGGCTTTGGCTTGGGCCACCCGCCGCTGGTCGTTGTAGTCAAAGTAGTGCAGGATGACCTGGACGGCGGCGAGGTAGGTCTTGAGGTCGTGGTAGTCCGTGCTCGCAATGCTGGCGAGGTTCGCGCCCATGGCGTAGTACGATCTGAGTCTTTTCAAGTCAGTAAACAATCTCTTGCGTACACTTATCAAGGTGTACTTACTCCTCAGCCTGGTAGATGGCGTTCCACTTGATGCGCGGGACTCTGGCCGAGTCGAGCCAGGGCTCCTTGCCGAGGTGGCAGTTCTTGAGGTACTTGAGGCAGGAGACGCGCTTCTGGAGGGTGGTGTTGATGCTGTCCTTGGAGATGGTGCGCTTGTAGGTCGTGGGCGCGCCCGTCGGCGCCAGTGCAATCAACATTTGGGCAGTGCGGATGGAGTTGGCGATGGTGTTTTGAGCAGACGTCGGGGGCTTTATATTTATTTTGGCATATTTTTTATTCGACATGAATTTCAGGAAAAAGCAATGTTTGTGGGCGGCAGCTACGGCGTTTGAGGTACCTGCAAGCGCCAGCGGGCTAGCCGGATTGGGAGTGGCAGATGCGGCATAACCGGGGCCTATTGCATGCGAACGTTGCTTTTTAGACAAGTCTGAATACACCAGCACCCAGCACTCAACACTGACATCTGGAATAGACAAGAGAGGGCAGTGGACCAGAGACCACGGTGAAAGCAGTCGATGGTGTTGATGTAGTTAGAAGTAAGTACCCCGTCAGCCGGAAGTTCCAGTCCAAAGTGCAGTCCAATTGAGGTGAGCCGTGGTCTTCCACTCGAGTCAACTCCATCTCGGTCGCCATCCAATCGATAGCCTCTGCGATACCCTTAAAGTCTTCGCGGCCCTCTCACGGCCCTCTGCTGAAATCCATCCCTGCGACCCTTTCAAAGCCTATCGCGTCTTTACGTCTTTGCGTCTTTGTTGTGCTCAGAAAGTTCAGTCTCGAGGTATCGTGAAAACGGGCCCACACAGTTTGACCCTTGTCCAACGGGCGGATTAAGCTCGCGTTGAGCAGACCTAAATGCCCGCCTGAGTAGCTGGTATACGATAGAATCACAGAATCGTCACAGATTCACCGCCCATTGGAAAGCCCGGGCAGGGAGCGGTGCGATGGCAGGGCCCAGGCCAGGCGCGTGTCTGAGACTTTCAGGTCCAGTGGGCACGAGCTTGACTTGCTTGCTCTGTGGAAACACTTTTGGGCAATGGCTGGTGGGGACTCTGCGCCGGGCCGTCAGATTGCTCAGAACGCGCCAATATCGCACCAATATCGACAACTCAATCAGGTCCATAATTAGATCCTTCGTCGTCATTAGTTGCTTATAGACCAACCCCACGCAGGCAGACTGGCTGGCAATTGAGTTGGGGTGCAGGGAGCTTAAACTCGAGCAAGTCGACGTTTCTGTGGCAAGATCAGTCAAGCCTTGTGAGCCCGCAATACGCTGCCGTCTGTTGGGCCCACGCACCCGTCACGCCGTGCACAAAACCTTTCCTTACTCCCGTCGTTGCTCGGTATCCAGTCCGTGGTCAGTCAGTCGATATCTTGTAGTTGGCCAATCAGTATGGCATCGTAGCTAGTTCAATGCAGCTGCGTGTCTCGAATAGGCGTAAAGCCCGGCCGTTGAGCATCACAAACGCAATAGCCGCCACTTAATCCGGCCCAAGACAGTTGTTCCGACGGCACGGCCCCGCCAATCAGCGCGTACATAACACACCTCTCCTGAACATCGGCATCGCGTCTCCAACAAAATAACAAGCTAGTTACTGGTCAAGTACTTGGTCAAGCAGGTATTTGGGCAGGGATTTGGAATTCAGAGCAGCGCGGTCAGTGGTGCTCGCGTGCCAACTCCAGGCCATGTACGGCGCTAGCCAGTCCACCAGCATCAAGTCCCAGCTCAAGTCCCTATTAACTACTTGTCCAATACTCATTTAATAGACGGCCTTTAGCTCTTCAGTAGTTACTAGCTATTCAGGAGTTGGTCAATGAGGACACTTCATTCGCTTCAAGCCTCGACTTTGGTGCAGCATGCCCAGTTCGTGCCTTCGTGGCCTGAGCCTGGCGTCTTCTACTAATCCCTCTGCACCTTCTGCACCTCTGCGCATCGCGTCCTGCACCACCCCTCCGCGCCCGTGATTTAATCCGCACTGAGCCCACCCAACCCACGTATTCCCGTTTGGCATGCACAAGCACCTAATCAATTCTCGTCATCTATTAAAATTCATCAAAGTACCAAGTAATTAGTTCTACATCTGGGCAAACCGGCTGCCCTTCTTGGTCGCGAGCTCGCCCGGCGCGCCAACCTCGACAACACGGCCTTCCTCGACCACAACCACCACGTCCGCAAGCTCCGCCAGCCCCCGGTCGTTGCTCACCGCCACCGTCGTCCGGCCTTTTGCCGCCCCCACCACCGCTTCCCTTACCGCCGCATCAACGCTGCTCTTGCCGTCAAACAGCGGCGCCAAATTGTCAATGAGCAGGATGCGTGGGTCGGGTACCAGTGCCCTCGCCAGGGCCAGCCGCGCGCGCTGGCTCGCCGTGTACACCACCCCACCGGCAGTCTCGTACCCCTGTGGCAGGCCCATGACAAACTCGTGCACCCGCGCCATCTTGCACGCCGCCCACACCCGCTCCCGCGCTTCCTCCTCGTCTTCGTCACTTGGGTCACGTAGATTGTCCATCAAGCTCACGCCCTCCAGCATGACTGGCTGCGCGTGGACGTACCCGAGTTGCCGTCGGTACGACTCGAGGTTGAGCTCGCTAATGTCCCAGCTGTCCACGTACACTGTCCCGCTCAGCGGCCGGTAAAACTGCTCAAGCAGCTCTAAAATAGCACTGCCGCTGCCGCTGCTGTTGCCATTAGCTGGCGTGCCCATAATGACGGCAAACGCCTGCGCCGGTATTTTCAGTTGCAAGTTTTGCAACACAGTCAACTCTGGGGCAAACGCGTACCGGAACCTCACGTCGCGGAACTCAATGCTGCCCTTGACCGCCGCATGTGTCCCGCCATACGTCGGCACCCCGCCGTGGTCCGTAATCATGATACCCTCCCGCGAGCACTCGTCCATCTCTGGAATACAGTCCAGCAGCCGCGCCATGTTGGCCATGCTCTTCTTGGCCAAGTTGATTTCCGGCGCAAAGCTGAAAATAAACTGCACAGACATGGACCCAGTAATAAGTGCCATGAGCGACACGTAGAATTGGTACATGTCAATTTGCTGGCGGATAAGCAAAACACTTGCGTACCAAAACCCGAGACTGATGCAAAACGGCGACACCACTTGCGACACGGCGTAAAACGCCGCAGTTCTAAGTGTGTGCTTGCGAGATAACAGCACCTGCTTTTCAATCTCGGCGCAGTACCGCTGCAAAATCTGGTTCTCGCGCGTCAACGAATTGACCGCTTTAATGCACGCCAGAATCTCGCCTGCGTACATGGCAGAGGCCTCATACGCCCGTTTCGACCGCGTTTGGAACCGCGACTGCACTTTAAACCGCAAATAACCCGATGCAATCAAGATGGGCACGCACGCCGTGCACACGAGCCCGAGCCGCCAGTCCGCCGCCAGCGCCACAAACACGCCAACGAGCATGGTGATGATGGACGTCTGGATCTGGCCCACGGCAATCCCGCCAAACGGCCGCAGCGTCGCCGTGTCCTGCAACAGCAACAACGCCATGGCCTCACTACCCTGCGCCCCGCCCGCGTCATACACCTCCAAGTCCAGTCTCAGCAAGTGCCGAAACACCGTGTACTTGAGCCGGCGCTCGAGTTTTTCTCCAGCACGGCCCATGAAGCTCTGCATGGCCAAGTAGGCGAAAAACTGCACGCACGCCAAAATCGCAAGGCACTTGGCGTACTTGTTGACCTGCGCCCGCATCACGTCGTACCGCTCCTCGGGGACCATGAGCGCCTCCATGCACCGCGAGAAAAACACAGACAGCAGCGGGTACCCGACCCCGCACACGCCGGCGGCCACAAGACCTATTGAAAGGTCGAGGTACGCCAGATTGTTGACTCGAAGAAGCTAAACCGTTAGAAAAATAAAAGAATCCACGTAAGAATACTTACCATGCCGATTAGAGATGTGGACGAAAGAGAGGGCAGTCTTGTCGATGGTTGCAGCATGGCCGGCATGAGGACTGGATCAATGATACTATCTTGCGCCGCCGCTGCAGCTGTCGCCACTGGCGCGCTGGCCCAATCCTGCGCGTCAAACGCCTGGCCCGCGCGGTTCGACCGGACCGACATTTCCGACGCGCGCCGGTCGCGGTTGAACATTAGCGGTGGCGGTTTGTTGCGCGCCAATGCATGCGTATCCCGCTGCGCGCCTACAAAGTTTGCGTACCAGGGATTTGAGTTCATGAGCTCAAGGTGCGTGCCTTCGACGGCGTTTTTGCCCTCGCTCATGACGACAATCTTGTCGGCTTGTCGCAGCACGTTCAGCTTGCGCGTCACGACAAGCGTCGTCTTGTCCCGATAGATTTCGCGCAGCGCGTCTTGCACGGCCTGCTCGGACCGCGGGGCTAAAGCGCTTGTGGCCTCGTCGAGTAGAAAAATCTTGGGGTTGGAGACAATTGCGCGGGCAATGGCAATTCGCTGCCGTTGGCTTGTAGTCAACAAACTACCTCGCTCGCCGACTTGGCTTTCTAGCCGGTCTGGCAAGGACAAGATAAACCCCCACGCGTTGGCGCTGTGACACGCTTTAATAACCATTTGCAGCTTTACTGACGCCGGCTGCTGTGCAAACGACGTTGATTCAAACCCTTGAGCAACGTTTTCGTAAATAGTACCGGAAAACAAAAACGGTTCTTGGGAAACATAGGCAATTTGGTGGCGTAAAGATTGCACGTTCAAGCATGTAATGTCAACGCCGTCAATGAAAATCGTGCCTTTAATGGGGTCATAGTACCGTTCGAGCAAGCCTAGCAAGACAGACTTGCCAGACTCTGGCGGTCCGACAATCGCCACCGTCTCGCCCTTGTTGACAGTTAATGAAAAATTGTCAAGCACGGCACGGTCAGGCTTGGCCGCAAATTTCAGCGTCACGTTTTGAAACTCGACTTGGCCCTGCAAGTTATCAAGCTTGAGCCCGTGCTCCGAAGTCGGGTCCACGGTCGACGTGTGGTCAATGATTTCAAAAATCCGGCGGCCGGCTTCAATGCCCTTCCCCATGGACCGCACAGTCGGCCAAATCGTACTAAGGGTAAACCCGCCCATGACAATCGCGGTAATAGTCGTAATGAGATTACCGATATCAATAGTTCCGTTTTCGACTTCGCGAGACCCCTGCCAAAACCCGAGCGCGTACGAGCTGTACACGATAAACCAGGAAAGAGCCACCACAAAGGCAATAATGTATGTTCTCCAAAAAGCATGGGCCATGACAAAGTTCCATTGCACATTGAGACGTTTAGCATATGCTTGTGAAGAGCCCATGGCAGTCGCCGTGTGAATAGACTGAATCATTTGAGATACCAGCGCTGTTGCTCCGTCTTGTAATGGACGCATACCTTCCTTCCACTTTTTAATAAACGTAAACTCGACAAGCGCGCAAATGGTGATACTGGCAAAGGCACAAATCATGAGAAAGGTAATCTTCCAAGAACTCACAAACCCGACAATAATGGCCGAAATGAAATTGGCAAGACCCGCAAGACATATACCCGAGTTTTCGGAAATGGCTTCTTGAATCAAATGCGTGTCGTCAATAATGCGTCTAGTGACTTCGCTGTGGCCAATTTGTTCAAAGTAAGCCGTGTTTTGCTTGATAATAGCTGCGAAATAGTGTTGGCGGACCCTGCCCACCAACGCTTCGCCACGCTCAGCAAGTAAAAACGTAGAGACAAACGAGAGCCCACTGACTGCGACGCCAAGGTAGACAAAATAAAGTGCGTACTGGTCAACAGACGGTTGAAAGTCTTCTGAACTGAGATCTTTGGTAATAAGGTCGGAAAAGTCTTGCGTGACTCTGCCTAAAATGAAATTGGTCAAAGGCAGCGCAGCGCCAGACAAGATGGCGCACAGGTAGCCCACAAACAGAATTACTACGTCGTGGGGAGTCGCGTACCTAAACAGAGCAAAGATCTGGACAGACCGGCGAAGTGAGGCCATGAGCTCCTGCGCCAACGTCTCGGATTCTTGCGGCAGAGTTTCATTTGACGTGTTTTCATCGTCCATGACCTCCATACAGTGCACGACGACATTGGACTCGTCGATAGAAGAAAGCGAGGACCCCTTGTCCTTGCATTTGTCTGCACTCAGAGTACTCGCGCCCATATGGAGAATAACAGTTAATGAAGAGAAAAAAAAAAGAGAGGTTCTTGATCTTGCTAATCAAATAGAAAAGTTTTGCGGGCCGGCATGACCATTGGAAATGACTGGTTCATGCGAGGGTTTGAAGTATCCAACGGAATCGAAACCACTTGGCGTTTATGCGGCCGGATTAACCTTGAGGTCGGCATCCGATGTCTGTTTCTATCTTCAACCGGGCATATTGGTTTCAATACCATCATTGCAATTGCAGTTGCTGTCAAGCTTCTTGTCGGCGATGTTTTTCTGGCGAAGTTTATGCAACGGGAAAAGGCAAAAAACCAAAACCCACGTTTTGGGCCGATTACAAAACAATGCACTTTTACTTTCTTCAACATACACCAACAACAACTTCTTCCTGCCAATTGACCTGCTAATCCACCCTCGAATAATCTACACATCTACTCACATACCATGCCAGACCAAGTCAAGCCCAAGGGCATTTTGCGCAACCGCAGCGAGGTGACCTCGCCACCCGTCGACAGCGGCGCCGGTTCCGCGTCCTCAGCCACCAGCAGCGCCAGCCCCGACGCTGCATCCACCCCAAGCAGAATCGACGCCTCGCTCAAGCCGTTCGACCGCAACGCCGTGCTCGAGAACACGCTGGCCAACGCCAAGCTCAACTCGGTCGGCAACGCCATCATCCAGAAGAACAAGGCCGACCTCGAGGACGAGCTCAAGTCGCAAGGGCTGACCCCCGAGCAAGCCGCCGCCGAGTCCGAGCGCCGCACCAGCAATGGCGGCAGTAGCAGCGAGCACTTGAAATGGAACGAGGCAAACTTGTACCTCAACGAGCAGGAGAAGAGCGCGACCATGAAGATTTCCGAGCCCAAGACGCCGTTCCAGGGCTCTGTGGGGGACTCGGAGTACTACAAGCCCGACGACGACGACGATGACATTCCACCTTTGGACGGTGCTGACGAATTCATGCTCGGCGAGGCCGCCGCCCCCGACTCCGGCTTGGACCCGACCATCCAGTCCAGCCGCATCATTGTTGACGAGAAGGAAGCGCGCGCCAGCCAAGAAAACAGCGAGGAAGAAGAAGAGGAGGTCGAGGAGACACCGGAGGAAAAGCATAAGCGGTTTGAGGAGATGCGGAAAAACCACTACTTCATGAAGGGCGCCGTCATGCACAAGCAGCCGCTGCCCGTTGACGACGACGAGGACGAGTAGTCGTTTTTTTGGACTCAACAGTCTTTTTATTTTATTGTATCAATCATTGTATAGCGTATTTCATGATGGCCTTTAATTATTTCTACATGCATCAGTCTACATGACATTGTTTCCCGCAGCCGTAGCACCAACGCTCAACCAGGCAGACTGCCTATTGCACTAGCCTTTGGCCATTTCTCTCCAGTCCCGGCTTTCATCAATATCGTCTGCTGTCTCTGGTCGTTTTCCTACTGTTTACTGACAATCATTGATTGACCCCCCACGCTTTGTTTCAGGGTTTGACTTGTTCCCACGCACCCAGTCACGTGACAAGGGTTCCAAGCCGTTCCATGGGCGAAACCCCCGGATTTGTGACGACATTGCAAATTTGAAAGCAGGGACTTGGCTATCAAGGCAACAGACG
Organism: Geotrichum cucujoidarum; assembly: GCA_030566025.1. NCBI lineage: Eukaryota > Fungi > Ascomycota > Dipodascomycetes > Dipodascales > Dipodascaceae > Geotrichum > Geotrichum cucujoidarum. Next base: position 159,469 of record JAJMHN010000001.1, on the reverse strand, counting down.
TTCCTGTTATTGCTAGTTATATGAAATTGAAGGTAAATCAAATTCAGACGCTAGGTAATACCTTGCCATCGCGCAGTTGTTGGTGGCACAGAGTGTGGGCCAAAGTACATGTTTGGAATCAATCTAATCTAACGCTCAATCGGTGCTTTGTTAGTGCCTGGTATATTTTTAGCGCAAGTCTTTATATAGATATCTTTGCCAGCATCAGCTTCCAATCCCTCATTCATCAACTTGGCCTTGGATCTGCCACCCCTTCCTAGTATCCATATGCTTGCATTTGCGCGCCGTCAAGTATTTGCCAAACAGTGTTTCAAAGCGCTCTAATTTCTGTAGACTCTAGGGTCGATAATTTCTCCTGAGTGAAACCATGGGCGCTTTAAAGCCTTTTTTTTTTCCATATCCCCAAGAGTACCGCCAGTGACAAATTATGTGGCTATCTTAAAACTAATGTATTAAACTATCTATGAATAGATTTAGAAAAGTAGTTACAAATAGTTTTCAAGAAATTGTTCAAAACATGGACATGTCGTTCAACGCCCATTGTAGAGCTGTGGGATTGGGACCCTTGAACAAACGTGCGGCTGACATCAAAACAAGCAAAATACCAGCTTCCAACGACCCCAGAGCCAAGTATTTACTTGAAATAATACCTTGAGGTTCTCACGGCCCAAGTGGTATTCTGCATTTTATTCACTCAAACATAATTCTTATAACCAAGGTTAAAGGGGATTGAGTTATTTGTTGGGCGGGGCTAGCAAGTGTTGAACCAGGGCGTGGAGCTTCTCGGCCAAGTCCAACAATTCTGAATTGCACAAGATGGAACTTGTGTATAGATCTGTCCAATAATTGGATACCGATCAAACCATTAAACCAAAAAACGCCAATTCAAAAGCCATGAGATGGGTTTGTACTCTTTAACTACATAGTTTGGAGAGATATAGAACATGGGACTCAAATAAGAGGATACTAACAAGCACATCCAAACCCACCAAAGCCACATACTATTTTCAAACGCGCCCAAAGACATTTAAAATCGGCCCTTGAGTAGGTACATTGCCGGCCTTGACCAGTAATTCCTCGTCAATCAACAGCCTCCCCGGTCCCAAAGTTCAAACTGCTTCAGCCGCAACACAACAAAGCCCAACCCATCCATCCAAATAACAACGCAAACGCAAACGTAACGCTTCTCTTGCCAGTTTCAGTTTCATAAAAGTATCTCACATTGCTTTGTTGGCCCCTCTTCTTGTCCACTTCTGGGGTTGTCGGTGTTCGGTGGTGGGGTCAAGTGGTGGGGTCATGGCAGTCATTGCCGGACCTGGGACGGTAAAGCCCAGTCCCTCCAACCTCTAAACACCAACTGGGTATTGATTTAATATAACCTCAACAAATGATTCCATTTTACTTGACTTCATTTGATACGATAAATACTTGATAACTTGATAAATATTAAATATACAACACAAACATAATAATAAAAAACCTATTTCAAAACCTTTCCTTTCAAAAATTGCTTGCTTGACCGTTTACTTCTTGTCACTGCCGTCACTCCAAATCCACTTCCAAGCCCCGTTGGCCTTTTCCTCCACATCCCTTTTCGCATCCCACACTTTTCCTTCTGCAGTTTTTTGAACTTCACCCGCTTTTTCCCTAGTCTCGCCCGCAAAGTCCTTCAATCTCTTTGCCGCACCAGAAGTCCAGTCACCGCCGCCAAGCTTGCCCTGGTCGGCAGAGTCGGCAGAGTTTGACGTGGTCTCGGTGAGCTTGGTGGTGCCGTCGGCAAAGGTCGTTTTGACTGTACGCTTGGTCTCGACCGCGCCGGCCGAGGTCGTGTATGTCTCGGTGTGGATCGACGTCGCCACGACCTTCTTCCCGTCTTCTTCACTGCCGCCTGTGGTGGTGGTGGTGGTCAAGGTGTTGGGGTTGGTCCAGGCGGACTCGAGCTCGCGCTCGCGGCGGCGCTGGGCGAGCATGGCGCGGCGGAACCCGCTCTTCCAATCGAGGAACGCCCTGTAATCGCCAAACACATACCTCTCATCCTTCTCTTTCTCCTGCGTGCCACTGCCAACCAAAGGCAACGCCAGGTTTGCCTCAAACTGGCGCTTGTTCTTGGGGAACAAGCACCTCCAAACACCTTCACGCGTCCACACTCCAATAGCGCCCTGGGTTTGTTCGAGTTCCCTGCATGCCTCGTACTGTTTGACAGAGGGCACGGGGTAAGCCCACAGCTCGTCATTCGGTTTACGCTCGTCCAGCCCCAGTTTCGTCTCCACGTCACTCAGCCCGCCCATGCGGTCGTCGTCGGTGTTGGAGATGCCGTTGAAAAAAGTGTGGGGGCCAGAGCGCAAGAGGGAGGGGAGGCGGGAGGCGATTGTGTCGTCGACGTCGCCGGTGTGGGCGAGCTCGGAGAGCATGTGGGAGGCGGAGGCAATGGTGCGGTCTGCGAGCGACAAAAAGTCAGAGACGGGCGCGAGTGGGTCGTTGTTGTCGTCTTTCTTGGACATCTTTGGGTATAATACTTGGTTGTTGAAGTTGGTGATTGCTGTTTGGTTGGGTCTTGGGACAATTTATATTGGCGAGCGCAGGGCGGGTCCGTTGTACTCTGGAACTTCTAGAAGAAACCTCAAGAAACAAGAAAAAGGCATCAATTCGTATAAACCAGCTACATAGAATTCTATCAACAAAAAGGCAGTGCTTTTGAGTACTCGTGTCATTAGCTAGCAAGCTTGTTAAAAGTCCTCTGGCTCGTGGAAAAAGGCTCTGAAGGTGATGATGGTGGCGTAGACGAGGAATCCGCCAGCAAGGGACATGGCCATTGCCGGGACGCCAATGATTGCATTATGGGCCAGCACCACGGGCAACGCCAGCCCACTGAATACAAGAAACCCCGTTGCAAACCGTCCAAAATCCACCACCGTACTAGAAGTCTCGCTCATAAAGTCGTCATTGTCCTCCCAGCGGCCGCAGATGGCGTTGGGGAGCGGGGCGAGGAGGAAGAGGCCGACGACGGTCAGGGGCACCCAGTTGTTGAAGAGGGCGCAGGAGAGGATGATGAGGATGAAGCCGAGCGCGAGGACGGAGGAGAGGAGGATGATTTTGGTGAGCGGGCTGACTGCAAAGGCCATTTTGAGAGTTAAGAAGAGTGAGAAGAGTGGCTGAGAGGGGTGCAAGTCGGGCAGTTGGCGGTGTAAAAACTGAACTGTGAAGTGAGTGTTGTGTGTGTATTGACCTGTGGACTGTGGACTGGCCTTGTGTGGTCTTTGTGGTTGTGCTTGTTGCTGGCTTGTCTGGCGTTGGTGGTGGCAGTGGCTGCTGCTGGGGCTGTTTGGGAAGTGTGTTCAGCCGTGCGTGCTTTTTTTCCAAAACCCAGACGAGACCTAACCCCTACCCTACGGCAATTTAGCTGAAAGCGGCCAACACTCAAAAGTCACAAAAGCTCCTGTGATGACCGGGAAAGGTGGGGGAGTTCTGAGGTGATGTCACTGTAAAGAGAGCAGCTGTGGGCTGATGGGAAATGATTTACAACGGCGTTAAAAGCGGTCTTGCCTGGGTGGAATATTAGTTACCCCACATTTCAACTCCAACTCAACCACACAAACAACACCAACTCTACTAGTCAGACTAGTCAAGTCCTGGCCAGTTCTTTCCTGGCTAAAAGGCCCCACTTCCCTTTCGCTGCCTCTTCCCAGTTGGGCCTCAGCGCGGTTGCTCTCAAACAAACGCCCTTCCCCGCCCCCTCCCCAGGCCGTAACAGTCACTGCCCATACAACAACTTACTCAAACAACTCAATCAAGGCCTGGCTCAAACTCACGGGCCACGTTCAAACCTTCTCCTCCTTCGGTCTTCGTTGGCCCTGCTGCTCCCCTCAAACAACCAAAGTACAACCGCCGTAATCTTATATAAACAACCAGAACTGCCCTCGTAATTACATATCCATCTCAAACACCAACAACAACACTACCATGGACCCGAAAGAAGCAGTGTCGCACGTCGAGTACGCCGAGTCGGCCGACCTCGACAAGGACGTCTCCACCAAAACCGCCCAGGAGCTCTTTCCCAACGTCAACCAAAAGAAGCTCTTGCTTAAAATGGACCTCCATTTACTGCCCACTCTGGCCCTGCTCTACCTGCTCTCGTTTCTCGACAGAGGCAACATTGGAAACGCAAACATTGAGGGGCTTGCTGACGATTTAAAACTAGTCGGCAATCAGTACAACCTCTGCTTGACTATTTTCTTCATTACCTACTGTATCTTTGAAGTCCCCGCCAATGCGCTGCTCAAGATTCTCAGACCCGCCATTTGGCTCCCCTCCATCATGGTCGCTTGGGGCATTGTCATGACCCTCATGGGCACAGTCCAGTCCTTCCAAGGTCTCTTTGCCGCCCGCTTGTTTCTCGGTGTCACTGAAGCTGGCTTGTTCCCCGGTGTCGCTTACTACCTCACGCAGTGGTACCGCCGTGACGAGCTGCAGTTCCGCCAGGCCATGTTTTTCTCCGCAGCGTCGATTGCCGGCGCGTTTTCTGGATTACTGGCCTTTGGAATCGCCAAGATGGACGGCGTGGGCGGATACGAGGGCTGGCGCTGGATTTTCATTCTCGAGGGGCTGGTGACGGTCATTGTGGCCGTTGCTGCCTTCTTCTTGCTCTACGACTACCCCGACACGGCCAAGTTCTTGACTGAAGAAGAGCGTGCGTTCATTGCCCACAGACTCAAGTACGACATTACCAAGACTGCGCAAAAGGCCGCTGCTGCTGCTTATGACCCCATGGACCCCACGGGCTCTACCCACATCATGGTCCCCGAGAACCAGGACCACGGCTGGAAGTACTTTTGGGCCTCGTTCAAGGACTGGCAGGTCTACCTGCACCTGCTCGTCTACTACGGCGTCGTGGTCCCGCTCTATGGTATCTCTCTTTTCTTGCCCACCATTCTCAAGAACCTTGGCTACGTCAGCAGCAAGGCCCAGCTCATGACCGTGCCCATTTACATCACGGCCTCCATCCTCTCGGTCATCCAGGCCTACGCCTCCGACAAGACGGGTCTGCGCTCGCCGTTCATTGCCTTTAACCTGATTTGCCTCGTCATTGGCTACTCCCTCGCCATCTCCACCGACCCTGCCGACAAACCGGGAGTCATTTACGCCGGCGTCTACATTGCCGCCATTGGACTCTACCCCGCCTTCCCCGGCGTCATCTCCTGGCTCTCGACCAACCTTGCGGGCTCCTACAAGCGCGCCATTGGCATGGCCATCCACATTGGCATTGGCAACTTTGGCGGCGCGTTCGCCTCCAACATTTACCGCGCCCAGGACAAGCCCCGCTTCATCCTCGGCCACGCCATTGAGCTCGGCTTCATCAGCATGGGCTTGCTGGCGCTCATGACGCTGGTCGTTAGCTACTACTTTGTCAACAAGAAGCGCGCCCGCGATGTCAAGCAGGGCAAGTTCGTGCACCTCACCATTGAGCAGCTCAGCGAAATGGGCGACAAGAACCCGTACTTTAGGTACTCCTACTAGGTCACGTTAACTTGATCTACAAATTTGATGATGGAGTTGTTGTTTCTTTTTATATACTTTTATTTTCAATGTTATTTCCGTGTTTATTTCCAACTTTATTTGACCCGGGGTTTTGTGCTCGGACCCCTGATAAGTTCCCGGGTTAGGTTTTTAGTCCAAGTTCCCGTGCAAATTCACGCTATGTCACGTGAGTATACCCGGGCCCCTGCCTGATAAGAAACCCAGGCCTTGTCCGAGTTTGCGACCTTTTCTTGAACCCAGGCAAATTTTACAAAACCTTCTTTCTATAAACCAACTTGCGACGCTCTTTTACCATACATTCAGTTTCCAGTTCAGTTCTTCAGAGTTCCAGTTCATTTGCCAGGTCCAAGTCCGGATCAACCGTTTTCATTTGCATATTTTGGTTCGTCACCGTTCACGCCAAAAGAACTATCTCCGTCATCACCCGAAACACAACCAACTTTTTTTTTACTCTCAGAGATAATGGCACACGATAGCTATAGCCCACCAACAACGCCAACGCCAGCGCCGCCAAGGAGCTCAAGGCGGAGGTGGCAGCTCGGGCTCGTGCTGCTCACCGTCGTCATTGTGCTCTGGGTCGCGAGCGGGTTCCTCGTCAACGTAAGTACCCTTCACACTACCAGTGCTCAAACCACCGTCAAGACCAGTTTGCTAACAAGAGGTTTGATTTTAGGATATTTTTGAGACGGATGTGTATAGGAAGCCCTATTTTGTGACGTACTTGAACACGGGCACGTTTTCGATTTACCTGATCCCGTCTGTGGGCACCGTCATGCGCAAGTGGTGGTTGCGCAAGAGTGGTGGCAGCAGTCTGCGGACTGGGGATAAAGCTGACGAGACCACGGCGCTGCTGGCGCCGCAAGACTTGACGCAGAATGTTGAAGCAGGAGCAGGTGCTGGCGCAGCCACACCGGCGGAGGACGACCCGCAGCGCCCGCTGACCGTGCGCGAGACGGCGGTGCTCTCGTCCCAGTTCTGCATTCTCTGGTTCCTCGCCAACCTCTTCTCCAACGCCAGCCTCTCCTTCACCTCTGTCGGCTCCCAGACCATCCTCACCTCGACCTCGTCCTTTTTCACCCTGGTCATTGGCGCCCTTTGCAAGGTCGAGACTATTACCACCCCCAAGGTCTACGCGCTGGTTAATTCGATTGTCGGGCTCATGCTCATCACGTGGAACAGCGAGCAGGCCACCGCCGTCGTGTCAGCAGAGCCCTCGTACGTCTGGCTCGGCAACCTCATGGCCCTGCTTTCTGCCTTCATCTACGGCACCTACGCCACTCTCCTCAAGGTCCGCATTGGCAACTTTGAGCACCGCATCAACATGTACCTCTTTTTCGGCTTTGTCGGCCTCTTCAACATCATCCTCCTCTGGCCAGTCCTCCTCGTCCTCGACCGCACCGGCGTCGAGCCTTTTGCCTGGCCCGCGAACCAGTACGTCTGGTCCGTCGTCCTCGCCAACGCCGCCATCTCCATCGTCTCGGACTTTTGCTGGGCCCTGGCCATGCTCATGACCACCCCGCTCGTCGTCACTGCTGGTTTGTCCGCAACCATCCCGCTGGCGATCTTGGGCGACATGGTTATCAACGCGCGGTACGGCTCGGTGCATTACTACGCGGGAGCGGTCATGATGATTGTGTCCATTTTTGTAATCAACCGGCTCGAGAACCAGGCGGCCGCGCTGGAAGACGAGGCTGAGGCTCGCTTGCACGAAGAGGCCCAGGCACAAACTGCCGAAACCTCATAAAACCCATTACTTCATTTACATTTTCATTTGTTTGCACTTGCTTTGTTATTCATGTTTAGATATAGAGTTGATGTTTTCTTTTTTTTTTTTTTTCAGTTTTAATGGCAGTTTTCATTCCCAATACCTAACTAAAATAGAATACCAGAGAACCCAGTTAACCTAAGATGCAAAAATGTCGAGCAAGCCGGCCCAGTCCCCGTTCTTGCGGCGCTCCCAGTAGTTGGCGCTGCCCTGTTTCAGCCTCCACTGGTGCTGGTCAGCGCCTGGGCCCGCCTCGCGCTCAAAGAACACCGGGGCGTACTCGGCGCCGGCGCTCTCAAGCTCGCCGCGGCGGTCGCGCTGGCGCTGCTCGAGCGCGAGCTTGCGGGCCTCCGCGGCATCGGTCTGGCCCTGCTCGTACATGCGCAGGTCCGGGCGCAGCCGCGAGTCCGTCGGCGCAACGCTACCTTCCTCCACGGCCGTGATTTCATTCAGCGACGCCGCGTACTGCGTGAACCCGAACCGTTTCGGGTAGCCGTCGACCAGGGGCCCCGCGTGCCAGATCTGCGTGCGGGTGTTGGACGGTTTGGCGACAAGCGCAATGCTCGATGTCCATTGGCCCTCGAGCTCGAGGGCAGTGTGCTCCTTGCCGCCGGGGGCAAAGGCTTTGCCGCGGAGGTCCTCGCTGCGGCCGGAGAACATGCCGCCGGCCTTGTAGTCGACAACGGCGCGCCAGCCGTTCGAGCATGCCACAGAGAGCTTGCCCACGGGCTCAATGTACTTTTCGCCAGCAATAATGTTGCGGATGAACGTCGTGGGCTGCTGCCACTCGTACACCTCGCCGGTCTCAATCACCGACAGCCGCACCGTGCCCTTTTGGTTGATTTCAATCGACTTGCCCCAGATCTGCTGGTGCAGCGACGCAGAGTACTGCAGCGTCCATTTCGCCGCCTCCGCCTGCATCGCCATCACCTGTGGCCGGTGGCTGACCTTTTCCGTAATCACGCGCATCCCCTGTTCGGGCCGCACAAGTTCAAAGGTCTCGCCCAGTAGCGGCACAAACGGCTTGCGACCAGACCGTTCCTTGGCCCGCGACGATGCAATAAAGACGGCCGCAAACGCCGCCACATGCAGAATCCGCTCGGCAGAACTGGCTGGGTGCTCGAGCGCACTGTCCAACAATGACGCGGATTCAAAGATTTCCGTGAACCGTTGTAGAATGTTCAGCGGTTCGTTGGAAGTCACGGGCATGGCGACCGAGGTCATGTCCTTGCCCACGTTCTTGCGGATAATCGTCAAAAAGTTTGGCGGGGTGCAGACTGCGGCAGGGACCGTGGTTCTCCGCTTGGGTGCTTCTTGAATCAATGTCAATGGATACAAGTCCTTAGCATGATCGTGACCCTTGGACTCTTCAATAACCATCTCCATATCGTGAGACAAGTGCGGCAAATGAGAAGTAGACCCTTCTGAATCGCCTTCAACATCACTACTATCAGCACTTTCATCAAACTCCTCCTCGTCCTCCTCCTCGTCACTACTTTCGTCTCTTTCAATCAACAAAACACCATCGTTTTCCTTGGCATCGAAAAACTCATCACTCGAGTAGAGACTGTTGATATCTACCGACTGTCTCCTTACTGGAGATGTAATGTTGGAACTGGTCCTTGCATCTGCAACAGTCCGTCTCAATTCTTCAACAAGCGTAAAAATTTCTTGCGAAATGTTTTTCAGCGGCGAAGGTGTTGGTGGTGATGACGTTGGCAGAGGATTCTCAAGTTCAACGCCCTCTGGCATTCTTGGGGGCATGTCTGTGGGGCCCACATCGAGCATGGTCCCGCTGCTATATTGACGTGACTTGCGTTTCCAAAACGATGCTCTTCGTGTGGCAAGAGCGTCTGATGTTGGCTCACCAAGTGTGAAATCAGAAACAGATGACTCCCGGGCCGCCGATGCTTCCTTGAATTTTTGAGCCGAGACCTCAAACGACTTGGCCAGCGACTCAAACCTGTCCCATACACTGACATCCCCATTGAGCTTGTTCAGAGCTTCTTGCCTAGGAGGAATATCATTAGTCGGTTCTGTGGGACCAAACTTTGGTTCTGAAAGCAGTGCGCTTAGACGATTTCCTGCCCCGTTGGGAAGGTAGCCGCCCTGCAAGTATCCCGCAAACGGTGCTGGCGCCTGCTCTGGTATGCTTGTGACCCCCTGACGGGCCACGTCCAACGCAGCCACCCATGTGTCGAAATCCGTCGAGTTCAATGGCCTCACATTCCACACCTCCATGCCAGAGTCAATGTAAATGTCGCGGGTTCGGGCACGTGCAGAAACCACACAGAGCTTTATTGGCATGGAGCCCCTCAACACTTGGTTGCTTTGCGACGCATAGTAATTGAGCACGCCGTACTTGTAATCGAGAGAGAAATACCGGCGAGTGAATCCCTGAAGCTTTTTACGCTTCTTTTTCAACATGACGCCGCTCAGGTGCCTGCCGTCGCTGATGCAGCAGGGAAGATCCTTGGACGATGTAATGTCTTTGTTTGTAGTGGGAGCAGCTGTGGTCGCTTCCTGTGCAGGAAGTAGCGCTGTTGATTGGTTTGCCGAGTCAGTAAGGTCTCTTGTCGACTGCGAGGCACTGTGAGCCGCCACAGGGACCACTCGTTGACTAAAGTGCACCGTTTTGCTGTTGGACTTGCTGAACGTATTGTCAAACACGAGGGCGTATGTCCCGCCTTTGCCTACCGTGATTTCGTACGCACCGCGAAAGATTTCGTCCGCGTTGCATTTGCCGTGCCAGTCCACCAGCTCCAATCCCGAGCTCTTGAGTCGCTGTTCAATTGAGCCCTGTGGAATTGAAACAGAGCTTCTGCGCGACGAGGGCGCCGACAGGTTGACGGAGCTGAGTTCTTCCAGTAGAGGGGCATCATTAGGTCGGTAGAAAAAGCCAAAGTTGCTGCGGACAAGTCAATATCTAAGAAACACCAGTCAGAGGTAGAGCATGGAGATACTTACATTGATCGTTTCAGCGGCTTGACCTGCCATGTCACAGAGGTCTTTTCAGGCGCCGTGACCCATTTGATGAGAAACGACTTTGCTTGGATTTCCAGGGTCTCCATTGTGCCTGCGCTGGAATCAAACGAGTAGCAGAATCGCGTACAATGCCAGCAAATATATCGATGGAATGTAACAAGAAGGAAAGAGTGACAGTATACTGAAAAATCGAGGAAATAAACGGGTTAGAAGTGGAGTGAAAAGTAGGTTGAGTAGGAAATATTTTGCGAGGCTGAATTTAGATGCCACAACTTTACAGTTAAGGTTCCAGGCCACCGCCAAAGATGCCCTCAGGGCAGACCGGTTCTACGGAGATGTTTGTGCAAAAATCTATAGGATTCTTTTCGTGCATTTGAGTCTATGTAGATCAACTAGAGCGGGTCAGCCCAGAGTGCGGCGTGGAGGGTTGGGCTTGGACTGTGGCGCGGCAGTAGCCAGTCTATCCCGCACTCGTTTGATGCGCGTCTCCACGGCTGCTAGCGTCGTGTTTATCTTGTGCAGCCGCCGTTTTCCGTCTTCAATTTGCGCAATGGTGTCTTTGAGTTTGACAGGCTGAGTCCCAGCGTGGTACGACTCTAGCGTCGACTTGAGAAGGTTCAGCTGCGTGGTCAGCGCAACCTGCGAGTCGTGAAGTCCGCGGAGCCGCCACACGGTAGTATCAAGTGGACCTCCAAGCACACTTTGTAGCGTGAGCTCAAACGGCGATGTGGTCGCTACATCGGCGCCATTATCAAACTCGTCTTGGTCTTCATAAGACTCGTCGTCACTTCCATAATGGCGACTCACAGGCCGTTCTCCACCAGGCGTCGAACTGGATCGTGTTGAAGCTGACTTGCCATGGTCCTCGTGCTGATGACTGTCAGTGCTCCGAGCCATAATTCGTCCAGGTCCCAGTCACCGTGCGCATGTGGTAACCGGTTCAGAGTGTGTAAAGAAAGAGAAGTGAAAATTTCACAAGGTGGTATTGTGATGGATATATTTCTAGGCAAACCCAACCAACAATTTTATATACAAAATATTTACAAGTCTCGAAGAATGCCTACGCGGAAGCATTGGCCTCTTCAATAAGGTCTTTAATAATCTCTTCCTTGTTGAACTTGTCCATGGCATCGACGATTTCGTCAAACTTGGACACTTCTCCGTCAACCATGATCGATTCCAAATGGTAAGAGGTAAATCCGCAACGGTGGTCGGTGATTCGGTTTTGAACGTAGTTGTAGGTACGGATCTTGTCGGATCGCAGAGTGGTCGTGACCTGTGCAGTGCGCTTGCTCTTCTCCTCGGCAACCTTCTTGACACGCTCCATCTCGGCCAAACGGGCGCGCAAAATCATGAATGCTTTAGCCTTGTTCTTGTGCTGAGATCTCTCGTCCTGCATGGCCACGACAATTCCAGACGGAATATGCGTTAGCCGAACGGCCGAGTCGGTGGTGTTGACGTGCTGGCCACCGGCACCGCGGGCTCTCATAATGTCAATACGGACTTCGTTGGGCGCAAAACTCCGCTCAGCTTCGTCTGTGTTTCCGCTCGAGTCTTCATTCATCTGGGGTAGAACGACAACGGCTGCCGTGGATGTATGTGTTCGGCCTTTACTCTCTGTAGCAGGAACTCGCTGCACACGGTGGACACCTCCTTCAAACTGCATGCGCTCGTAAGACCCAGGCTGGTCAATACTGAGAATCGCTTCCGTAATTCCGCCAGCAGCACTTGGCGTGAGAGCCACAACCTCGCATTTCCATCTTCTTTTCGACGCATACAGCTGGTACATGTGCATTAGATTTTCCGTGAAAAGCATGGCCTCTGATCCGCCTACACCTGGACGCAGTTCCAAAAGCGTGCCCTTGTCAAGAAACGGATTAGAAGGCAGAATCTGGCCCTGAAGGTTGAGTGCCAGTTTTTCCAGTTTAGAGGTGATCTCCTCAAATTCGGCCTCTGCTTCTTCCTTGAGCTGTGGATCTTCCATCATATTCTTGAGTTCGGCATACTCTGCCTCTAAATTCTTGTACTCTTCCAGCTCAGATGCGACATAGCCTAATTTTGAAAGACGGGTAGCCTTGGATTTCGTGTAGCTGTCGTCGCTAGAAAGTTCTTCAGATAGCTGAGCATGCTCAACTGTCATTTGTTCGGCGCGTTCTCGTAACAGCGGATGGAGGCCGTGGTAACTCGAGTTGAACCGCATACATGATTTCGGTAGTGCGTACACGGGTGCTCTCCACACCCGCGGGCGTATGCTCTTGGAAAAAACAGCTGCCGTTCTCAACATTGATTTCGTCTTGAAATGGGTAGAAAAAAAGAAAACGAAAATGGCTGTGACAATTAAGCTTTGGGAGAAGCGCTTACTTCTCTCCCAGTCCACAACCAACATCGTCACAATGGACGACTGGGCAGAGACTCTCTGCGCTCGTTTAGAGGAGCGGGATGAGATTGAAAAGAAGTTCCACAGATTTTCAGAGTCTTGTATGTGCCCTCCGATTTTATGGACAAGCAACGGCTAACAATTGAAGACCATGCAGCAGCACAGCGTGCAGTGCTATCGGAGGCAATACTTGAAAAGGCATCTCCGTAAGTAAGACGCTCTATGGCATACACAAAATGGCTAATTAAAATAGTGACGAGGACGTTCTAAGAACCAAAGCACTGCATACTGATCTAGCCGACAAATCCAATGCTGTGGCTGTTCTTACGAAACGGATAGCTTCACTGACCACAGAAAACCTCGACTCCAAAAACTACGTCCAACAATTGGAAGCAGAGATTGTAAAGGCAGCAGAACTACTCAAACAATATAAAACCGAAGCTGAAGAAAAGGCCAAACTAGTACAAAAACTACAAGACGACATGCTCGTGCAAGAAATTCACATGAACGTGGCGGAAAACAAGGCACAAAAGCTCCAGGAAGAAAACACTTCTCTCGTGGATCGGTGGATGCAGAAAGCTGCAGAAGAAGCAGAAAAAATGAATGATGCAAATGCATTTCTTAAAAGGTATACTGGTCTCTCTAAGTCTATTCTTGATTGTTATTCTGTGTCTCTTTCCTTCCGTCCTTCTTGTCCGTTATGCTAACGATTTTTTAGCATTGAGAACGACCGCAAGCGCAGCGGTTGAGGCCTAATCGGCACGACGGCGGCGACCGTTCCCTTCCACGTACTTTTGGAGGCGCGAGCGGTCAACCTTGGAAATAAAATAAGGTCCTGGGGCACTTGTCCAACTGACACTGCCGGAGGGGAACTCCTTTCGCTCTACTTCGAGCATGTTGAGCGGCGACTCGATGTTGTAGTCCGAAATGACGTGGCCCGGGGGCACAAACGATTTGAGAGAAATGATTCGGCAACCATCCTTCAAATCCAAGAACATGTCAATCAAGTGGGCGTTCAATTTTCCGTCAAATGCATAGTTGTTGACCAGCACGACGTCGGCCCTCGAAATCACCTTTTGGATTTCGTCATTATGTACAAAACTAGTCGGAACTAGTCTGATTTCGCCGGTCTTGAATCCAAACATTTTCACTCGCTCTTCAAGCTCTTCCTTTTGTTTCTGAGCAAGCGTAGCAGCGGTCTTCATGACTTCGCATCCCCAACTTTCGCACCCAATTTCAAGAGCTGCCTGTAACGTGCAGTTGGCCACTCCAGATCCAAGGTCGACAAATACTTGGTCAGAGCGCAGGTCGGTTTCTTTGAAAAGCTGCGCTACAAATTCTGGCAGCAGCTCTCCGTAAACATTGTTGGAAAAGGCTTCGTATTCACGTAGGTCGTCAGTGCGGGGCGACACTACTCGCGAGTAGACTTGATTGAGTAAAGCTCGAGAAATTTGTGTCGGGATTTGGTGCATCTGCTGCATGTGCTCTTTGATTTTGCCGCTCACACGAAGGTCCGTTATTAGCTTGTTGTATTCCTGGATGCTCGCCATGAATTTACCAGGTTCGTTTTGTTTGATGGCCCGCTTGTAACGACGAGCTATGCAGTCTCCAAGCGACGGGTGTCTGATTTCTGCCACATACTCCTTGGGCACAAGGTTGTTTGCGACAAAGTCCATGATAAAGTCCACCTCTGATAGCGGATCATATTCGTCTTCTTGTTTTGGTCTGTATGCGTAAAAACGTTCTCTTTTTTCCGTGCACGGCATGGCAAGTTCGAACTGGAGGTTGGGCTGGCTCTTAAAACATGGCTTGTATTCAGCATATTTCATGAGAGACATGGACTCAATAACGTTAACGTCTCGCACATATCCGTTGAATAAATCTTCTCTTCCGCCACCAACTGGCGGTGTGGCGGAGGAGGAGAGGCGTTTTTTAAAGTCCGCTTCCCATCCACTGTCGTCTGTTTCCGACTGAGATGCAACGATCTTGTTGAACTGCGAAATGTTCGGCGTCCTTCTCTTTTTTGGCGTGGTTTTCGGCTTTCGAGGCGAAACTTCATTTGAGTCTGCAGCTTTTGTGGGCGTGTTGGATCTGGATCTGTCAAATGGATTTGGTTTGACGGCAACCTTGACCTTCTTGATTTTGATCTGGCCGGACGGAGGTATCGTCGTCGTCCTCTTGGGAACCGCCGCTGACGACTTAAGACCGTCAGAGCTGTCACTGGAGCCCGGCTTGGGTTTGTTTAGTTTCGAAAAAAACATCTGTGATGTTTCGTAGAAAGCGAAAGGGCAGATGGTTCGACTTGAAAAAGTAAATAAGTAGGTCGCATAAATAAACATGGTGATGTAATTTTCCAACATGACAGAACCCATTCACAACAACACGACCCACGATGCGACAGAGCACTCAACTGCCGTCGCCATGGCTATTGCTGGGGTTTCTTATGTTCAGACTGCTCAACTCTAGCATCACTCAGACTTTTTTTCAGCCTGATGAGTACTGGCAGTCCCTGGAGCCAGCACACGAAACAGCGTTTGGCTACGGCTACCTGACATGGGAATGGCGCGAACACCTCCGGAGCGCGGCCCATCCCATATTTTTTGCCTTCTTTTACTGGATCGCCAACACAGTCTTTGGAATATCGTCTCCAAATACTCTGGTATGGGTGCCGTACTTGGTTCAGTCGGCCGGCGCAGCACTCAGCGATTACTACTTCTGCGCTTTGGCCCGACAAACGTTTCCGGGACAGGAAGACGTGCTCTGGTACGCCATTGCAATCACAGGAGGCTCTGCGTTCAATTTTTTCTGCTCGACAAGAACATTTTCAAACTCGCTGGAAATGGTGCTGACGACGATTGCTCTTACATACTGGCCACGATCAGCCCAGCTCATAGACTGGCGCGGCTTCACAACGTCATTGATCATTGCATCCGTCTCCTGCGTGTTCCGTCCTACCAATGCGCTTATTTGGGGATTTCTAGGCTTGGTGTTAATCAAGCAAAGTCCTTACCGCGTAAGAGTGGCATTTCTTGCATTGCTAGTTGTGGGTGTTACTTTTACTCTCAATTTTGGACTGGACTACATGTATTTTGGTGAGCCCGTCTTTCCGCTGGTCAAGTTTCTCCAATTTAACCTTTTCCAGTCATTAGCGCATTTCTACGGATCTATGCCCTGGCACTACTACCTTTCACAGGGATTGCCAATTCTGCTCATAGGCTACCTGCCTTTTGCATTAGGCGACCTCCTTACACCACGGTTGTCGACAAGCTCAGGTCTGGTGTACTTTATTATTACAGTTTACTCCTTACTGCGGCACAAGGAGTTTCGATTCATATACCCATTATTGCCGATATTGCATCTCAAAACATTAAACTCGTTTCTTCGACCCCAACCGATTCTCAAGAAGTTTACGACCAAGAATGTTCTGTTAGCGCTGTGCGTTCTGAATCTCTCAGTTGCTACTTTTTTCAACACCGTGCACCAGCGTGGAGTCATGGACGTTATGAAATATCTACGAAACAATGACCAAGTAGAAAGTGTGGGCTTCTTAATGCCTTGCCATTCGACCCCTTGGCAGAGCCATCTACACCTGCCTAACTTGAAAAGCGAGCAAGAACTTTGGTTCCTGACTTGCGAGCCACCCATCAACATGACTGTGGAAGAGCAAGAGACATATTTGGACGTTGCAGACCAGTTCTACGAGGATCCAGTCAAGTTCCTAGAAACTCATTTCCCAGAATTGCCTGAAGAGATATCTGAGAGTTCGACATATCAGTGGCCGTCTCATCTAGTATTTTTCCAGGCACTGGAGTTTACCATGGTTCACTTCTTGGCTGACTCAGAGTACAAGGAATGTGCGAGATTCTTCAACTCCTATTTCCATGACGACTCCAGGAGAGTAGGCGATGTGATTGTGTATTGTAAGTAATGTAATATATGTACTATGAGCTTGGCTCATTGTTTTCCTTTTCGCTCTCCTCGCTAGACTTTAAAGTTTCTTTAGTTTCTGTAGCTGGCTCACTGGGTTCTTCTCTTGTGCTCTCAGTGGCTTTACTGTCTTGCGCGTCCACAATAGTGCTCTTCTTCTTCATTTCAGCAATTTCAGCAATGACATTGTCAGGATCCAGAGCCCAATTGATAACTCCATCAGGCCCGTACTTTTCCAAGAGCCATTCATTTGATTTCTTGAAATGATGGCCATCAAAGAAGCCTCTACTGGCAGATAATGGACTAGGATGGACTGATCTCAAAATGGTGTGTACTTTGAGATCAGGGTTGATTTTGTCGATTCGCTTGCCGGCAGGTGTACCCCAAGCCAAGAAGCAGACACCAGCAGGTCGAGACTTGACGACAGCGGCAAGCACTTGTTCTGTGAATGTTTCCCAGCCTTTATTGGAATGCGAGTTTGCTTTGTGTGCTCGAACAGTCAAGGCGGTATTCAGCATAAGAACTCCTTGCTCTGCCCATGGAGTCAAGAGACCATTTTTAGGAGGTTTGAAATCAGGGTAGTCGATTTTGAGGCCCTTGTACATGTTTTTGAGAGAAGGAGGTGCAGGGGTAGGTGGGTTGACGCTGAAAGCAAGTCCATGGGCTTGGTTGAAGTTGTGGTAAGGATCTTGTCCTAGAATGACAATTTTAACGGTATTGAGAGGAGTCAGTCGAGACCAAGAGTAGATATCTTTTTCAGGAGGAAATATGGGCTCTTTTCCTGCCAGCTCGACCTTCAGAAATTTCTTTAGCGTAAGAAAATATGGCTTCGTTAGCTCTGTGTGTAAGACCGCCAACCATGAATCGTGCATGGTGGAGATTTCGAGACTGGTTTTGTTAGTACCTTTGAAAAACAAAAAACAAAAAAAAAAGAAAAAAACAGAGTACATGGTGGACTTACTCCAAAAGTTCTTTTGTTTCTGGCGAGAGCCCTTCGATCCATTTTGCTTTGTCAAACTTGGGGACGACCGTGGTACCAGTTCCAGAGCTGGAGACAGCAATGGCAGCCGTTGGTCTTTTCTTAAGAGCCGGACTGCCATCCGCAGGCTTGAAAAACGACGTAATGGTTTGCGACTTGACTGTCGATTCATTCTTTCTTTTTGCTACCATTTTGAAAATGCGATCGATGGAACGAAACGAACTTGATGGAGCTGCGATTCAATTTATATATTTTCGTGGAGAAATAAAAACGCGTAATTAACTTCATAAACAGATTTCCTAAAGCAGTCAACGCGTGGGGCGCGCTCTCGGCGCAAAGACCAAACCCACATGACTTTTTTTTTGGGCAACTGATCTGTAGACCATCTAGACCATTATCAACACAGCCATGTACAGAGCAGGCCGGACATCCAGTTTAATACGAAATGGACTATTCACCAAGCGCACAGTAGTCCGCAGCGTCAGTCAGGTTGCATCTGGGTATGTTTTGAACCCGAAAAGCACTCAGTTCAACCAGCTAACAAGTAAGCGATGTGACAGAGTTTCTACCAAAGAAGAAGATCATTCGACAATACCTTTACGAAAAGAAGATCGGGCTGTCGTACTCTAAAGTTTTGCAAACTTACAAGGCATGCTGGGGCGACAATGATGAAGCTCTGCCGAAAGGCGTCAAAGGCCATGATGTGTACATGTTGAAGTCAATTCTAGAGGCTCATCGGAAACAAACAGGATCCCTTACTCGACAAGGACTTGCACTAGAGTCCAATCTGATTGAGATAGCGGCAGAATTAGGTGATAACATGTCAATAGCCCTACTCTGCGGCAAGGTTCTGAATGACCAGAATGCAAGCGAGGACGATAAAGCTCACAGTGTGAAACTGCTAGACGATCTATGCGAAATCAAGTTTGGCCCGGCATACAAAATCAAGGGAGACATTGCCTACAAATTTGGTCATGTTGAGAAAGCAGAAAGCTTGTATCAGGAGTGCCTAGATTCTGATTTAGGGTCTGAGCTGAACAGCGTAAAAATCGAGTGTTTGCGAAGCATCGGAGTAATCCGGTTCAACAACTACGATTTGGAACAGGCCAAGCTGTATTTCCAGCTTGCCATTGCTGAAACGGAAAAGCCGGAGCAGGTGATGGATTGCCATTTCTATCTTTCACAAATCATTGAGCACGATAAGGACGGCGCCCGGTATCACCTTGAACAAGCTGCAAGGTTCGGCCTGAAACAATCCTTTGCCCCGCTTGGTTTTCTTCTCATGAATTATTTCAACCGACCAGAACTTGCTGTGGAGTGGTTTGAGCTGGGCGCCAGTATCGGTGACTTCAACTCTATTGTCGGTCTCTTTGATGTCTCTGTACGCGACAAGAAACTGACGAAGGCACAAAAGGCGCTGGGAAATATTAAGAAGTTTGCTCCAGACGAGGACACTTTGAACCATTTCAAGGACAGTAGAGCAGCTAGCATAGAGCAAGTTGTCAGCTCGATCGAGACGAGCGAACAAGCAACTGCGCAACCAGACGCTCCTACTAAAGGACGATGGGACTTTTAACCCATTCCGTTGTAGTATCTCTTAAGTCCCTGTAATTACACTATCTTTAATAACTCTGTAAATAAACCACGCTGCCCATGAATAGATTGATAATTCCCCCACAATTAGATCCGATTGATTTCTAGCTATCATCATTTCTGCCATTTCTCCCAATTACTCCACCAACCATCAATCACCAATGATTCGAAGAACCGTGTGTCAGACTAAAGGTTTGACTAGACGCCACTTCTCTACGTCTGTTTCTCGCGCTGCTGCAGTTGACTGTTCTCATGTTGTCATTGGTGGCGGTGTCGTTGGTACTGCCATTGCGGCTCGTCTTTCAAAGGACGCATCTGAGTCAGGCAGCAACACTACAAGTTCAGTCATACTACTCGAAAAGAACGAACTACTAGGAGAAGAGACGAGTGCCCGAAACTCTGGAGTCATTCATGCCGGCTTGTACTTTGCTCCAAATGCGCTGAGAACAAAGCTCTGCATCAAAGGAAAGAACATGCTCTACGAAGCCGCGAAGGACAATCCAATCGACCTGAAGAACTGTGGTAAATGGATTGTTGCTCAGAATGAGAAGCAAGAAGAGTACTTGAACGGCATTCTGGAAAAGGGCAAGGCATTGGGCATCCCGCTTGAGTTTGTTCCTTTAGACAAGGCAGCAGAATTGGAGCCAGCGGTGAGAGCCAGGGCCGCCATTTTAAACTCCCCCACCACCGGTATCATCGACCCTCACTCCGTCGTCATGTACTCAGAGGCGCAGATTCAAAAGTACGGAGGAGAGGTTTACATTAATTCTACTGTTGCGGGAATTGAGTATAACCAAGGCACTAAAACGTACAGCGTCAGAATTGAGACTGGTGACGGAGAAGAATTCGTCTTGACCACTGAAAACGTCATCAATTCAGCTGGGCACAGCGCGCCTACCATTTCAAACATGTTGCTTCCAAAGGAAAGACACTACAAAGCATACTATGCCAAGGGCAACTACTTTGCATACCAAGCGTCCACACCCAAAGTCAGCAGGCTAGTGTACCCTTGTCCCTCCGACTACGCTTCTCTAGGAACGCACTTGACTATTGATCTGGGTGGCCAAATAAAGTTTGGACCCGATATCGAATGGGTCGACAGCGAGCATGACTTGGCCGTGAATGCCAAAAACATGCCCAAGGCTATTGAAACTGTGAATGAATACATGGTCGGTCTTGACCCTAATGCTTTCCATGCCGATTTCGCAGGTATCAGACCAAAAATTATTTCCGACAGCAAATTCCAAGACTTTGTCATTAGGGAGGAAGAAGGTTTCCCTGGCTTTGTCAATCTGTTGAATATCGAGTCTCCGGGCCTTACATCCTCACTTGCAATTGGTGAGTACGTGAGCAACATCTACAAGGGGAAAAGTAATGAATAAATTAGGACATGGACTATAGATAATATGCCACATAAATGCTTTTTTTTTATTAATTATTGCGGCGGGCACGCGTAGCCTTGATCATATTCTCCCTAATCTCTTCCTTGTATTTCTTTTCCTCGGCGTCGGGGTCTTCTGATTTCTTTTTCGGCAGGTCTTCAGGCTTGGTGGGTCTCGGGCTTTCACTGAAATAGTCAGAAAGCAATGCTTGCGTGGTGTCAATGCGTTTAGCGGGGTTGAGCTTTGTGAGTCCTACCATCAGGGCCAGTGCGTTATCAGACGCAGCACCAAATCGGTTTTGCAATTCTTGTAATGAGGGCTCTGGATGGACCTTGCTTGGCACGTATCCGGGTAGTGACGTGACACCTGGCCAAATCTTTTCTGTAGGTGTGCCCATTGCTCGGAAGGTTACTTCCAGCTGGTCTGCGTCGCTGTTTCCAGGAAGATATGGCGTTCTCCACATAAGCTCGGCAAAGATCATACCGACTGACCATATATCCACCGCTCCCGTGTAATGCTTGACTCCGTACAGCAGTTCTGGGGCTCTGTACCATCGTGTAACCACGTTTGATGTCATGCTTTCTCTCATGTGTGCCATGCTCCTTGCGAGACCAAAATCTGCCAGCTTCAAGTGTCCCGATGGCGACAGCAACAAGTTATTCGGCTTCAAATCTCGATGTAGCACAAAATTTCTGTGGCAATGGTGCAACCCTCTAAGAGTCATTAGAAGCCATGATTTGATGTCTGCCGGTGTGAAGATGATGCTTCGGTCTTTAATAATCATTTCCAAGTCTGCCGGTAGGAACTCAAGCACAATGTTCAAGTTGCTTTGCGTCGAAAAGACATCAATGAGCTCAATGACATTAACGTGTCGTATTTCTTGTAAAAACTTGATTTCTCGGATAGCTGACATGTCAATACCATCCTTGAACTCGCCGACCTTGATCATCTTGATGGCAATCTGCTTTTGAGTGTCGAGTTGTTTACCTAGCCGCTGTGTTAGCCTGCGATCTAACAGAAAAAAGACATAGACTTACCAACATATACAACAGCGTATGTACCCTCTCCAACCTTCTTTTCCTTTGAGTACCTGCTTTGTCTGTCTTCGCTCAAAGTGCTCATTTTTGGCGTTGATGTTGAGGTTCAAACCATGGGATTCGAGCTTGAACATTGATCAATAAACTGTGCTTATGTAATTCCATATAGCTGAAATTTTCACGTAGTCAAGGTCTAGAGGCTCAGCCAGCGGCCAACAACTAAATAGCCAGGCCAGGGAAGAGTATAACTTCAAGTAGGGCAGTTCAAAGAAAAAAGAAATACAGTAGTGATGAGAAAAGACAGTATTTTCAATGTGGTTAAACAAAAAACATGAATAATATACTTAAATAACTAAAAACAAGGCAAATTTTGGCAACACATGGTCTAAGAATAAATGAATACTTTTTGAAACTGGGCATCGAAAGAAAGAAGAGCAAAAACAAATTATTTTTAGGCTCTGGACTTCTTCTTGAGGGCGCTCTTCTTCTTGTTGGTGAGCTTGATGGCGACTGGCTCCTCCTGCTCCTCTTCGCTGACCTCCATGGCGTCGACGTCCTCCTCCTCGGACACCTCCATCTCTTCGTCGTCGGCGTTCTTCTTGGCCTCTGCTCTGGCGACCTCGACGGCTCTGATGCGTAACAGCTCGGGGTTCTCCTCCACGAGCTTGCGGTCGGCTTCTCTCTGGCGCTCCTTGTTTCCGCGCATTCTGTTCTTGTAGAAAGCGCGCTCGCGTCTCTGTCTAATCTCTTCGACACGGCCCATGGCACGCAGGGTCTCGGCAACAAGATCACGGTTGTAACGGACGGGGATGTTGCGGCGGGCGCTGAAGGCAAGCGTCGAGTCCACGACCATCTCCTTACCAGCAGCCTTACGGAAAGCCTTGGTCCAGCGGAGTTTACGTGGGTTTCTCTTCATCTTGAAGTTCTTGTGGCACTTTGAACGGCAGAATCGAAACTCCTTGGCATCGTTTCGCACAAACATGATACCATGACCGGGCTATGAAAAGGTTAGTTAAACGAATGGCACGGCAAAATTCTTAAAACTGCGAAGTACTTACGTATACCGGCGACGAGCAGAAATGGCAGTTGACGACACGCATTGTTGTATATGAAGTTGTGGGAATATAATCACGGAATCCAAACTTGCAGAGAGAACAAAAATTTTTCAAGATATTGAAAAGAAGGAAAAAAAAAAAAAAAAACTCCCAACGCTCACGTGATCCTGTACCCCTAAACCACAAGCCTGAATTTTCCAGTCATTTTTGCTTTTGGCAGCGAATTCCAAGTTCGCCATCGGCAGCACCTCCAAAAATTTCGCTCTCCGCGCCAGCTTTTGACCAAGAACCCAACCCCAGCATGAGTCAACCACAGCAAGAAAAGCCCAGCTTTTTCCAGGAGGCCTACCAGGACATCTCCTCCTCCATCACCGGCAACCCTATCATGGCCGGTGTTGCCGCCACTGCCGCCTTTTTCATGGTAAGTTCCAGCGTTGCCGCACTCTCGCCGACCGAAAAAAAAAAAAAATCAGACACAAACTAACATGTACCCTCAGATCCGGTCCATGACCAAGAAGAAGGGCCCCGGTGTGGGTGGCCGCACTTTTTTCACTGGCGGCTTTGAGCCCAAAATGAACGCCAAGGAAGCCTTGAACATTCTAAACCTGCGTGAGTCGACGCTGAGCAAATCGAGGCTAAAGGAGAACCACAGAAAGATCATGCTGCTCAACCATCCGGATAGAGGCGGATCCCCCTACGTTGCCACCAAGATCAACGAGGCCAAGGACTTTTTGGAGAAGCGCGGTGGACTTCGGGACAAATAGATGGTGTTGAATTTTTATTGTGGAGACTTTTGGGGGCTTCCAAACTGTACATAGTATAAACGTGAAAAAAAGTTATCATTATTTCTTTGAATCGTCTTGAGGGTATGCATTTTAGGATTATTTACTTAGGCTATACTCAACTCTTTGTAAAGATAGAAACGACATCGCCCTCTGCAATCTTGTGCTGCAAGCCGCACTTTTGCGGACTGTGCTTGGCCGAAGCTCCCCACACCAGCGCATACTTGAACTTGTTTTTGAACTCTCGGTGGATGGAATCGCAAATGTTTTCAATCGAATTTCGTGATTGTCTGACGACCATGGGCTCTGTGAAATCGGGCGGTGAGCCCTTGGGCTTGGTGTAAATGCGGAGAAGAGCCAAGTCGGCCCAGATGGAATCGAGAAGGTCGTCAAGACCCAAACCAAGAGACACAGAAATGACGGTCGAGTGCGGCATGCGAGCAAGACGGTCAGTTTCCTCGAGCGAAACAGCGTCGATCTTGTTGTAGCAGTAGAGACAGGGAATGTAGGATCTGTGGTTGGCGTTGATGACGTCAATGAAATCTTCGACGGTACAGTTTTCGTCTCGCACTAGCACCTCGGCGTTGTGGATCTTGTAGTCCTTCAAGATATCGCCAACCATTTTCTCGTTGAGGAACTTTGGAGGAGAAGTGGCATTGAACTTGAGTCCACCGGTCTTCTTGGGGTTGAACACAATGTTGGGCCGCTCTCTGTTTAATCTGATCCCGACGGCCTCCAGTTCTCGCTCCAGAATTTCTCTCTGCTCTTCTGGCTTGGTGGCATCCAAAACCATGAGAATGAGATCGGCTGTCTTTGCGGTGGCCACGACCTGGCGACCACGTCCCTTACCTTCCGAGGCACCCTGAATAATACCGGGCAAATCGAGAATCTGAATCTCGGAACCATTGTACTCTAGCACACCTGGAACAGAGGTAAGAGTGGTGAAAGCGTAGTTGGCGACTTCTGACTTTGTTTTTGTGATTTTCGACAGTAACGACGATTTACCGACGGAGGGGAATCCAATGAGTGCCACTCGGGCATCACCAGATTTCTGTACTTCAAAACCCTGTCCGGGGGAAGATGACGAGCCTGGCGCTGGCTCGAGAAGCTGCTGGCGGTATCGCGCAAGCTTACCCTTGAGCAGACCAATGTGGTACTCAGTAGCCTTGTTCTTTTGAGTTCGCTTGAGCTCGTCCTGGATCTGCTGGATTTTTTCGCTAGAACATTTGTTAGACCTGAATATCCGCAGAAGCGCAATGTCATTGAATACTTACAGAATACCCATCTTGAATTGCAGTTGACCTTGTGTCTGGCTTGCTGGACAAGAAAAGTTTGGCAGGGCCCGAGGAGGAGCTGGAAAAAATATTGGGCGTGGATTAGGGTTCAGCCAGGTTATCTCGGGCAGCGTTGAGATGACAGGCTCAGCAGGTGCCAGCTTTACTACGGTGATTGAGATGTAATGCTCGTATAGTCACACTGAATGCTTTGATTCACAGTATTATGTCTGTAGTAGCAATGTCTTTAAACCGGGTCTTGGGCTAAATTTTGGTTGATAATTGTTGAGGTGCGCTGCAAGCTTTGCAGACATAAGAGTGCCTACAGCATTACCAGAAAGCAACAGAAGACACGTTTTGAACTTTCAGTCTATAATACCAGAAGCGTTACTGAAAAAATTATGCACCGTGAAATACGTCTATAAGTCTTTCTATAAACAAGAGTTTTTGAGTCTAAAAGTGCTATACCACAAGTGCCAGATCAGTGTAATTGTGGACGGCTAGCTTGAACTGTAAGAATATCACCGGTGCGGAAAAAGAACCATTCCAGCTCCAGCGCTAAGACCAAAACAAAACAAACGTTCCGCAGAGTCAATATTGCAATTAGGTGCAATAAACGGCTCGAGAAGGTAGTTGCTACACGTCGATTACGGGCCTACATGTCGCTCGGCAGGCTGAACGAGCGGGCACCGGCCACAAACGCTCCATTCGCTGAGCGTTTGCTAGAACTGCCACCGAGCAACGCACTCAAACCGGCGCCCTCCAGCGATCATTTTGACTCCGAAAAGGCGCCATTTGCCTTTGGAAACGCCGTCAAAGCGCGGGTCTGCGACTTGGGCAAAAATGAAATTTCCAAACTTTTTTTGGGACTTCAAAAAATCTCCATAGACACGGTCATAAGTGGCCGCTATTATTTTTCTTTTTAGACTTTTAAAACTCGTTTTCCTTCTTTTCCAAAAGATTTTATTTTTTCCTTCTCTTCTTCCTGTCCTTTTTCTGCAAAACCACCAGCCCTGCCTCCAATTACGCCTACGTCGCTCTGTAGCTCTGCGCCAGCAACATCCACCGCACAAACACGCTTTTGGCGAGTCCGGCTAACCAGCATCTCGTTACACGCGGTCACAAATTCACCTGGGGGGTTTTTCCACCAGTCCATTTCACGGCCCTTGTTTTCGCGACCACGGCCATTAAACACACGACAAACGCTACGCATCACGATTTTATTCGCACTCCCTCTCTATTTATTCAACGCCATCGTCCACACACGACACTTTATAATCACCCGCACGTACCGCCATGCCGTCACTAACAAATGATGATCCGGTAAGCTTTGTTTTGGCTTTATTTCCCTCAACCGTATTTAAACTAACAATTACTATAGTCAAAGGACGACCCGGCCAATGACTCCAGCACCGATGTGCAAGAAACCTCTAATGAGCCAAAAACTGAAAATGGCACTCCCAAGCTCTCTCCAGACACTGACGACTTGATTCCTCTGTCTGCGAAAGAAACTAAGGAACGGGCCGAGAGATATCTTGTGGATGACCCCAAAGTTAAAAGTCCAATGAAGGTAAGCAATCCATTTTACAACTAACGTTTTTATTTCGAAATCACCGTGCTAATATTTCCAAAGCGGGAAGATATGATGAGACGATTTAAATACTTGCTCGGGCTCACTGATTTATTCCGGCACTTTATTGACATTCGCGCGAAAAATGATCCCGTCGTAGAAAAGATCCTCAAGGAAATCGACCGCAAAACCCGCGAAGCAGCACGCGTTCAAAAGAAAGCAAGAACAAGCAGCCGACGCAGAAAGACTGAAAAAGAAGAAGACGAACAATTGCTTAACGACGAAGAAGTCGAGGAAGATGAAGCAACTGTATTCACAGAGTCCCCTGCATATGTCAACGGTACACTCAGAGAATACCAAATTCAGGGTTTAAACTGGCTAGTCTCCTTGCATGAAAACAGCATTTCAGGTATCCTTGCCGATGAAATGGGTTTAGGAAAAACTCTTCAAACAATTTCTTTTCTTGGATACTTAAGATACGTCAAAGGAATCAATGGCCCACACATTGTTATCGTCCCAAAATCAACGTTGCAGAACTGGGCTAGAGAATTCAACAAGTGGACACCTGAGGTGAATGTGTTTATTTTGCAAGGTGACAAAGAAACTAGAACGGCTACAATGAACGAACGCCTGTTTAGTTTCAATTTTGACGTGTGCATCACTTCATACGAGATGGTCATTCGCGAAAAGGCACAGCTTAGGAAGATTGCCTGGCAATACATTGTGGTCGACGAGGCCCACAGAATCAAGAACGAGGACTCTGCATTATCTCAAATCATTCGGCTCTTCCACTCACGCAACAGACTGCTAATTACGGGTACACCTCTCCAAAACAACTTGCATGAACTATGGGCTCTACTGAATTTCATCTTGCCAGATGTGTTTGCCGAGTCTGAAGCCTTTGACCAGTGGTTCGAGGGCGGCAGCGAGGATGACCAGGATACGGTTGTTCAGCAGTTGCACAAAGTGCTCAGACCATTCTTGTTACGGCGTGTCAAGGCAGACGTGGAGAAATCACTGCTACCGAAAAAAGAAATCAACCTTTACATTGGTATGTCCGAGATGCAGGTTAGATGGTACCAGAAGCTGCTTGAAAAGGATATTGATGCTGTCAATGGTGCAGTTGGCAAGCGTGAGGGCAAGACGAGATTATTGAACATTGTCATGCAACTCCGAAAGTGCTGCAACCACCCTTACCTTTTCGAAGGTGCTGAGCCCGGACCTCCTTACACTACAGACGAGCACTTAGTATACAACTGTGGTAAAATGGTCATTCTGGACAAACTACTGACGCGTCTCAAGAAGCAGGGCTCGCGTGTCCTGATTTTCTCCCAAATGAGCAGAATGCTGGATATTTTGGAAGATTACTGCATGTTCAGAGAGTACGAGTGCTCACGAATTGATGGTTCCACTGACCACGAAGAACGTATTGCTGCTATTGATGAATACAACAAGCCTGGCTCTGAAAAGTTTGTGTTCCTTCTTACTACCCGTGCCGGTGGTTTAGGTATCAACCTTACCTCTGCGGATATTGTCATTCTCTATGACTCGGACTGGAACCCTCAAGCTGATTTGCAGGCCATGGATAGAGCTCATCGTATTGGCCAAACCAAGCAGGTCTACGTTTTCCGGTTTGTGACTGAAAATGCTGTAGAAGAAAAGGTGTTGGAACGTGCAGCCCAAAAGCTTCGATTAGACCAGCTTGTTATTCAGCAAGGCCGTGCTCAGCAAAACGCCGCCAAGAACAATTCTTCCAAGGACGATCTTGTGCGTATGATTCAACATGGTGCTGAGAACATCTTCAATACCTCAAAGGGCGGTACTTTGAAGGACGATGACATTGACAGCATTTTAAAGCATGGTGAAGAACGCACAGCAGAACTGAGTGCCAAGTATTCCAAGCTTGGCCTGGACGACTTGCAAAAGTTTTCATCTGAAGGTTCAGCGTACGAATGGAATGGTGAAGATTTCACAAAGAAAAACAAGTTAGGTGGCGGTTTTACGTGGATCAACCCTGCAAAGAGAGAGCGAAAGGAACAAACCTACTCAATCGACAACTATTACAAGGACATTTTACAAGCTTCCAAGGCTGGCCAACCTACAAGAACACCTCGTGCACCCAAGCAGATTTCCATTCAAGAGTTTCAGTTTCTTCCAGACCGTTTGAGAGAACTGCAAGAGAAAGAGCTTGCAAACTATCGTAAAACGATTGGTTTTAAGTTCGCGCTTTCTGACTTTACCGACGATCCAGATGGTGAGACGAAGGAGTCCAAGCGCAAAAAGGAGAATGCCATCATTGAAAATGCCGAGCCCTTGACAGAGGAAGAGAAAGAGGAAAAGCAGCAGCTCATTGCACAAGGTTTCAGTGACTGGAGCAAGAGAGACTTTACGAATTTCATTCATCAATGCGCCCGCTATGGCCGCAACAACTACACTGCCATTGCCAAAGAATTTGAAAAGAAGACCGCTGAGGACATTGAGCGTTATTCAAAGGTGTTTTGGGAGCGCTACAAGGAGATTGAAGGCCATGAGAGGTACATTGCTCAGATAGACGTTGGTGAAGAGAGAATCCGAAAACTTCAACACCAGCAGAAGCTGTTGCGCCAAAAGATTGAATCTTACAAGGTGCCGCAAAGTGAAATGCAAATTGTGTACCCTGCCAACAACTCGAAAAAGATTTACTCCACTGACGAGGATCGTTTTATTCTGCTTATGGCAGACAAGTTTGGTTTAGACACTGACAACCTTTGGGAACTTGTCCAGGAGGAAATAAAAAAGTCGCCGCTTTTCCGTTTCGACTGGTTCTTCCTTTCACGAACCCCCGTTGAGTTGTCGCGCCGATGTGCTACATTATTGCTTGCTGTGACGCGTGAAATTGAGGGCCCGAACGCCATGAAGCGCAAGTCCGGCCCCAAGAGAACGAGGGAATCAGAGGACACGAGTGTTGTCGATACACCGATGTCTGGAAGTCCCGACGTCACAGACTTTGACGACCCGCAAGATACAGACACGTCTGCTATTCCTCTGCTCCAAATGATGGACGGACCTATTCCAAAGAAGACGAAAAAGTCGAGAGCGGACCAAATCAAGGAGGAAGAGGGAGTCCCCACCTCGCCTTCAAAAGATTCGTCACCGAGCCCCGGACCCGGCCGCGGTCGCAGGAAACAGACTGCCTAGACTTTCTTCTCATCTCTCTCATAAATACATTTAAAACCCATATTATTTAACGCTTGTCAAATTGCATTGTTTACGTTTAGAAGGTCTAACCATCCGAGATCGAAATTCCCAACACATGTGGCGAACCTCCTCTCCAAGGCCTGATTACATAACCCTTACTGCTGGACGAACATATTTTCTCGGGCATCCGCACAAACATTCAACCTTACCAATCTCATCAACCCCAACTCTCTACTGGTCGATTCGATTCGATTCGAAGCATTTATTCATAACAAATCATACCCATGTTCAGGAGGTATATTTTTAGTCTAGGCAAGAATGCCCGCGGGAGCCCAAGCGTGGCGCTAAGTGCTGCGCGCGCGGCCGGCACTCGGCATCAGCACCAGCACCGCATGCGCCTAGCGTTCACCTTTGCGTCGGTGTTTGCGGCCGGCACTTACCTCTCAAGCCAGTTTGTGGCCAACAACGCGCCCATCCAGCTGGACAGCCAGAAGAAAGCCAAGAGCGAGGAGGACCTGGCCAAGCATGTAACGGTCACGGACAAGGACGGCGTGGAGCTGGTGCAGCCGCCCACGAGCTCGCCGCCGTTCCCGGTTAAGGTCAAGGTCGGCTCGCAAGATTTTGACTTACTCGGTGTCGGCGTGAGGTACGTCAGCATTTTCAGTTTCCATGTCTACGCCTTGGGCGTTTACATTGCCAGCGAGGACCGTGCCCTGGCCAAGTCTATCCTTGACGGCGCGGTGGAGTTGTCGCCCGAGCACGATCTCAAGTCGGCACTGCTGGACCCTGAGCTTGGTACCAAGATCTTTACGCATCTGCTGGACCATGGCGTCCGTCTTGACTTCCGCATTGTCCCCGTCCGCAACACTGACTTTGGCCACTGGCGTGACGCGTTTGTGCGCAACATTATTGGCCACCCTCTCTTCAAGCAGATCAACAGCCTAGATGGCGCTGACGCCAAGGATATTGCTAGCAAGCTCGGCGAGGGCATCAACGAGTTTAAAGTCGCCCTTTCCCGCAAACTCTCTGTCCCCAAGGGCAACATCCTGCACATGACCCGTGATAGCTCGGGAGCGTTGCATCTCCTTTACTACAAGAGCACGGACGAGAAGGCCCAAGACGTGGAAATCATTGACCTGGGCACGGTGCAAAACCCCAATGTGTCCAAGATCCTTGCTCTGCAGTACTTGGCCGGCAAGTACGTTTCGAGTGAAAACACCCGCATGAATGTCGTTGAAGGCCTGACGAAACTATAAGTTCTCTTTACTCTCGCCATGAATTTATTCATATTCGCTATTCTTGTTCATTTTCATTGATCATAATAATACCATTCATCATTTTCTGTATATATAGTCGTCATCCAATTCACATCTCTCATCTCTCACACATTTAGTCCTTGCAACACAGGTACGCCCATGTAAAATCAACGCTGAAAAAGAGACATCAATATTTCGTTATACCGGACAAAGGTCTATTCAATATGTACAATAAAAGGGAGGTTTAATAAAAAACAAAGAGCCTGCAATTTAGCGACCGCTCTGCTCTTGGATCCTATGATATTTTATTAGCGTTCGTTCTCGGTAGGTAGACTAGTTTTTGCAATGTGACTTACATCTTGACAATGTTGATGTTGGTGTCGAGGAATCGGTTCAAGCAGTTTGTGACGCCTTTGAGGTCAGTTAGTGTCTAGCCTAGTTGCATCTGTCGGCATTGTTTGGTACTTACAAGACTCCTCAGTGCGGTCGAGGGAGCTGGATGTGATCTTGCCAGTGACGCACTTCTTGAAGCACATGTTGGTGAAGTTGTGGATAGCTATACAAAAGGTCGAGCGGTTAGATCACCGAGTCGTTACGGAGGCGAACGAGTGGGGAAGCGTTGGTAACTTACACATCTGGACCTTGGCCTTGGAGTTCTCAGCGTCGACCCACTGCATGATCTCCTTGCGGGAGGCTTCGTCGAGGTTAGAAAGGGCCTGGGTGTTGATCGAGGACATGGTGCTGGCGTGTGTAGTGTGTTGTGTGCGGTGGCTGGTGCTGGTGGACTTGGTGAAGTAGCGCGCGAAGGTTTGAAATTTCAGTTTGGCCGGTCCCGCAGTTACTGCAGTGGAGTAACGCTCAGTCTGGGCTAGCGCCAGCCGAGATTTGGTTTGGGCACGCGCGTAGCAGCCTTGGCCCTGGGACAAGAAAACCACGCCCACGCCCCGAACTTGAGCACCCTTCACGCCAGGAACCCGCCAGCCGCGATGGAATCAACAGAACCACCGCAGGGCGCACACCCGACGAGCACGGCCGCAGCAGGAGACATGCCTATGAGCGACGCGCCGCAGCCACGGGCAAAGCTCCCGAAACCAAACGCGAAACTGTTCAAAACGCTGCAGCGGTATCGAGACATTGGCGCGGTGACAAACAAAATCTCGTACGCCTCAGTGCGCGGCCCCCACGGGTTCCAGGAGGACTTGGACCGGCTAACGTCTGACAAGCCCAAGCCAGGCAAAGCTTTCCCGCCGGGCCATTTAACAGGCGCGCAATTGAAAGCTATCAACGACCGAGAGCGCACCAAGCTCAAGAAAATAGATCCAGAGTACGCGACATCCCTCAACTTTGAGCTCGAAGCCAAGCGGATACGAGCAAACGCGCTCATGAAAATCGTGTTCCCGCTCACAAAACCACCAAAGATAGAATTGCACCAAGATACAGATACTCTGGACAAGGAAAAGCGGCGGCGGGACGGCAAGTTGTCGCGCGCCCAGCGGCTAGAGATCCTGCGGAAAGAGATTGACAATTCACTACTAGCAGTCGCCAACACAGTAGCCGAAAATACCACCGGCCGGAAACAAAAGGGCCGCAAAGTGCAATCTACAGCCATTCTAGTTCTCAGATCAAAAATCGCGGCGCTCACGTCGTCAATAGAGGGCGATTCGTATGCGGTCAAGGGTGGTCTGCCAAAACTGCCCTCTGAACCCTTGTGTTACGCGTTGGCAGCAAGCTACCTACAACGCTATGTCGACGGCCTGAAAGAATCCAAACAGGCCTTGCAAAAACAAATCTCAGGCATGGAGGCCGACATTGCCTTCGAGCGCCGGCTCGTTGCCGAACTGAAGCTCATGTCGAGCGTGGCCAAGTTCAGAAGCAGCATGGAGCTGTCCAACAACGCAGCGTTTTTCAGCTCCCCGCTCAGCACAATCAACCGGATAGCACGACAACTCAACAAGAACCTAGTCATTGTGGAGCAAGAATCAACGCGACTCATGGCGTGCCTCAAGTACTTGGTGGACGTGCACATTGCGCCCTATATCTGTCTCCATGCACACCGCGCACCCACCTTTGAAGACCTTACGCAATCTACGGGGAAAGCCAACAAGCGCCGCAATACTGCGGGTCTCAAACTACAACTGTCGCACGAGCTCAAGGCCCGCCCCACCGAAGACATGTCGGACGTCGGCGCCGTCGCCACGCGAGTACAGACCTTACTCACATCATTACTCAACAACAGCCTCAACTCCAAACCAAACGAAATCCTCTGCACAGAGCTCAAAGTCCTCACCGACCCCATCGTGCGCCTCTTTTTCAACTGCAATATCATTGTTCATCCATTCAGCAACGCCTACATGATCTCTCTGCGAGACTTTGGCGTTTCTTCTGACGACCGCCAATAATCAAGAAAACTCGATACTAATTATTAATCTTTATAGCTATCATGGCATTTTGTATCTTGCTCTGTTTTTTTTTTTTTTTTTTTTTTTTTTTTTTTTTTTTTTTTTTTTTTTTTTTTTTTTTTTTTTTTTTTTTTTTTTTTTTTTTTTTTCTCTTTTTATTATCTTTCTTTATATAATAGTTATAAATCTTTTTCAACATAGAATTTACTGGCATCTTCCCTGCACTTTTATAGGTTGCCTGTTTGCAATCTGGGATGCCACCCGGCTTCGCAGCAGCTTGCCGATATTGGTTCTCAATTCATGTCTGTTTTGGTGCTCTGTAATGTCAATTCTCTCGGAATCCTTGAGCGCGTCACCCCTGGTAAACACATCAAGCGTCTTGTGCTCGGAGTTTCCATGAGAGCCCAGTTGTAGACTGTTTCCAATCAGCTTTTGGGACGTTCCGTTCTCCAACAACTTGCTTCCGTTGGGGCCATTGACAGTAAGATCTTGTACCCTTGAAATAAGCTTGTCGACTTCAGACGATTTGGTCACAGCCATGTGAGTAATCTTCTGAATCGATTCCTGGAGACCGCCCAGAGAGACGCGTCGGTTGCTGTTGCTAGTTGCAGAGCTTGTCAACTGAGACTTGGCAACATTGATGTTGCGCTCCAATGTGCCCAGAAGCTCCTTGACCTTTTTGAGTTCCGAGCGCACAGCTTTCTGCAACAGAGCAGCTTTAGGTGAAAGACCGCCCATTCTGATACTAGAATCATTAAGGAACCCCTTGTGGTACAGAATCAATTCCTTTACTTGTTCCAGCTTGGCAGTAGAATCAATCAAAAGTGCCTTGAGTTCTTTGCCTTCGTCAAACTTGAACAGTTCCTTGACATTGGAAAGCTGTGCCGACAAAGGCTCCAAGATCAAGCCAACATCTTCACTTTCAGAAAGTTTCCAGTCAGCAATGTGGTTTACATCTGCCAAACTGTGGAACTCTCTCTCAAGCTCATAGCCCTCCTCATCAACCTCTGGTTGGTTCATTGAGATAAAGTGAGAAATGCGCTTGCTGTTCAAACGCAAAATTTCAAACTGAGCATTGATCTCCTTGAAAATACTGACAGCTTCGGCTTCATAAGTGTCGCCAACTTGAGTCTCCTCAATAGCATCAAGAGATATGTAAGAAGCAATGTTGGTATGACTGTAAGAAGGGATTTCAGGCTCTTCCTCGTCGTCGTGTTCGTAAAAGTAATCAGACAAGGTGGGCTCTTCTGGTGCTTCAACGTAATCATCGGGATCGGGGAACTGCATGTTCGAGTCAGCGTAAGTAACTTTGGGGGCAGGAGGGGCAGGGGGTTCTTGAGGAGCTGGTGGCGCGCGTTCAACAGAAGCATCTCTTTCCGTTTCCACACCATCATCAAACCTTGCCAAATCTTCTTCAGACTCTGGTTGTTTTTGCTCTTCTCCCTCCTCTCCGTCCTCTTCCTCTTCGTCCTCTTCGTCCTCAGAGTCGATATCTTCCTCATAATCTTGACCTTCTTCATTTTCCTTTTCCTCTTCTTCGTCTGCATAATCATCCTCATCTTCTGACCCTTCTTCAGAATCTTGTGTGGTATCTTCAGGCTTGGAATGTTCTGCAGCATCTGTAGACTTTTCGGAAGCAACCTCTTTTTGTGGGCTTTTTTCAGCAGAGAATTGCGGTGAACTGTCAGAATTTTTGCTGCTAGGTGTACTTGGTTCAGGATCTTTTCCACTTTGAGGCGTTTTGTCAGATGATTTGGGTATAGAAGGAAATGGGATTTCATTCTTTGAAAAAGGTGTGGGGGTGGTAGATCCGCTATCGCTAGCCTCCTTGCTTTCAGTGTTTGTGGTGAAAGCTGCAGTCTGGCCAAATGGATTGGCATTGAGAGTTTGTTTATTGGCAAAAAGCGAGGTAGTAGAAGACTGACTTGAAGGAGCGCTGTGCTTTGAAAACAAGGACGGCTTGGGCTTTTCACCCAAGCCAAGGCCGCCTAGCCCTGAATCAAAAGCATTTGACTTGGTTGGAACCTCGCCATCAGACTCAGCCTCTGAGCCGCTTGATTTTTCTTCTTCCAAATCGCTGCTATCCTCAAACTTAGAGTCATCGTTAGCAGCACCGCGAGCAGATGGAGTGCCCGTTTTATTTTGGAAAAGAGAGTTATTAGGAGAATTGTTTCCTGTTTTGGTAGAGTCAACATGTTTTGCGAAAGGACTGGAGGCAAATGGAGACGAGGAGGACTTAGGGAACGCCGAGTCTGAAGAGGCTCCAAATGCCGACTTTCCAAATGCTGACTGACCAGAGGAGCCAAATTGTGAAAAGGTAGAAGGTGACTCTTTCTTGGGCTCTTCAGTCTTTTGGGGAGTAGAATTTCCCTCAGCGTGTTTTGACAAGCTAAAAGAATTGGTCTTGTTTTGCGCAAGATCACCTGTACCACTGAACGGACTGGACTTGTCGGTGCCCCAGTTGGAAAAGCTACTGGAACTAGAGGTGGGTTTGCCGTCAGTTTTGCTGCCAAATGAGCTAGATCCGAAGGCGGGTTTTTCACCTGTACTGCCAAAAGAAGTTGATCCAAATGTAGTTTTGTTGTCACCTGTGCTGCTTCCGAAAGTACTGGACCCAAACGCTGACTTATCGCCAGTGCTACTTCCAAACCCACTGGAACCAAACGCTGGCTTATCGCCTGTGCTAGCTCCAAACCCACTGGAACCAAATGTGGGCTTGTCACCTGTATTACTTCCAAACGTGCTGGAACCAAAGGCGGGCTTGTCACTGGTACCGCTACCAAAAGTAGTGGATCCAAAGCTAGACTTGCTGTCACTGGTGCTGCTACCAAATGTGGTAGATCCAAATGCTGGTGTGCTGTTGGTTGTACCGCTTCCAAAGGATGTCGATCCAAAGGCGGGCTTGCTATCGCTGTTGGTACTACCAAACGTGCTAGAACCGAAAGCAGGTTTGTTGTCAGTAGTGCCGCTACCGAACGTACTAGAACCGAAAGCAGGTTTGTTGTCGGTGGTGCTGCTACCAAATGTACTAGACCCGAACGCAGGGGTCTTTGAATCAGACTTGCCAAACTGGCCAAAGCCCGAGGAGCCAAACGCAGGCTTGGAATCGGTTAAAGTTGATGAGGAGTTACCGTCCTTGTTTCCAATTCCGCTAAAAGGTGACGAAGTAGAATTGGACTTGTTAAGGGCAAAAGGTGAGTTAGAAGCAAAGGGCGACGCACCAGAGGGTGTGCCTCCAAATACTGGCGCAGATCCAAAAGCGGAAGCGTTGGAAATTGTAGAGGAGCTAGTTTCAGGTCGACTGGCAGAAGCCTCTTGATTAGTTTTGTTGTAGTTTTCCATAATGTTGCTCAGTTTCACTGATTCATCCTTGATTCCCTTGGTGTAGAATACATTCCAAGCCAGAACATTACCCTCATTATCCAAAATCCATACGATTGGTAAGGGCGCACATTCATCGATCCCCTTGACAGGCTCTGGTACCGTCTCAGTGGAACTAAAGTCTAGTGCGATTCCCACTGGGGAGGACTCGGGTGTTCGGAAAGGTAGTGTAGCTCTCTTGGACTCGTCTTGCATGTCGAAAATAGAATCACCAGTCAGAATAGCAAGATCATTGGACTTGGCAGAGGCAGTAACCAGCACGTAGGGGAATTGCGAGCCTCCCCAGTTGTTGATCAATGCTTGGTACCAAGAAGATGTTCGCTCTTCGTCACCAAATGGCTCACTGGCATTCTCTGTCGTCAGCCACGTAGAAGACTTGTCTTCCTTGTTGGTGGTCACCATACACAAGACACATCGTCCTTCAGGGTCAAACAACGCAACAATGTACTTTCCCGCTGCGACCCAAGTCACTGAAGCAATTTCGAGTTCTGAATCCAAATCATCAGGAATGGCGTATTCTTGTCTCTTGTCACCGTCGTGTGTGTATTGTGACAGCGAGCGACTAGACCCCGAGGTTCCGATTGTGAACGCTTTTCCTTGGGGAGACCAAGAAAGTGCTGACGCGTCAGAGGTTACATGTTTCAATTCACCAGTCTCAATGTTGAAGAGGGTTACTACTCCCGACTTGTTGACTAGAGCTACTTGCTGGCTATGCTGAGGTCGTGGAAGAAGGCCCACAAGAGGCGACGATGCACCGAAAACAGGCACATTGTTGCTATTTTGTGTGTCCGATGTGATTAGTGTCTTTGTTGGGCCAGAAGCGCCCTTGAGCGCATCTTGTGTGTAAAGAAAAAGTGTGTTGTCTTCCGTGTAAACAAGTAAACTTTGCTCATCTGAAGTAAAAGCAAGAAGAATTGCTGAGCTTTTAAGTTGAGTTTTCACCAAGTCCACAGGTGTTCGCTTGGCTATAATGTCGTTTCTAATGGTCGAAAGAGTACCGTATGCGAGCGCTGAAAAAGTTAGCAGAGTTGAAAGATTAGCATCACTGGATGTACTCACTCGTTTTTGAACCAAAGACAATGCCATCGGATTTGTTGGCAATGGCTAATAGACTGACGACTGTCGAAGGGACAGGATCAAAAGCGTCCACGACATTGAGTCCATCCTCTGGAGTAATTGCAGAAAATCCCCATTCCTACCGTACGGTTAGCTGGTGCTAGACACTGACAAGAAAAGTGGCGAAACTTACGTCTGTGGAGACGGAAGGGAGCTCAGAGACAGAAGACATGAGATTGTTTTAACTATCGTCACCCATGCGCTGGTACAGCAAAAATGAAACGCTTCAAGCTGTTAGTTGGATTGATGGCGGTTGGAATTCAGTGCTTTGGCTTGTTCCCGCTGCAAAAAGATTTCGCGCTCCCAAAACATGGCGTTTGGTAAGGTCTTAGTAATCACTGCTAACGACACCTTCCATCAATTGAGTTATGGAATAGATGTGGGCTTGGAAAGTATGGAAAAAAGGGCGACGCAATGATAGAGGGCAATTAGATTGAAGTAGATTGCGTAGTTGGTTTGGTAGTTGATAAATGTTCTACAAGATTTACCAAGTAAAGAGTCTTTGGTGCAGTCTGCCTGCCGTGCGTTTCTGATACTAAGGTCAACGCGTACAGTTCTACAAATCAGTCACGCAGACCAGTACGAATGCTTCCATGATGATTCACCCAAAAAGTGACAACTCTAAATATCCCAGCAATTACGCCTCCTCATGTTCCCGAGTTCAGCGACCGTTTGGTATCGCCGGCCCTGGTCCCGTCGTGAGTCCGTCGTGAGTCATTTGGGAGGACGCGAAGCCTTTATAAAACACAAAGTTGATCCGGATACTTTTTTTTTTCAGCAGCAATTTCCTTCAATCAACAATTCTTCCTTCTTCAACGTTCAAACAACTCGATCTAAACAAACCAACAATGACCGGCTTCGACTTGAAAACACTCGCACGACCCAACATTTTGGCCCTTGAGCCCTACGTCTGCGCAAGAGACGACTACAAGGTCGGTATCTTGCTCGACGCCAATGAGAACACACACGGACCCGCGCTCTCTGAGGTCAAGCCAGAAGAAGAGACCATGGAGCTCAACCGGTACCCCGATCCCCACCAAGTCCACGTGAAACAGCTGCTTTGCGATTTCAGAAACAGTGAAAAGGCCGAGCAGGACCAGAGCTTACCTCCCATTACGCCAGACAATGTCTGTTTTGGTGTGGGATCCGATGAGAGTATTGACGCCTTGATGAGAATCTTTTGCGTCCCGGCAAAGGACAAGCTGCTCACCTGCCCACCTACTTACGGCATGTACAAGGTCTGTGCCCAGATCAATGACCTCCAAGTCGTCAACGTCCCCTTGGAGTTCAACAAGGGCAACTTTCAGATCCAACCCGACCTCATTTGCGAAAAGCTCAGCGAAGACCCCAGTATTAAGCTTGTCTACATTTGCTCTCCCGGAAACCCCACAGGTTCTTTAATTGAGCGCGAGCGGATTGAGAAGGTGCTGAACCACCCAACGTGGAACGGATTGGTGATTGTCGACGAGGCTTACATTGATTTCGCTCCCGTAGGATCTTCTTTCGCTCCCCTCGTCACCAAGTACCCCAACCTGGCTGTGATGCAGACCATCTCCAAGTCGTTTGGTCTTGCCGGCGCCCGTTTGGGATGCGTCATTGCCGACAGGCCCGTCTCTAGACTGCTCAACAACATGAAGGCTCCTTACAACATTTCGACCCCCACTTCAGTCTTGGCCGAGCGTGCCCTTTCGCCCGCTGGAATTGCCACGATGAAGAAGATGGTCGCCGAAATCGTCGCTCAACGCACCCGTTTGGTCGAAGAACTCCCCAAGGTCAACCCCGGTATTGGCAAGTTCATTTCTGGCATGGAGGCCAACTTTGTGCTGGTCGAGATCCTTGACAAGGAGGGTCAGCCCTCGAGCCCACTGGCTGCAAAACTTTACAAGTACCTTGCTGAGCACAAGCAGGTCGTCGTGAGGTATCGCGGTAACGAGCCCGGTTGCGCCGGTGCTTTGCGTATCTCTATCGGCACTGAGCAGGAAACGACGTCACTTTTGGAGGAGTTCAAGCGCGGCTTTGAGATTCTCTACGATTAGATTTAGACCAAGCACAACATAGACCCTTTTTAATTATATTCCAGCAGCACCCCCAGTACTGGTTATCTGAGCGTCTTTGTAAATATCAGAATCCAAGCAAGTTTACCGTGTTGCGAGCGAAAATCCACTCAAAACGATGGAGAAATCCTGGCCAATGCATTACTAAGAAGCACCAGCCATAAAAAAAACATTTACTTCTCCTCCATAAATAATTTTTCAACTTGACTCAACAAGCAAAGTTCAACGAGTCATCCATAACACATAATAACCAACCCAAGCTATGAGCAGTTTGCGATCCCTACTTCACAGCGCCGGCCGACCCGGTTCCCGGTCGCTCACCACGCCCACCCTCCTCCACACGCGGCCGTCCACCCTGCACCACCAGCACCAGCCACAACAGACCCGGTCTTACGCAGTGGACCCGACCCCGGGCCTCAACGACTACGAGCGCGAGCTCTTCGACACCCTCAACACCGAGCTCGACCCGGACGTGCTCGACGTCCGCGACGTCTCGGGCGGCTGTGGGTCCATGTTTGCCATTAACGTGGTTTCGCCCAAGTTTAATGGACTCACGCTCATCAAGCAGCAGCGGTTGGTGAATGAGGCCCTCAAGGATGAGATCTCGAAATGGCATGGGCTGCAACTTAGAACGAAGGCGTCGGACAAGTTTGTCAAGAAGTAAAGGTCTTGTCTGGCGGTTGCTACAACGTCTACAACAGTTAAATATATCAGATCAATGTAAATAGTTTCTTTATTAATCGTGATAATGCTCACTTTATTTTTTTCATCCGTTTCTTTTTTTTTTGAAGTACTAAATATTTTTATTGTATGTTGCAAAGTATGTACTCATGAAATCATCAGTTAAGAACCTCTTCCGTCTCCTCAATAACCTCCTCTCTAATTTCCTCAATCACCTGGCTGCCAGAGTCCAAATCCTTGAGAATGTCTTCCTCAGTAGGGATGTTCTTCTTCTGCAGCTGCTCGTTGACAGCCTTGCGCCAAGCGGTCCAGTGAGCAATGGCCTCGCGTCTCTTGGTAATGACGATTCTAGCAGCGTCGTCAGCGTCCATGGCATCCTCCTCGTCAAACTTGGCACTGTAGGACTTGAGGTTCTTGAGAACGTTGCGGCGTTCCTTGGCGGTGAGGACGGAAGCTGGCCGTGGGCGCCAGGTGAGACCACGGAAGTAGTCGGCGCTTTGCTCAAAGATGAGGTCACCGCTAAAGTTAAGGATCTTGTAGCCGGCCTGGCCCTTGGTGGACCAGAGGGCAACGTAGCGTCCAGAGGGATCCCACTCCATGTCAACAGTGTTGAAGTACTCGCCGGTCTTGACCAGAGTCACTCGTTGTTGTGTGCTGGCGTCCTTGTCGGCCTTGTCTGTATCGTTCTCAAAGTCGTAAAACTCAAGAGTGGGCTGCGAAACACCGGGGGCACCAAAGTTGGTAATGACAGTGAAGCGGCCCTTGGGGGACCAGTAAATGGAGGTAGAGCTCTTCTTGTCAAAGGTCTTGACGACCTTCCATCCACCCTGAACAACGTTCTTCTTGCGTTCAGGTTCGTAGAAGGAAAGGTTGTTGGAACTGGGGAGGGGCTTCTCGTTGGACGCAGTGTCAGTGCGGGAAACAATGACAAACTTGTCGCCCTTTGGTTCCCAAGCAAAGTTCATGACAACGTCCTTCAACTCAAGAGCCTCAACGGGGACAGCCTTTTCGGTCATTCTAAAGAACTCGAGGTTTGTGAAAATTTGCTTCTTGGTACGGGTGTGACGGTCGACCTTGACACACAAGTACTTGCCCTGGTCTTGCCAGTGGAATCTGCAGTCAGAGACGTTGAACAAGTTTCTGGTACGGATGACCTCCTTGTTGGGGATAGTCATGATACCGACACGAGCAGCCTGGTTGCCGATTTCGGGGGTCCAGTAGCAACCGACCTGCTGGGCAACATCTTCCTTGCCCTCGAGCTTGATAGTGGTGGGAGAGAAGGCAAAATCAACGATACCGGGGATCTTGACAGTCTTCTTGTCCAAAAGACCCATGGAAGGAGTCTCGTAAATGGACAGACTCTCGCCAGGGTTGACTCTGGCAAAGTACTTGCTGTCAGCGGACCACTTGAGGATGGGCCACATGATCTTTTGCTTTTCACCCTTGGCGTTTCTGGGGATGGGGAAGGAACGCAGGGGCAACTGGGTGCGAACGTCCCAAACGACAACCTGGTTGCCAATGTCTTGTGAAGAGAAGGGGACCTTGGGGTTCTCGGGGTCGTTCTCGGGGGCATCACCAACAGGGACGTCGGAGAAAGTTACAAGGTAAAGTTCGTTGGGGGAGAAGTAAAAGGCCTTGACGCTAAAGTGCAAGAATTGGGCAAGCACCTTGAAGCTGGGGCCACCGTTGAGCTGGACACCAAAGTTGTACATGGTGGCCAGGTAGGTACCCTTGGGGGACCAACGGGCGGGGCCGTCCTGGACACGGTCGAGCTTTCCAGCAAGCTTGGGAGGCTCAGTTCTCTTGAACCAGTTGATGTTGACGGTTTCGTTGATATGCATGAAGAGTTGCTCGCGGCCACTGGGGTCCGCCAACCAGCTGTTCAAGTGTTCTCTGGGCTTGAACTCGACCTTCTTTGGTGGGACGTACTCGTCGGTGAGGGTAGCGTCATTGCCGATGCGCTCAATGTCGGAGAGCTTGTTGACGAGAAGAGTATGGTTGGCGTCAAGTCGCTTGTGGTTGTAGGTCTTGATGGCGGCGGCAGCCTCTTCCTCGGTCTCGTACTCAATGAAAACAAAGCCCTTGGTCTTGCCGTCTTCGATGGGCATGTGGAAGCCGTCTTCCTTGATGGTGCCGACGCCTCCAAAGAGCTTCTTGAGCACCTTGGTGAGGACTGGGGCCTTGGACTCGGGGGCCTTGGGCGCGCCGTCCACCACGACAAAGGTTTCAATGCCCTCGTCAAGGCTCACGGCGTACTTGCGCTCAAGGTCAGAAAAGTCAATTTCTGGCTCTTCGCCGTTTAGTAAATCCACCGTCATGATGTATAGAGGGGGTGAAAAGTAGTATCGAAAGCGGTTTCAGGTGCTGTTCAGATCAGTGGTGAAATTTTTTTTGGAGTGTTTTTGCCCAAAGGCCCAGCCCAAATTTTCCGGGCTGGGGTGTACGCGCGTGTGGCCAGTCCGGCGTAGTCCTCGGTCCGCCCAGCCAGTTGGGCAACGTGTTCCACCAAGAAACGCGCGTGCCAGGAGCCGATGAGATCACTGAACAGGACGGGAATGGGGCCTTTCGTGCCTGGGTAGGCTTCAAATTAAGTACAGGCGCGACTCGGAGCCAGAATTCAGCGCTTCGCTCTGACCTAGAATCCTACAAACTCGCTAAATAAACACGTCTTCTCCTTGAAGAAGCCCCCGTCGGCCGCCCAAACTTCTCCCTTGCCGAGCCTGGGTGAATTAGAGTTAGGTACATTGACGCACTGTGATATGTGGGGTTAGGGTAGCGTCCCTGTCCTGGAAGTATAAACTTGTACAGTATCAAGGCCCTTCCTTCTCTTTACCCAGTTCTCCAGTTCTCCAGTTCACGGAACGCCTGTCTTTGTTGGAGCTGCCAATGCCCGAGAGGCCCAGAGAAACACCATGTCGACATACGAACACTTGCCGGGGTCCGGTGACCGGGCAGGGTACAGAAACCTCGATGCCCACGACCTGCAGGACTATACCATGCTAGAAGAAGAAGACTACGAGCACGACCACGTTGAGCACCAGCTCTCCGAGCAGCGTCCCGCAGAGGTTTCTAACAAGGCCAGGTATATCTACGCTGCGCTCGCACTCGCAGTGTGCCTGGTCACCTTTGTGATTCAAACCGAGTCGGCTGGCTATCTGGCAACGACGCTCAACTACAAGAAGCCCATCTTCATGCTATATATTACCCACTCGTCGTGGACGCTGCTGTGGCCCCTGCAGATTCTGTTTTTGAGAATCAGAAAGTGGCACCTCCCTTTCCACACGTTCATGAGACTACACATGGAAAACGTGGTCTCTACAGCACAAATGATTGTGGACGTGAACGAGGAAAAGGAATCGGGGATTTACAAGCACCAGCACCGACACCACAGCCACCCTCCTGTGTTTAGTCTCAAGTCTCCCTTGTTTGAGATCCTCAAGGTCTGCTCCATGCTGTTTGTAGCCCTGTCCGTCGCTGGCAGTTCGTGGTACGTTGCCATCAACCTCACGACGACCAGTGACATTACGGCCATTTACAACTGCTCAGCGTTTTTCGCCTATGCCTTCTCTGTCCCATTACTGCGCGAGCCGTTCCGCTGGGACAAGAGTCTGAGTGTCATCATGGCCATGATTGGCGTGTTCATTGTGGCCTATGGCGGCGAGCGATCCGAGTCCAAGCACGACAGCGAAATGTTCCCGCACCGGTTGTTTGGCAACTTTATCATTGGAATCGGCGCCGTGCTCTACGGTCTGTACGAGGTCTTGTATAAGCGGCTGGCGTGCCCTCCGTCTGCGGTCTCTCCCCGGCGCCAGGCTGTCTTTGCCAACGTTGTTGGCTCGGGTATTGGCTTTTGCACGCTCACCATGCTGTGGGTCCTGATCCCCATTCTGCACATTACCGGCTGGGAGACGTTCCAGCTGCCGCGCGGCAACATTCTGTGGGTGCTCATCCTGTCTGTAGTCACCAACATGCTTTTTTCCGGTGGCATGCTTGTGCTCATGTCACTGACGTCGCCTGTCCTGTCAAGCGTTGCTGCACTGCTTACGATTTTCATTGTGGCGATTGTTGATTGGCTCGTTTTCGGCACACCCATCTCCATGGCGGGAATGCTCGGCGGCATTATCATTATTATTGCATTTGTGGTCTTGTCGTACGCAACTTGGATCGAGCTCAGTGCCG
Organism: Geotrichum cucujoidarum; assembly: GCA_030566025.1. Classification (NCBI taxonomy): domain Eukaryota; kingdom Fungi; phylum Ascomycota; class Dipodascomycetes; order Dipodascales; family Dipodascaceae; genus Geotrichum; species Geotrichum cucujoidarum. The sequence continues at coordinate 114,965 of JAJMHN010000001.1, read as the reverse complement.
AGGAGGAAGAGGGCCAGAGCATTGAGCGCGAGTACATGGAGCAGGAGTACCTCAGGGACTAGACTGGAAGGACATTACTAGAGTACAATACTTATTTCCTACATACTTTTCTACATGCACTATTTATGGAACGGACCTTTTTTCCATTTTTGAAGTCGATTTGAAGTTGATCAATCTCGCTAAAACTCTTTTTTTGTGCTTTTGTTTGTTGTTTATTTCGGCATCTGCGGCACGTGTCTCCATGACGTCACTGCGTAGACGGTGCCGCACAAAATGCCCCAGACTGAACGGCCGATCCAGGCCCCAGCGATGGAACTGGGAACTGAGAACTGGGAACTGAACCAAGTTATCAAGAGCATCGTTTAAGGAACAGTCAAGCAGTGCATCTGGGACGGTTGAGCAGTGCGTAGTCCTGCGTTTATGATTAGTAACTTATGCTACTACTTGACTTGAAATTCCATATCACTTAGCAATTCAATTATCCATGATCTTTCTCCATTGTTTTTATCAATGCCTCAAAGTAAATATAGCACCATTCTCCTTGTCAATCGCTGCCTTTTTCTTTGCTCCAAGCTTTGTAACTAACTAAACTCTGGTTGATAGCCAGTTTTGGTCTTGTGACACCCAAAAAGGGTTCCATTTACAGCGTTTCTGGCAATTTTGCAATTTGTAATTGGAGTTTAGTGCTTTGGGTTTGTGCTAGACTTGTAGAACAAGCTAGGAAACCAATCTATCTACCTGTAGTTCTGGCTGCCTAACTTATCAAGTACTGGAAGCTCGAGGTTCAAGATGAAGATGAAATACAATCAATTTCGACTTGACGCGATGAACTATCAATGGACGCTAACGATGGGGTAATTCAGTTTCGTGTTACGTGGAAATTGTCAAGTAGATTAGCTAGAGGCTCGCCCCCATCTTTTAGCGACATTTCTAGTTTGTATGTGGCCTGGCCCTGGTTGGCATCCCATAACGAGGCTTTTGGAATATCCTCCAGTAACCCCATCCTTAGACCGCTTGTGCTCTTCTTCACTGAGCCGTTTCTTAAGCATGATTATTTGAGGGAACTTGGCAAAACACTTCTGGGCTGTTCCGGTAACTGTGCCGTTTTGAAACTATCTTCCTTCATTAGCTTGAGCTTGCGTGAAATGTCGTCAGGTCTGGAGGTCATAGACGTCCTGAAACTTGCCCTCTACATGCCCGTTTTAGCTCTTGTTGAAACATGGCAAGCCTTGACTGAACGCTCTTTATCGAGTTTAATCATGTTGTGAAAACGACTGTCTCTTAAAAAAAAAAAAGTAGACCCTGGATATTTTCTGTAGCAGAATGGCATACCACAACCATCCATCTCTTCCATTAAGGTGTATCACAATTCATTTCCCTGTTAAAAGTGACAAACTGCAATTTTTTCAGAGGAAAACGTTTTTCTTGAAATCGTCTACATTTGACTCATACGAACAGCATCTTTTGTGAAATTGCTATTTAGGAACCTTCTTACCTGGTCCTGATGAGAGTCGTTGGCGTGCCTGGCGAGGCTGTCACTGTGCCGCAACCCTAATTACGCACTCCCACGCAATTTTCCACCACCAAGAACCCATTGATCCACCAACAACCTCAGCAGATAATTAAACTATGGTGCTGGCCACGGCTTGGAAAGCGACGTCCTGGTCGATCCGCGGCTTTTGCCTCGTCCACTTCATCCACTCGCACATTTACGAGTTCAGCGAGACGCACGGCGAGTCCATGCTGCCCACGCTCAACTACAGCGGCGACTTTGTGCACACCAACAAGACCTGTGGGCTCGGCCGCGGGTGCAAGGTCGGCGACATGATCGTGGCCTCGAAACCCACGGACCCGGAGCAGCGCGTGTGCAAGCGGATCACAGGCATGCCGGGGGACATTATCCTCGTGGACCCGTCGGCCGCGAGCGAGGAGAATGCCGATGCCGCCGCCAAGGAAACGGCCATGAACAACTACATCAAGGTCCCCGAGGGCCACTGCTGGATAACGGGCGAGAATCTGGGCCACAGCTTGGACTCAAGGAGCTACGGCGTGATGCCGCTGGGGCTCATCAAGGGCAAGATCTTTGCCGTGCACACGAGCGACGGCAACTTCAAATGGATGCCGAATACATTCAGGCCTTATTCCGGAGATGTTTAAAAGGGCGGCCTTGCCGTTCTCTGCATTGTGTTTTGTATTTGTATAGAATCAAGTAGTAATGATTAACGAAGTGACGATTATATGTGTGGTTGCAGTTTACCTGCCATAAACAACTAAGTATAAACCGACGACACTGGAGTCAGACATTGCAGCAACTCCAGTCCATACCATTGGCCATTGATCATGTTCAATGCCGCGTGTTCAGCGCTTGCTCCGTAACTGCAGACGGCGCCATCTCCGGCCGGAGTATTCTTGCCAGAGTCGCGCGGGTTGACTCTTTTCCTCCGCTGTCACCGGCCGTTTCCATGGCTCTCAAACGGCGCCTTTCTCCGGAAAGTCCAGCTGGAAAGACGCCATTGCAGAACCCGGCACTGCCAAAAGACCCAAAACTCTCTGCCTTCTCCGAGCCCGCGCACGCAGCAGCTCGGCTCGTCGTCGCAGCGGTCTCTGCTCGTTTCGGACATGCCCGAAGGCTTGAAACTTGTAAACTTGTCGCGTTCTCGCAGCCGATAAAGCAGCGCTATCAGAGTTGGGCCCTAACCCTCCGATAGATTGGGCTGGTTCCAGGTCGAATTGGTCGAAAACGCCGCCGAAACGAGCTCGACCAAGACCAAGAACCAGCACCAAACAAGAAACAAGAAACCATTTAAAAGGCAGCGCATTTCCGCAAATTTCACTCCGTTTCCTTCTCTTTTTCCCGCTTCTCCAAGAACTCGCACTCGCTTCAAGGAACCCAAGGACCCCAAGGAACTCAAGGCACAGCATTCTCAGGTAAGTCAGTGTTATCAACGGCTCCCCCAGGTCTCGCGCGATCGTCCTGCGCAAGGGCGGTTGCCGCCGGCTTTTCTTATAAATATCGGCGGATAAGCCCTTTCTTCCTTCTTTCTTCTCTCTTCTTTCCTATACCAATTGACTAACTCGCGCTCAACAGCAACCATGAAGGCTTCCATCATCACTGCCGCCGCCGCAGTCTCCATCACCGCCTCCCAGGCCGCCCCCGTTGACTTTCTCCAGTGGGGCGCCGACAAGCTCGACCAGCTCACCTTGAACATTGGCGACTTTGCCAAGGCCCAGACCTTCCCCTGGGCCCCCGTCAAGCCTCTCGTTGAGACCGAGGCCCTCCAGGCCTACATCACCGAGCCCGGTCTTGTTGCTCGCGTCGACAAGCTCGTCACCATTGCCGACAAGGGCGTCAAGGCCTACGGCCACCCCACCCGCGTCATTGGCTCTGGCGGCCACTACGCTACCCTCGGCGAGATTGAGTCCAGTCTGCGCAAGCTGGGACCTTACTACAATGTCACCAAGCAGCACTTCAAGGCCCCCTCTGGCTCCATCTTCAACTCGTCCTTGACTGTTGACGACGTCGAGGTCACCGAGTTCAAGCCCTTTGACCTCACTCCCCCCACTCTGCACAGAAAGCCCGTCACCGCTCCCCTTGTTGTTGTCAGCAACCAGGGTTGCGACCTTCTCGACTACCCTGCCGAGGTCAACGGCGCCATTGCCCTCATTTCCCGTGGTATCTGCCCCTTTGGCGAAAAGTCTGAGCTCGCTGGCCAGGCTGGTGCCGTTGGTGCCATTATCTACAACAACGAGCCCGGTGAGGGCGTTGTCCAAGCCACCATGGGCGACATTACCCCCAACCAGGTCGCCACCGTTGGTGTCTCCTACGAGTCCGGTTCCGAGTGGGCCGAGACTCTTAGCACCGTCTCCTTCAACGCCTCCCTCTGGGTTGACGCCTACGTCAAAAACGCTTCCACCTGGAACATTATTGCCGAGACCACCCTCGGTGACCCCGAGAACGTTGTCATGCTCGGTGCTCACTCTGACTCTGTTGCCGCTGGCCCTGGTATCAACGACGACGGCTCCGGAACCATTTCGCTTTTGGAGGTCGCTTCTGCCTTGTCCAACTTCAACGTCACCAACCAGGTCCGCTTCGCTTGGTGGGCCGGTGAGGAGGAGGGTCTTCTTGGCTCCAACTACTACGTCAAGACTTTGACCCCCGGTGAGAACGAAAAGATTCGCTTGTTTATGGACTACGACATGATGGCCTCCCCCAACTACGCCTACCAGGTCTACGACGCCAACAACACCGCCAACCCCAACGGTTCCGGTGACCTCAAGCAGCTCTACATTGACTACTACGTCAGCCACGGCGTCAACTACACCCTCATTCCCTTTGACGGCCGCTCTGACTACGACGGTTTCATCAAGAACGGCATCCCCGGCGGTGGTGTCGCTACCGGTGCCGAGGTCCTCAAGACCGAGAAGGAGGTCGAGCAGTTTGGCGGTGTCGCTGGCATTCCCTTTGACCCTTGCTACCACCAGCTCTGCGACAATGCCACCAACCTGGCCTACGACGCCTTTGTGCTCAACACCAAGTTGATTGCCCACTCCGTCGCTACCTACGCCTCCTCCCTCGAGGGCTTCCCCGTCCGTGAGCCTGCTCCCATTGCTGCCGAGGCCCAGCCCTTCTCCATCTACAGAGGCCCCAAGATCATTGCCTAACGCGTGCAGCAGCCACAAACCCATATTTATGTTTTAGTTTATCTTTTCCTATTTGTTATTATTTACGTCCCTCATACACGATATAGAAATCCATTTCTTTGAAATTTCCACTCTGTAATGTAGAACTGTTCTACACGTCGCCGTGTTTATTTTTCTCTTGTCTTGGGAAAGGCGCCTGGGCTGTTGCTAAAAACATCGTCCCAAGATTTTTGAAACTTTTTTTCAGCAACAGCGCTCTTTTCCTGCTCCTCCAACAAGTTCCCTGCCCGTCTGCTGCTCCAGCCCTCTAGTACCAGTAAATCCCACGGTGTTTTGGAACCGCCAGCCTAATATAAACCAGCATCCCGACCATCGCTGCCAGACAGCTGCTTTCAGTTCACGGCCGACTCAACGGTTTTTTTTTTTTTTTTTTTCTCCGCCGCTCAACCAGTGTCAAGTGCGGGATTGCCCTTCATTGGATCCAGCTTCACCACAAGTCACATCCTAATCCGTCGCATGGCTCAACCGCCGAGAGCGCTTCTGTTCTAGTTTATCAATACACGCACTACGAAAGAGAGCGTCGCAAACCCTCAAGTCTCAGAAACGATGGATTACTCGAGGCGGCCAGAGGGCACGTCGTACCCGTCGGAGAAGTTTCCTGCAATCAAGTCCATGCTCGAGCCCGTGCAGCCGCTAGGCATCAAACCAAGAGCCACTGCTACTCAGACACAAGCGCCGCCGCCACCAGTCCCATCTCTGGTACCGGCCCAGGATCCTCCAGCAACGGAACAGGACAGTCAAACGGCGGCCAAATACAAACCCCGGCGTAAACCGCTTCGCCGTGTTCCTGTCAACCACAACCATGTAGAAGACGAATCCGAGGTCTCGCACCAGGAGCTGACACCGATTCCAACTGCTGAGCCCGAATTCCGTGATGCCCCAGCGCCAGCCCCAGCGCCAGCAGTCGTCGCTCCTAATCCCTTTAGTGCACCTGCTGCACCTGCACCTTTGTCTTTTCATGACGCACCCACCCAAGCTCCACCACCTCCGGCACCACTGGCTCCCTCGCAACAACCGCCTATCGCCACTAATACAACCACCAACAGCACCATATTGGAGCGCTCTCCGAATCATACCCCATCGAACCACCAGCAATCCACGTCCAAGGGTTCATTGACCTCGACCTCCATTTCGTCCTCACCCGCCAAGTCCAACGCTAGTCTCTACACCGTCCCGTCCAACTCTACAAACAAGTTCATTGTTAATACTAGAACGCCATCGCCCGGCCATGCCAGCTTTGGAATGGACACGGCGGCGCATGTAAAGAGTCTCTCCGGGTCGAGCTTTGATTTTAACGGCGACAAGGCGCCAAGGCGGCACCATTCACCCATTGTCCCGTCGTCGGTTTCGTCCCTGTCAGTCGGTGCCGGCTACTACGCACCACCTTCGCAGGACCAGTTGAACGGCGTCTATCCCAGCAACTACCACATGCCGCCCAACCAGCAGCAAAACTTCAACAACAACAATGGCAACAACCCGCTCACTCGTGCCAGCACGGCGCCTGCCCAGCATTCCCCAAAACAGCAGCAGCAGCAGGCCCAGTGCTACCCGCCGCTGCAACAGCCCCAGCCGCAGCATGTGCAGAACCTCCACAACCGCAACTCGAGCGTGCACTCTGCGTCGTCGTCCAAGTCGCAACCCCTGCACAAGTCGCCCTTGTTGCAAGGCGTCAAGCTGGTGCCGACCAGTAGTAGCGCGAGCGCGAGCACGAGCATGACTGCCGCGGGACCAAACACTGGCCACAAGTACGCCATGCAAAAACGCATGTCCATGGCGTCATCCATGACCAACGCTAGCTCTACGGGCGGCGGCGGCGGCAGCGCTTCGCACAAGCGCCTCGACAGCGTGTCCTCACGCACCAGCGGCGCCTCCGCCTCCGCGTCCGAGTACCAGCACAGCAACGTATCGGGCTCTTTCTACGTGCACGAGCTGCGGCGGCGCGCGGCCACGACGTGGTGCGACATCCCCGCGTCGGTGTGGGGCGTGCCCATTGGCATTGCGGACCCGGGCCGGCTGCGGTCGGCAGCACTGACAAGGACCATGGCGGCCAAGAAAACAATGGACATTCGGCACTCGCACCTTACACCGCGGCTGCTTGCTAGTGAGGCGGACGACTCGGACTACGACGAGCCGGAACCCACTGCATCTGAGACCGCCGCCGGTACTAATATCAGCCGGAGCGGCAGTACCACCAAGCTGCTGGCGTCCAGCACCAACCTCGGGGTCCCTGAGCTGGCCACCTCCAAGTCGACCGCGACGCTGTCGTCGCCGAAAAGCTTTGAGAACGACGCCACCATGGACGCTCAGCCACAGCCCCAGTCGTCCACACCGCCCTACGAGACCAAGTCCGGCACGCGGTCGAGATCGTCCAGTTACGAGAGCGTCAAGAGCGTCGAGGAAGGCCGCAAGATTAGGTTGTTCATCGCCAACCCTGACAGCGACTCTGATTAAACGGCCCGCGTGCAACGCAACTTTTGGCCGACCCATTAAACGCACGTACTCTTTTTTTCTCCCCATATTGTGCACAATGAGCAGCGCGCATGACCAATGAACCTTTTTTTTATTTATTTTCCCCCTTTTTTACATTTTCTTTGATGGCGGGTGTAAATACAGCGAGGGCACTAAATCTTTTTGCTCGCCGTTTACTTACTTCTTCATCTGATTACACACAAACCAACACTCATCTTTCTGCCCTTTTAAAAGTGTCTATAAAAGAAGCAGAGATGTAATAGATTTCCATGTTAGTCACCTCAAAAAAAAAAATTCTAAACCGTATAAAAATCAAACATTATTTCATGATTAGTTAATAGCACAGATTTGAAATATATTGACATTGTTTTATAAACCTCTATTATGTACTAAGAACCAATGCCAACACGCAATAACTGTCTTCATGGTATATTAGCGTTTGCTTTTCCTTTTTCTTCTTTTTAAGCCTTGCCGGCTAAACGGCGGGCCTGCAGTTCGCTAAGCGCCCTCGACCCAAAGTAAATGGCCGCGGGCGAAATGACGGCAAACCAGCCAATGGTCTCAAAAATGGACGCGCCGCGGTAGTACTGGAAGAACGTGTACTCAAAGCCCACAATGCTTGCAAGGAAACCGACGTGGGAAAGGGGGCTGACCTGGAACGCGTCGGCGGCGCCAGCAAAGTCCGCACCGGAGAAGAGGAACCAGACGTTGAGCAAAAAGAAGATGCTGACGGCGATGGCGACTGCGACGACGAGGGCAAAGGCGCGGTTGATGATGCGGGGCGCGGGGCGGAACGCGTGGTGGATCTCGGGCTGGAGGCCGAACCGCACGGGCTTGGTGTGCGCGACGCGGGGGTAGACAAGGCCGGTCGTGATTGTGTACTTGAGGGGCTCGACAGTCGAGACAGAGACCGTGGCCGGGCTGGGGCGGGTCTTTTTGGTGGTTTGCTTGACGACCTTGGACTTTTTGACAGAGGTGACCTCGCCGGTCTCCTCGTCGACCTCGTCCACGTCTTCCTCAACCTCGACGTCCTCCTCGACCTCGTACTCCTCGTCGGGCTGCTCTGTGCGTTGCTCGTTGTCGAAGCCAGCAATAACAAGTTCAAGGGTCAGAGGGCCCGCGGCGTCGCTAAAAAGCACCTCGGGGATGTTCTTGTAAGGGATGGATACCTTGCCCTTGCCAGAGACCCGGACAGAGGCAGGGTACGAGACGTCAAGACCGAGCTGGGGCGAGCTCAGGATCGCAACGGTCTGGTGGGCCCGGTTCGATCCTCCGGCGGGGTTCTCGCTCTCAAAGGAGAGTTCAATGCTGTTGCCAAAGTTGGCACTGACCCGGTCAATTCCAGCATCCTTTGAAAAACTGCAAACATAAAGTGTTAGAGTTTCGAGAAACAAGAGTACGGACTGCTAATTGCATCTTCTCTAGTCGTACTTACCTCAGCTTCGATTCAGTAGTGCGGCCCTGCACAAGCGACAGCTGGCCATCTGTAAAAGTCCAATGCTTGGCCATGGCGCCCGGCACAATCATGGCGAGACTTGCGGCTGCCGCCGCCAATTGACTAGAGGTGAACTTCATTTCTTTCGAGGGTCGACTGGAAGAGGAAATGAGTTTGAAAATTGGTTGGTTTTGGAACTTGCAAAGGTGTGGTCGTCGAGTTGACAGGAACTTGGCTTTGGACAAAACTGGTTTGCTGGCCCAATTATCAGATCACGTGATGTATTTTGCGCGGGTTCAAGGTTGAAGTGGAACTAGAGCTTAGCAAGCCTGAGTTATTAAGAGCCATGAGACCATTAACAAACCGCATCAATTAAAAGTCTTTCATTGTATGTACCTTCAATTAAATGGCTTGAAGAAAGTGCTTTTTCACTTGGCCTGAGAGATCAAGTTGGCTGGCAAAGTTGATATTTCAGGGCTAGGGTATACTTTACGACAGCTGAAAAATATCCAAGGCTCACAGCGCTTTGGCCCACGCTTCAAGACGAGACTTTCACGGACAGTTCAACCATGGCAGCGGAGCAACGAAAGCTACTGGAACAGCTCATGGGAGCTGATGCTCTTGATCCACGGCAAGCACGACGACACGACACAAACTTACACGACCCCAAGGTGTGCAAATCTTTCCTGGTAGGCAAGTGCCCCCATGATTTGTTTGTGGGCACGAAACAGGACTTGGGCCGGTGCCCGAAACAGCACCTGGAGAAGTACAAGATGGAGTATCAGAGCCAGAAGAACCATGGCAAGGAGTTTCCCGAGTTTGACATTGAGTACGAGCGCGATTTGGAAAAATATATCACCGACTGCAACCGAAGAATCGACGCCGCTAATCGGCGGTTAGAGCGGACGCCGGAGGATATTGAAAAGATCAACGAAATCACGCGCGCGATGGAGGAGCTTGATACAGGTATTGCGCTAGGGCTGGAGGAGCTGGAGCTTTTGGGCGAGCAAGGCGAAATCACAAAAGCCGCAGAGCAACTCGACGTGATTGAGCAGCTGAAGGCCGCCAAAATTTCCCGCGAGCGCGACCTGCATGTGCTTTCAGACCAAGCAGGATTTTCCGGCCACCAGAAGCTCCAAGTATGTGTCTTGTGCGGTGCCTACCTTTCCCGACTCGACAACAACCGTCGGTTAGCAGATCATTTCGTGGGCAAGATGCACTTGGGGTACCGAATCATGCGGAACGCATACCGCGAGATCAAGACCAAAAATGCCGAGCGAGCTGCTGCGGCGCGACAAAAGTCAGCAACCGTCACTGCAAGGGCACCCGCGACATCTGGCAGCCCAGAGAAAGACGCGAGACGCACAAGCCGGTCGCCGAACCCTCGTGACCGGGCACCGCCGTCAGAACGGCTCGACTATTGAACCAGCACCTTTTCGTGGCGTTCTGCCGATCCCCGTCCTCATTAATCAACTAAACTCATATTTATTTACAAGCCCGCATCTGGCTCAACCAAACTATATTCGTGGAAACGGCTCCCAGTTAGTAGTGCTGAACAGAATTCATTATTAATTCTAGTTAAAACAAATAAAGGCCGGCGCGGCTGACAACTACGCCAGGCCAAACGGTATTTTTTGAACAAACATCAATGCTGCTGAGTCAGCTGACGGAGCAACGCTTCAGTTGACTTCGCCTTCGATCCGAATATAAAAAAAAAATGTTATTTGACGCAAAATTTGAGTAAATTACTCGTTTGTATTTTAGACACATCTCACTCCCTCTCTGCTTCTTTTGAATACCTCTTACCTATTTTATAGGCCTGCCGGATTTCTGCTGTGCTGAGCAACTACCTCTTTCTACCTCCACACTGTCGGCGGTCGGAACGACATCAAGGACGTTTTTTTCCAAACGCTTTTCGGTGTATCTTAACCAGCAAGCATCCCAACTACAATCGACTTATTGACATTGATAGACCTGGCGAAATCCATTCGGTTTTGCCGATTCTGTTAAATACGACTTTTAAAAAAGATCTCAAAGAAATATCGGCTGCCTTTGGCCTATTCAACAACGATTCCGGAAATGCCGGACCAAATGGAAAACGACTCAATAGACCCTGAAGATGAAATCGACACACTAGAAGCGAAACGGGGTCGGCCACGACTCAAACCTGCTGCAAAACAAAAAACAGAAGTAGGCCAGAGCTGGAGTTACACCAAGATATTTGTACTAACTTTCGTGCGCCAAGCGTCGAAGAACCCAAGTTAGACTGGCGCAACGAGCTTATAGGCAGAGGAAAGAAACGACAATAGCAGAACTCACCGAGCAGGTCAGGTTACTGGAGCTAGCGGTTAGTGGCATGGACGAGAGCTTTAACGATTTGTACAAAAGTGCAGCAAATGTGGGCGCCAGCGAAAGCGCTCGCAAGAAGTTTGAATATTTCAAGCAACTCGCGGCTTCAAGCAAGAAACAAGAAGACGCATTTTCGCCAGGCCATACCGGTCAACTCGTTATACGACAAGAAGCGCCAGGTGGAATTAGTAATGTTGCCATCAAACCTTTTCACACGTCTCCTGAAAGCCCACAAGACAAACAGTATAAAATACCACCAAAGACGTTACTTACAGAACAGGTCTTTATACAAACAGGGCCAAACACGCTGCCATACGACCAAAACACAAGCCATGTGGATTGGTCCGACAAAGCAGTTTCAAATTACACACCCGAAAAGCCTCGATCGCCATAACCGCAATACTGGCAAAATAATCATAGAGTGCAGAGTTTCGATACGCTATCTTCTTCACAACGGCATCTAGGCCCTTACAAGTTTTCTAATTTTGTATTACCAAAAGACTCACAGTATGTGAGCTCAGCATATTCCCTACCAGTTACAAGGGGCATCCACGATACGAGTAGCCCGAACTATATTCCAGGGTTTCCTGCAATAGACCTAGGTAATTTTCCATCCCCGCCGTCAGCCTTCCACTACGGGTCACAAAAGGACTTTGGCCAAGACCCCTACGCAAGCATACAATTGAGTCTGACGAGCTCCAAGGAACACCTTCGCAAGATTGCTGGCAAAATTTTAAACGGCGAAATTAAGTCAGCGGTGCCCTTGGAATCTCTTGAACATTCCATTTCCGAGACCATGTTCCGGCAATGCTTGCTTTACCTACTTCAATGCTTTGCTACTTACAATTACAAGGAATTAGAACGGATTCATTTTAATGAGTTTCGCAAGTACGAAGAATTCCACATGGTACGCGTCATTTCTGCAGTCCGCCAGGGGTTTTACTACGCCACGTCACAATGGCCGGGACGCATTGACGACGATTCACAGTTTCCAGGATATGTGAGCCCAGCAAATGTTGAGAAAGAGTACAGAAAAATACAGAGCTCGGGGGTGCAACTCGATGAAAAGCGGTTTTTGGTGCTTGTGTGCCATCAAGCTTATTATCTGGGAAGTTTACCGCGGGTATCGCACGCAGATTTGCAATCTTCAATGGTATTGTGTACTGTTTTCTAGCTAACGGTAACTATCTTTAACGCATTTTTAAATTTACTTTTTAATTGTTCCTAAATTAGTATTCCTAGGTCTGGAGGGCTGGCTGTGACACACTGTTGACTTGAAGCTAGCGGCTAGCCCATGCGCTCATTCTTTTTTTTTTGTCAAATTTGAACGGATTCGTCATGAATTCTTGGAAAAAAAAGTTTGTCAACAGTAGATGGTACCATTGATTGTGTTTAAGAAGTCTAGAACTGCACTTAATCAAGACATTGTTTTCCTAGGACCTAGACTTTTTTGCTGGCCACGAGTTAAGACTTGGGACTTGGGACCTGAAAATTTCAGAAACTTGGGAGTCGTGGCCAGTTGACACGTGACTGCCATTTACACACGTAGCATAAACCACCACAATTTCACTCCTTCAACCAACAACACCTTGGCACACGATTACCATGTCGCAGTATTCTATGATTTACGATGTAAGCGTCCGTCAATTTGTTCGGAAAGCGAACTACTTGGTTGCTAACAAAAATTTAGGACAACCCTACGGAGAAACCCTCCGCTCAGGAGTTTAGAAACCTCTTTGAGAAGGGTCGCGACGACGTCAAGATCGATGCTATGAAGCGTTTGCTCGTCATCATGGTTAACGGAAACCCAATGCCTGAGCTTTTGATGCACGTTATCAGATTTGTCATGCCTTCCCGGAATAAGGAACTCAAGAAGCTTTTGCACTTTTACTGGGAAATCTGCCCCAAGCTCCAGGCCGACGGATCTCTTAGACAGGAGATGATTCTGGTGTGCAATGCTATTAGAAATGACCTTCAGCATCCCAACGAGTATATTCGAGGTGCTACTCTCCGTTTCCTCTGCAAGCTTCGCGAGGCTGATCTTTTGGATCCATTGATCCCTTCGGTTCTTGCCTGCCTCGAGCACAGACATGCTTACGTTAGAAAGAATGCCATTTTCGCCGTCTACTCAATTGCCAGCTACGCTTCTCACCACATCCCCGATGCCGCTGAGCTTATCGACTCTTTCCTCGAAACTGAAACCGACGCTACTTGCATTCGTAACGCCTTTGTCGCATTGAGCAACTTGGACAGAGACAGAGCTTTTGCTTTCCTGCAGCAAAAGTACCAGTCCATTGCTACTCAAGATGAGCTTTTGCAGCTGGCTTTTATTGAGTTTATTCGCAAGGATGCCATTGTCAACCCTGATTTGAAGAAGTCGTACCTCGCGATTGTGTTTGATATTCTCGAGTCTTCGTCCAACACTGCCATTTACGAGGCTGCCACTGCTCTGACCAAGCTCTCTACCGACCCTAATGCTATCAAGGGTGCCGCCGCCAAACTTGTTGAGCTTGCTGTTAAGGAATCTGACAACAATGTTAAGCTTATTGTGTTTGACCGTGTCGAGCAGCTTCACTTGCAGTACCCCAACACTCTTAACGACCTTACTATGGACATTCTTGTTGCTCTTTCTTCTCCCGATCTTGATGTTCGCAAGAAGGTGCTCAAAATTGCCCTGGGTATGGTCAGCAGCAGAAATGTCGATGACGTTGTTAACTTTCTCAAGAAGGAACTCACCAAGACTGTCAACCAACAATTCGACAAGAACTCTGAGTACAGACAGTTGCTTATTCAGGCCATTCACACTTGCGCTACTAGATTTGCTGAGGTCGCTGCCAGTGTTGTTGATTTGCTCCTTGACTTTATTGGCGACTCCAACTCCACTTCTGCTGTTGACGTCATTTTGTTTGTCAAGGAGGTTGTTGAAATTTTCCCTGACTTGAGAGCTTCCATTGTCAGCCGTTTGTTGCACACCATTGAGACCATGCGTGCTTCCACTGTCTACAGAGGTGCTTTGTGGATTATCGGTGAGTACGCTCTTGACGAGCACGACATTCAAGAAGCCTGGGTCCACATCCGCAAGAGTTTGGGTGAGATTCCGATTCTCGCTTCCGAAAGACGTCACTTGTCTGAGGGTGAGGAAGAGAATGGCGAGGCTGCTAAGCCTGTCGAGCACCACAAGCCCAAGGTCCTTGCTGACGGTACCTATGCCACTGAAACTGTTTTCAGTTCTGAGGTTACCGAGGAGCACAAGGCCAACCGTCCTCCTTTGAGAAACTTGATTCTCAATGGTAACTATTTTGTTGCTGCTGTTTTGGCGTCTACGTTGACCAAGTTGGTTCTCAGATACCAGAAGATTTCGCAAGACGAACCCCGCAAGAACGCTTTGCGCGCTGAAGCTTTGCTCATCATGACTTCCATTTTGCGTGTCAGTGAAAGTGAGATTGTGACACAAAAGATGGACGAAGACAGTTCTGAAAGAATCTTTTCATGCATCAAGATCCTTGCTGAAGGCTCTGAGGAGCCTACTTTTGAGGAGGCCTTTTTGGTCGACTCCAAGAAGGCGTTCAAGGCTATTGTCAAAGCCGGCGAAAAGCAGCGCGCTGAAACCAATGCTTTGGAGAAGAAGAAGAATGCCACGCAGCCAGATGAGAGTGTTGTTTTCAGACAGTTTGCGGCTGTCAATGTCGCAGATAGCAATGTTGACGACCTTGAAGCTGATATTGCCAGAGCCTCTGGTGTTGTCAACACCGTTACTGAAAAGCCAGTTTCTAAGCTTTCAAGAGTCGTTCAGCTCACTGGTTACTCTGACTCTGTTTACGTTGAGGCCTTTGTTAACGTGCACCAATTTGACATTGTGCTTGATGTTCTCATTTTCAACCAAACCTATGAGACTCTTCAGAACCTTTACGTTGAGTTTGCTACTCTTGGCGATCTCAAGGTCTTTTCACAGCCTACCCCTTACAACGTTGGACCCCAGAGTTTTCACAGCATTCAAGCCACAATCAAGGTGTCCTCTGCTGACGCTGGCGTGATCTTTGGTAACATCATCTATGAGGGACACAGCGGTAGCGATGGCAACATTGTTATCCTCAACGATGTCCACGTTGACATTATGGACTACATCAAACCCGGCCACTACAGCGAGACCGAGTTCCGCACTATGTGGAGCGAGTTCGAGTGGGAGAACAAGGTCAACATTAGCGTGCAGTGGAACTCTCTACGCGAGTTCTTGGAGTACCTGATGAAGAACACCAACATGAACTGCTTGACCAACAGCGCGTTGGAAGGCGATGCTGAGGACGAGGACGAGTGCCAGTTCCTCAGTGCCAACCTGCACGCCCGCAGCACTTTTGGCGAAGACGCATTGGCCAACTTGTCTATTGAGAAGGACTCGACAGGCAAGATCACTGGACACGTTAGAATCAGATCCAAGGGCCAGGGATTGGCACTCTCCTTGGGAGACCGTGTCGCTGAGCTGCAACGAAAGCATGTCAGCGCCACTGCCAGCAAGAAGGCATTGGCCAACTAGAGTATTAAGGAAATTGCCCAGTTGTAGGCATATGTACGGAGGGTATATCGAGACATGTAATGAAGAAAATAACATTGTAATTACTTTCGAAAGACCAGTGCTGGATTCGATAGTTACAGAGTAGCGTAGGACCGAGATCAAACCATGGGCATACTGGTCAGCCATGGCATAACGGAGCACCTATCGGAAAAATTCAACCCAGTGAGCTGACCCGGTGTACACCGCGTCCCGGCCCCGTACTTGGTCTCTGTTCTCGTTTTTGGTTTCTGAATAATGATTGATAATGCATATCAGGTCCAGAAGCCCCCATCATCCGTTGGTCATGAATATCACTTGGACTCTTTGTCTCCAGCATTGATGATTGATATCCGAAAGGATCGCACGGCTTGTTTTTGGTTTTGCGTCAGATAATTCAGAAATCGAGAAATCGTGCGCCGAATTTCTAGTTCCTTCCAAGTTTCCTTTATTTAGTCCTTTTAATTGCGAGCACCATCTCCATCTCTTCCTCCTCCTCCTCCTCTTCAAACCTCCAATTCACATACATTTCCCATGACTATTCAACGCGAGGAACGACCATCAATCGTCGGACAGGAGACGCCCAGCAAGCCCTATCCTATCTACTGCAAGACACAGGTCATTTCCGGGTTTGGCCGTGGGTCGTCGGACCTCGGCATCCCCACAGCCAACATCCCCAAGTCTGCGTCTAGGCAGTTTCTGGATGCGACCGCGAGCTACGAGGGCGAGACGGGCATCTACTACGGGTGGGTCGCCGTGTACCCTTCGTCGGTGTCGAAGGAGCAGGTGCAGCAGGCGTCGGAGGACGCGGCGGTGCCCTGCGACCGCATTGTGGAGTATAACTACGGGTCCAAGCTCGTCGAGGGAGAGGACAAGGCCGTCGTGTTTCCCATGGTCATGTCGGTCGGCTGGAACCCCTTTTACGGCAACAAGGAACGCAGCGCCGAGATCCACATCATCAACAAGTACAAGCACAACTTTTACGGCGCCGACATTCGGTTCCTTGTCCTGGGCTACATTCGACCAGAACTCGACTATGTGTCGGTAGAGGCACTCATCAATGATATTAACTTTGACATCCAGGTGGCTCTCAACAGTCTGGAGCGACCAGAGTACGCCAAGTACAAGAACGATGAGTTTTTCAAATAGACAAAGAGAAGGGCTTCTTTTGCCTTACTTTTTATGTGTTATTTTATGATTTTGTTACTGGTTTCTTTTTTGAATGCATTTTGTATGAGTATTGTTCATCAATCTATAGAGAGTGTCCAGCTTTCTTAGCTGTCTTTTTTGCTTGCCTGCTGGGGTTTGGAGAGAGCGGGTACGGACTCGGATGGTGGCTCAGAGAGTGCGCGTCGGGCCAGGTTTTGCATCTTGTAGAACCAGTACACGTTGAGTGTGTTGAGGGCAATGTTGGCAAGGACAATTCCCCAGCTGATCCATTGCGGGTGCTGGTTGAGAGCCATGACTCGGCTCGAAAACAGGTCCTTGAAGACAAAGTAGACCATGTAGAAGCCCCATACGATCCGCACAAAGAAGAAGGTAAGCAGAAGGAACGCGCCATTGATGGCACGCAAAAGGAAGGGGACCTGGACGTCATGCATGTGTGTAGCAAACCAATTCACGTTGAGGAACGGTGTGCTCAGCTCAAACAGCAAAAAGTGTGGGCAGTAGTGGAGAATGAGCGGCCGCATGCCTTGCAAGAAGACAAACCCGGCAGCGATACCGTGTACCGCAAAGCCAACACCAAAGTACTTGACGTACCAAACGGAAGTAATGGCGTCCCACAGAAAGTACCCCACGGCCATGGACGCAATAAAGGCGCTGTACGGCGTGTACCCGTAGACATGATCTTCCGCCAGGTCCGGATCGCAAAACAGGGGCATTGACAAGCCCAGAATCAAGTTGCACTGGACCATGGACACCACATGTATATCGAAGTTGGTTTGTGTCTTGCTGTTTAGCGTTTTATACCCAGGCCAAAAATACTTTGACCACCGCGAGGACCCTAGAAAGATGCAATGGTAAAAAAGTGCCGCGAGCAAGATTTCGTGGACATGCTTGGGAAGCACAGTGTACCCAAAGTAGTCGGCGAATGGCGTTACAAGGGCCGAAAGTGCTGGAACTTGCAAAGATGCAAGCGGATCGTTGTATGGCATGAAAAAAGGTCTCTGCAAAAATTACAAGGAGTCGGATGAAAGAAGTCGTGAATCAAGTGGATAAAAAAAGACGAAGAACGGATGTGAAGGAGTGAATTGAACTGGACTAAATGAAGAACAACCAGAGAAAAAACTGAGAGACAGTCCGAAATATAGGTATAGTTCGTGCTGGCCTAGTCAAGACGTAAGAAGAAACCCAAGCCTGCCTCTGATGCGAAAAGGAACCTCGACTGAGCAAGGAGAACGGACTTTGGGAATGAAATAATAATGCAAAACAAGAAGTTACCCAATTTTTTTTTTTTTTTTTTTAGCTTATCAGGCATATTCAATGGACTCTGCTGCGAGAATTGCAAAATACCCTCCCCACGGCAGGGACTCGCCATGAACCATGTTTGAGCCTTGTCTAGCAAAATTGGCCAGAGTTTCGGTGTGGCTTCTTTTACTGGCGACAGCAGCAAGGTTTGAAGCCACAGCAGCAACCTTGTCCAGCGATTCTACAAGCAATCATTTGATCCACTCACGCCAAAAAATAAACAATTCATTACCTGATCCAGCTCTATCTTGTTGTTGTTAGTGACGCTATTTACCAATACCAGCTCTCTACAAATTCTAGTGGCGACATTTCACAGCTCATGATTCATGACCCAGAAATCCGCATCGAGAAAGCCAGGGGTTTTAACTACAATGCAAACCCTAGGGCAGCCGGCTTGCTCGAATATAATTTATTATACTTGGCGCACAAAGTATTGACTCGTGAAGTCGATGCTACTGCGTCTGCACTTCGTGGACCTGGATAGCGTCCTCATGTATACCAAGGTAATGGGTTAAAAACTCCTTGAGGTTGTCTCTCTGATCGCCCTGGAGCTGGATAACCTTTCCAATCCCTTCTCTGTCGACGATAGTGCCTTTGCACTGGAAATCATGCTTCAAGGACTTCAGAATTCTCTTAAAACCGTCAATGCTAAGTTGAGCACCCTCGACGCTGCTGAGGGCCTTGCGGTTTCCACGCTGCTCACATCTGATATGAATCTGATTTGCCGATTCGTTGAAACCAGAATCGGCGAAGTCATCTGTACTGAAGTTGGACGGTTAGTAAACCAAGGTCAAAAAGTCACTAAAACTAAGAAGCGGTTGCATACCAAAAGCATTATCGAAAGACTCGGACATGTTAGCTAAAACTCAACTAGTTCTAAGACAATTGACTATAGAATTGGAAGTAGGGAGATGTTTATAAATTGGCAAGGAGGCTCTTATTTATAGGTAATGAAAAACCGGGGAGCAAGAATAGAAGCGGACGTTCTTCGACTGGCCCTTACCCGGTCAGCTATGACACCAGTTACGTATTACTTGCCGGTGCAAATTGTTTACATCAATGCAAATTGGAATTGGTTGATGTCACGATCCACCCGTTGATCGTAGTAGAATCCTGGGCGAGTCCAATGCGTACTTCCAGAAGTTGTCATGAGTCAGAGGTTACTAATGAATCAGAATACTCCGGAGTCCTGACGGATCGCAAGTACGATTGACAGATGGCATTGGCATAACTATTAGAAAGAAGAGGCACAAGATGCCAAAAAATAAAAAACTTCATTACTGATAGATCTCTAGATAACCTATATTTACAAAAAAAACCAAGTGGTTGAAACACCATGACTTACATCACTCTTCGGGTTTCTTTGCAGCGTGTTTGGCGG
Organism: Geotrichum cucujoidarum; assembly: GCA_030566025.1. NCBI lineage: Eukaryota > Fungi > Ascomycota > Dipodascomycetes > Dipodascales > Dipodascaceae > Geotrichum > Geotrichum cucujoidarum. The sequence continues at coordinate 95,615 of JAJMHN010000001.1, read as the reverse complement.
CCGCCTTCTTGCTCTTGTAGTCCTGGACCTGTTTCTTTGCCCGTTCAAGATCGCTCACAAGCTTGTCCTCGTGCTGTTTGACCGCGGCGGCATCCTGCTCCGCGTCCATCTTGAGCTTTTCCTTCATGTGCAGCAGGTTGTACCAGCCTTCCTTGTAAGGGTCGTTGTTAAAGTCGTCCGAGCTCGAGTGGTAAATGGCGTCGCATTGGACATTGTTGTGGCGCATTTTGCGAATGCGGTCAATCATGAAACCAGAGGCAATTCGCTCCTTGTTGAGGTCGCTTTCGTCCTCGTCCTTGATCCAGTCGTAGGAGGGGCGGCCGAGACGGATTCCTGTGGCGAGACCGCAGTAGTTTTGCTTGGGGAGATACCGCCAGCTCAGGCAGCGCTTGTTGTGCTCACAGGCCTCACGACAAGTTGTAGTGTCCTTCCAGGGTCTGGTCTTGCCTTCGGCTTGAGTAGGAGGTGGCATGCCCTTTTCTTCCGCCTTTTCCTTGTCCTTTTCCTCACTGTAAACAATGTCCTTGGCATGGTTGTCCCACTCGAACATGATCTTGTGGATATAAGGTGCCACAAAATCGCGGTAAATGTCGTGGTATTGAATGTCGCGGCGTTTTTCCGGTCCAATGAGTCGCTCGTACTCCCACAGCATTTCAACATCGAGAGACTTCAAGTGGTGAAATGAAATGACCTTTTCACACCAAGTGTCTTGTGTAAACTCCATTTTTTGGTAGCTCTCGCCCTGGAATTTCCGGCCCGTCTTGGCATAGTCGCGGTAGCCCTTTGACGGCAAAATGTTGGCTTTCAAAAGAGCATATGCGACCATGTAGTCACCGCAGCATGTGGCCAGGGCCTCTTCTTCAGTCTCGTTGACAATGTCGGGGAACTGGTCAAACAGCTTTTGCATAGCTGCCCTGGAAAGAACCACTCCACTGCCTCCGTGGTTGAACATGGTGTCGCCCAAGTAAATGGCACATCCCAAGTAAAGCGGCGTGTTAGGATCAAGCTTCTCCAAGTAGTCCATCAAATTGTCCACCATAATGTATGAGTCGGCGTCCATGAAAACGTACCAGTCGAGATTGGGGTTTTGGTTGTAAGCATGCTGGAGCATGGGCAGGTTCTTGAACTTGTCCAAAGCCCAACCGCCGTCCAAGTCGCTCTTGCTGACTCTGAGAGTGCCATGCGCACTTCGCAGCTGCTGTAGTTTGCGATACAATCCAAACTGCTCGTGCTCCTTGGTCTGTGCACTGATATTTTGCAGCACGTCGACAACCTCATATCCTCCAATTGTCGAAGCGGAGTCGGCATAGAGTGCAAAGTTGGGGACTCTCGTCAGAGTGGTTAGCAGATGGACAGGCAAGCGATCCCACAGAACCGTAGCACCCGTCTTGATCATGAAAAATATGTTTTCAGCGCCCTTTGCATAGTCTGCCACCAAGGCCTGTTTCATGTAGTCTGCTTTTGAGGTGTATGTATGCAAATCCGGCATTTTGGGTCTGTTGTTTGCCGTCTGAATGTAATAGTATGCAGCTTTTGGCCGCCATGCGTCGTTGGAAGCAAACCGGAAGGCATCGAGGTCTGCGTGGTATATTAACCTGGACGCTTCAAAGTCCTTTAACGAAAGACCGCCCGGCGAGTCGGTTTCGCCATAGTCGAACATGGGATTGTGGTTTTTGTACCTCGATGGGCGGTGAATGAATCGCGAAGCGTCAAACAGGCTGTCATCAAATGTCTTGATCACGAGGAGAGATATGCTAAAGAGGGCGACGGAAAGCAGAATCAGCAGCGACTTCCGCGACCGCCAGTTGGCTGTGCTTTTCATGTTGAGGAACCCTCGCATTGTGTGGTTGATGTGATCTCCGAGACGCTGCGGTCCTCGAACTGAATAGTAGTGTGTGTCGTAGCAGAGTATTGGTAAAGAGAAGAAAGGAAAGAAAAAAGCGCGAACCTGGCGTTATTAAAGGATGTTCAAGGAGTATTAATAGAAAAAATGCGCTGTTGGTGAATAAGTAAATACCTACTTGGAGATACAAAATATACGCTAGGGAGTACCCAATGCCACGAAAAAGTTCTGAACCCACAGCCGCCCAAATGGCACCCCAGGGATTGAACTGAACCCTTCAAAAGCTTGTAAATAGCGCACCTGAGCTCTAAGGGAGAACGACAAGAGCGCGCGGGAGACCAGCCAAAAGGCCCAAGTGTGAGCCCGACCCAAGTCTGCGCGCAGGTTTTATAGAGTTTGGCTCTTAGCGAGACAGGCAAGAGGCCCCGTCTAAGACAGCTCAACCCTTCTGTCCTTGCTGCCCCTCTGAGACATGGACGCCCGCCTGTCTGAGAATATCGAGTTCATGCGAAAACCGTAATTCTCTGTGCACCAAAACCCCCGGCTTCAACAGCGTCGGCCTTGCGTTGCATTGGGCTGGACACTGTTTCTCGCGAGTTCGTGCCTAGGGCCACAACGTCATCGGGCGATGTCTTGGTTTTAATGCGAGTCAGAACACTCCAAAGTAAACAAAACAAATGAATTCATTTCGGTGGAACAGCAACGCTCCGCAGGCAAGACCGTTTAATACATGAATTTTGTACTTGCACATGTCTCTCTGAAATTATTCATTCATTTCTTCTCCGATCGCAGGCTCGCACCAGGGCCCTGGCGTGCCTGTAGGTCCTGCCCTAATGCCGCGCTCTGATTTGGCTGCTTCTGGCCCAGTAGCACGGCCACACACAGCCCTAGCCCTTATCAAAACCATCTTGCCAAACCTTCCTATTCGGGCCACAGTCCTTTCTGGCCAACCCACGCATTGCATTGGGCTTCACCACAGCCCTAACTTTTCCCCACGAAGAACAGCTTGCACAATCAGGCCCAAGGCTACAAATGCGACAGCTCCGGATATGCGCCCCGTCGCTAGTATCAGTGCTGCTTATTCTGTTGGCCCTCTCGACACGGGCAGCGGCGCTCGGCGAGACCAATGAGACTTGTGAGGCCCTGCGCTACGCCACGGACAAGTGCGCCTTCGTGCGCAGCCACTGCCAGGACGACCGGTTGGGCTTTTTCGACTACCTCCAAGTCTACTACTGCGCATCCTCATCCGTGGCGAGCAGTTTTTTCTTGCTCGGCGTGATCCTGTGGCTATGCATACTGTTCATGACCATTGGAGTGGCGGCCTCAGACTATCTGTGCCCCAATCTCAATACCATTTCGAAAATGCTCAAAATGTCCGAATCTCTGGCTGGCGTGACGATTTTGGCGCTGGGTAACGGATCCCCAGATGTTTTCTCGACTTATGCTGCCATGAAGATTGGATCAGGGTCACTGGCCATTGGCGAGCTGGTGGGAGCGGCGTCCTTCATCACCGCCGTTGTCACAGGCGCCATGGCGCTCATTCAGCCGTTCAAAGTCGCTCGCAAATCCTTCATGCGTGACACGATATTTTTCATCATTGCGGTTGCATTCTCAATGTACGTTGTCTCGGACGGAATTTTGCAGACTTGGGAATGTGTGGCCATGCTTGTGCTCTACGTCGTCTACGTTGTCTTTGTCGTTGCTTGGCATTGGTACAACTCTCGCAAACGACACTCTTACCTTGTTGAAACAAGAGCAAGAGACGTGTATACTGAGCCTGGCCATGAGGCAAGCATTGAGGCTGACGAGGAAATCACCGACAACCCGTCACTTTTGACTCAAGGCTTCAACTTTGGCGACCTGGACGCTGCTGCCAGCTTTGAAGACGAACGGCCTGCTCGCGACACTTACCACACACTTGGCCGAGCCCCAGCATGGCAGCACGATATGGACGAAGAGCAAGAACAAGAAGAAGCCTATAACGAGCTGACCCGCGTCATGACGCTGCGTCGATTTCAGCAACGTAGTCCCAACACTCAGCAAAACCAACAAGCATCCTCCAATTTGGCCCGCAGTCGCTCTTCTGCACCTATCCGCACTTCTCTATTTGGTGCAATGGAGTTTCGTAACGTGCTTGAACAGCTAGAGCATGCTCGGGCGTCAGCCGGACACAACATACCTCTACAAACGACAACGCAAAACCACGAACCTCTAGCATACACCGACTCACCTTCCCCTCCACCAGAGCGTCAAACTATTCCTGATTTGATTGTCACCAGCGAGCAGAGTGAACCCGACTCCCCAGCTGAGTACAGCTCAGTCATGGACTACGAACGCGCCGTGTCTCCCGGATTCGAAGCTTACTCGGACGAGCCCGGTCATATTTTGGATACTCATGACGCGGCGGAGTTTTTGAGCTCCCCTCAACGACTCATTTTCCCAAGCACTGAAGGCGCATCTATCTTGAAAAAGCACCTTGCCCAGCTTTTCAATGGATGGAGTCCAGTGATAACCACGCTATGTCCTTCACTGGCTGGCATATCCGAAAAGTCATGGCTGAACCAGTTGATTTGCTTGATAACAGCGCCATCGATTTTCATGTTGTCTGTCACGATCCCTGTGATTGAAGCAGATGCCATCGAAAAGGAAGACCCGGTTGTCCCAGAGCAAACAAACCACATCCATTTACTTGCTCCTGTCAAGACAAAAGTCTACATTCCAATTACCCGATGGCTTATTATCATTCAAGCTACACTCGGACCGGCTTTTGTCTTATTTAGTGGCTTTGCTGACGGTGAAACTTCTATAGTCGCCCTAACTCTTTACTCCATCACGATATCAGCCATTCTGCTCTTGCTCATTTTCTTTCTCATACCCGAGTCTAGCCGTGCACCATTGTACATGCAGACACTCTCTTTCATTGGGTTTGTTATTGCGCTCTCTTGGGTTTCACTAGTCTCCAACGAAGTTGTTGGCATTCTGAAAACACTGGGCCACATCTTTCACATTTCCGATGCTGTGCTTGGTCTCACCGTGTTTGCAATTGGAAACTCTCTAGGGGATCTTATTGCCAACATGACGGTTGCCAAAATGGGATTCCCCATGATGGCTCTTTCTGCTTGTTTTGGCGGCCCTATGCTTAATATCCTCGTGGGCGTCGGTGTCAGTGGAATGGTAGTCATGCCGGACAAAAACGGCTTTCCTATTCAGCTATCCAATACACTGCTCATCTCGGGTGTCACGCTTTTGGCGACGCTCTTGTTCCTGCTAGTGTCTGTTCCATTGAACAACTGGAAGCTCTCTCGCACGCTTGGCGCGGCTACCATTCTCTTCTGGGTAATCGCCACTATCATCAACGTAGTTATAGATATTGCCACATGACTGTGGATCCAATTTTCTTGTTTGTTTTTCCTTATATCTGTATAGAATATGAATGATCAATGATGTCTTCATGATGCTCAAAGCTGGTAGTAGCCTTTGAGTTTCATAATGGTCAACAAGCCTTTGACTGCACTACCTCCTGCAACTCAGCCAAAGAATGATCTCCCTGATACAAACGGTCTTTATTCGAACAAACACTCAACCTGCCATGTGCTGCCTTATTTCATGGCCTCTGATCGCACATAGTTGGCTTGCCTGCCAGTCAGAACCTTCTAGGCCCTTGCCCACATGCCAGTGACCTAACCCACTATAGGACTCGCCCAATTAGGCAAACCGGGTTTCGCAGCGGTTTTGACTTTTTCGCAGCCCAAAAAAAATGAAAAATTTTTGAGCAGCTGGTTTTTTCCTCTTCCCTAACTCTTCCTCAACTCCTCAAAGGCACAGTTATCTCGCTCTCACATCTTTTTTCATCATTCGCCAGTCTGACTGAAAAAGATTCAAAAATCAGAAAACACCAAAAAAAATATAAAATATATAAAAACCCTTAAGCCAACCCAGCTGTTCAATATATTGAATTTATCCCGATAAATTTCACATATTGACATCCCTTCTGTTCGACTCTTAGGCTTCACCGTTCTACCCGTCGACTTTTACCAGCAACAAGAAGAATTCTTCGGAAAACTCTCTCCTTGTTCACCACCACCCTCAACCACATACGCTAAGTATACACCCAACGACAATGTCTGGTGACGCCTCTGTTTCCGCTGCCGAGAAGGCTCTCGAGCAGCTCACTCTCAACCAGGAGCAGCCCGCTGCTGAGTCCACCGAGTCTCCTGCCAAGCCCGCTGAGAACGCCACTCCCGAAGCCGCCACTGCTTCTTCCACCGCTTCTCTCTACGTTGGTGAGCTTGACCCCTCTGTCTCCGAGGCCATGCTCTTTGAGATCTTCAACCAGATTGGACCTGTCGCTTCCATCCGTGTCTGCCGTGATGTCGTTACCAAGAGATCTCTTGGTTACGCTTACATCAACTTCCACAACACTGCCGACGGTGAACGTGCTCTTGTTGAGTTGAACTACTCTCCCATCAAGGGCCGCCCCTGCCGCATCATGTGGTCCCAGCGTGACCCCTCCCTCCGTCGCACTGGTGCTGGTAACATTTTCATCAAGAACTTGGACCCTGCTATCGACAACAAGGATCTCCACGACACCTTCTCTACCTTCGGCAAGATCTTGTCCTGCAAGATCGCCACTGACGACTTTGGTGTCTCCAAGGGATACGGTTTCGTTCACTTCGAGACCCCCGCTGCTGCCGAGGCTGCCATCAAGAACGTCAACGGTATGCTTTTGAACGACCGCAAGGTCTACGTTGGCATTCACGTTCCCAAGCAGGACCGTCAGTCCAAGGCTGACGAGCTCAAGGCCAACTTCACCAACGTCTACGTCAAGAACGTTGATTCTGAGGTCACTGATGAGGAGTTTGAGGCCCTCTTCAAGCCCTTTGGTGAGATCACTTCCGCCACTCTTGCCAAGGACTCTGAGGGCAAGTCCCGTGGTTTCGGTTTTGTCAACTTTGAGTCTCACGATTCCGCTGCCAAGGCTGTTGAGGAGCTCAACGACTCTGAGTTGAAGAGCAAGAAGCTCTTTGTTGGCCGTGCCCAGAAGAAGTACGAGCGTGAGGAAGAGCTCAAGAAGCAGTACGAGGCTGCCAGACTTGAGAAGAGCAACAAGTACGTTGGTGTCAACCTTTACATCAAGAACCTTGACGACTCCATCGACGACGACAAGCTCCGTGAGGTCTTCTCCCCCCAGGGTACCATCACCTCTGCCAAGGTCATGACCGACGACCAGGGCAAGTCCAAGGGCTTTGGTTTCGTTTGCTTCACCTCTCCTGAGGAGGCCACCAAGGCTGTTACTGAGATGAACCAGTACATGCTTGCCGGTAAGCCTTTGTACGTTGCTCTTGCCCAGCGCAAGGACGTTAGACGTAATCAGCTCCAGCAGCAGATCCAGGCCAAGAACCAGCTCCGCATGCAGCAGCAGGCTGCTGCCGCTGGTGGTCTCCCCGGCCAGTACATGCCCAACCCCATGTTCTACGGACCCGGTGGCCAGCAGCCCGGTTTCATGCCTCCTCCCGGTGGCCGCCCCTTCCCCGGTGGTCAGCCCATGATACCCCCTCACCGCCAGCAGGTCATGCCCCCTCAGGGCCAGTGGGCTCCCCGTAACGGCCAGCCCATGATGCCTGGCTACAACATGGGCCCCGTCTACAACGGCTTCCCCAGCGGTCCCCAGGGCCGTCCCCAGGGCCGCCCCTACAACGGTTTCCCCGGTAGCCGTGGCGGTCGCCGTGGCCCCAACGGCCCCAACGGCCAGCGTGAAGAAAACGTTCCTCTCTCTGTCCTTGTCAACAACGCTCCCGAGGAGGCTCGCAAGCAAGTTGTTGGCGAGTTCATCTTCCCCAAGGTCCTTGAGCACCAGAACGTCCAGGACCCCGGTCTTGCTTCCAAGATCACCGGCATGCTCCTTGACATGGACACCACTGAGCTTGTTGCTCTTGCTGAGGACGACGCTGCTTTTGACTCCAGCGTTACTGCCGCCGTCGCTGCTTACAACGACTACGTTGAGGGCAAGGGTGCCGACGCCGAGGCCCCTGCCGCTGACGCTGCTGCCCCTGCCGCCACTGAAGAGGCTGCCACCGAGGCTGCCCCTGCTTCTTCTGAAGCTTAAACAGTCAACTTTTTAGTCGAAGAGGTGGAAAAGGAAAAAAAAAAAAAAAAACTTGAGTCATAAAAATGTCTTGTTTAGTTTTTATATCAAAAAGTTTTTGCTGTTTTTTTGTTGTGCCTTGGGGTGTGTTTTTGATACTGCCGCCCGCTTGGCTTGAGTTTCTTTGTGAGTTTTAACTTTTAAGTATTATGTATCTTTTTTCAATTTATTTGATTTTATTAAAATATTTGCTTCTCGTAAATTAATTTGCCGTGTTTGTCAGTCATTGTAACAGTTTAGATAGATAAAAAAAAAAGGTCTATTGTACTAGTATTATGTATTCATGTACTAGTTTTTAATTCCTAATCTTGCTTCGATAGCCCTTGCTCTGCGCTCTCTTTCCAGCTTTTGACGTTCCTCGGGGCTCATCTCCATCAGCCCAGCACCCGGTTTATTGACCGAGGTGGCCACTGAGCTCGACAGTTTCTTGCCGCCCATGATGGAGAACTTCTTGTCCATGTTGTTCTCGCTGCGTTTGGCTTCGGCGGCCTCCAGTTCCTTGAGGCTCTGCTCGCGTTCTTGGAGGAGCTGGGCTTTTTCCTTGGCGACGCGGGCGGAGATGTCGGACTCGGTGAGGGCGCGACCGACGTGGGCTTGCTTGTCCCAGTCCCAAGCAGATTCGCCCATGGTGGTTCTCGCTAGCTGGAAAGCATCGCGGGTAGCGCGGTCGGCACTGACTTGGAACGCTGTCTTGCCTGTCTTGTTGACAAGTGTGGGGTTGGCTTTAAGGGTTTTCAATAAAGTGTTGACCATATTTGGTACACCCTTGGAGGCAGCGTAGTGCAACGGTGTGGGGGTATGGCTGAAGGCATCAGACGGTACCAGCTCAAAGTCTGCAGCAAGTTTGTTCTTCTTCATGTATGCAATCAATCCGGCAATTTTAGACTTTTTGATCAATGCACAAATCTCCTTGCTATGGACTTCATTGGGGTCAAGTTCCTTTGGCTTGGAATCAGATATTGGCTTCTTTTGCTGCTGCTCAGGGGTCTTGTTTTCCTTTTTGGCAATTTTGGGCTTGTTTTCAACTCTGGCATGTGAGAGCTCAGACCAGGCGCGTTTGACCTCAGATGCCGTTGCTCTGCGGGTGGTAAATGGAATTGTCTTGATTCGCGGATCGTTGTGAACAATGGGGGCACCGGTGTAGTTCATGAGAATGCTTTTGTTATGCGGTCCACTGGCGCGAATATAGATTGACGAGACCTTGCTGAGCTCATCTTTCCATGAGTGAAGAAGCTCTCTGATTTCCTTCTCCAACGCAGCTTCGTTAGCGCGACGAAGGGATGAACCAGCAGAGTTGGCCTTACCCTTGGCGTTATCATTTGCGCTTTGGGCACCTCCCTGCTTTCGACGGGTAGTGTAGCGGTGGAAACTTTTGCTTGCAACTACTTCCATGTCGGCAAAAGGATTCTGGTGGGTAGGCTTTTGCTTGGAATTTCGCTGATGACTAAAAATGCCACCGGAGAAATGGCCGCCTCCAAGCATGAAGATGGCAGACGTGCCGTTGGGGTCTAGGTCTGCAAGTGCTTCCAAGCTGTTTTTGGCGTCATCCTCTGGGCTTCTGTAAACGTTTCCAGTGTATTTGCTGTCGAAAAAATTCTTGTAGAATGCATAGACCTTGTCGTCGGCCAAGTCCTTGGACGTAAACATCAAGTAAGGTGTATGATTGAGACTCGCAGGAGAAGAGTCGTCGTCGTAAGAGTTTGCTGGCTCGGAGAGACCAGTTCTGTTCATGAGTGTGTTCAATGCAGTTTCATCCTTGGACTCGCTGTCGCTCTCTTCGTCGGAAGCATCGTCTGATCCAGAAATACTGTCGTCTAGCTCTCCAATAACCCTCTCAAACTCTGCTTCAGATACTGGTGGTTGGTTGTGAAGCTTTCGCTTCATGTTGTATCTATGGTAATCACTCTTGTAGTGGTTTTGGAGAGACTGATCTGTTTGCGCAAGAGGCCCGCATGATGAACAATTGTATCCTGACTGAGCGGGTTCATCCAAGGCCTGTAAGTTCTCAGCAGTCAAGGCTGACTGTGAATCTCCAGTAGAAGTGGTGCTCAGCGGCGTATCTTTATCGATATCAGCTGTGAACGTGAATGGCGTCAGTGATCCGTTCAGCTTCTCGACCAAGTCGAAAATGTATAGGTTGGGGTCTGGTAAAGCAGTTCTCGACATTGATCTTCGACTATATGCGTAGTTCCCAATAGATGGTCTGATATTAAATTTGTCAATGTAGTAATCCCTCTAAAAATATGGGTTGCAAATGCAAAATGTTGTTTTGATTGTTAGTAAAAACGGTCTTGCTTGTGGCGATGGCTCTCAATTTATTTCAAAACTTTCTTGTGCTTTCGGCCGTTCAGCCGCGCCCAGGGCAAGGCCGTGTCACGTGAATTGCATCGAAATGAATCGACTGGCTTGAAGAAACTTTCTACGTCGAAAGCGCAGCGAAAAGGAGGCAAATGACTATTTTTTTTCTTCTATTTTCGTTTGTGAATCCTTTTGAAGTTCTCTACTGTCGCCTTACAAAGTGTGAGTCTTGCTGTATCCTCGAAGGGCTGGGTTGTGGCGAGAGTTTGTTGAACGATTTACAAGTAATGTGAATAAATAATTTATTAGTATCAAGGTATCTGGATTGTAAATGGGGTTCTCTATTTAATGAATGTGGGGCTTAACTCTGTAAGTCTATTTGAGAAGGTCCGCAACCTCTGGTTTGGCGACCTCAGTGTCGTAGTCGGGTCTAGACATGTCAAAGACCTCTTGGACTCTTGCGTAGGTGTTTCCACCCAAACGAGCAATGGGCATGTACTTTTGAATGTCGACGGAGTTCAATCCAGAGTTGACAATGTTTTCGCGAATGTGGAAGTTGACGCCCTCAACAATCATTAGAGTTCCGGTGCGCTTGCCAGTCTTCCTGGAGGTCCAGTCGTGACTATTGACGAGCTTGCACTCAACGGAGAAATGAGACTCGGCGACATGAGGAGCCTTGACAAACTCTGAGGCAAGAGGGGTAAGACCAGACAGCTTCCACTCGTCAACTTCAGAGGGAGCATTGACACAGGTAGAGTTGGCAGCCTCGGCAAAGTCGTCAGTGATGATATTTATGACGCACTCGCCAGTTTCAAGAATGTTGGTGCAGGTATCCTTCTGCTTGCCAGTAGCAGCAGAAGAGCCGAGTACAAACATGGGAGGGTCGTGGTTCACGACCTGGAAGTAAGAGTATGGGGCAAGGTTGCGCACGCCCTCCTTGGAAACAGTGGAGACAAAGCCAATGGGACGGGGAGTGACAGCTCCGACAAGAAGTCTGTAGTTGTCGACGGGGTTTCTGTCTTCAGCGTAGGGATCAAGAGACACCTTCTTGTGCTGTTTCCAGGCGTCGCTGTTGGCACCTTGGCCCATCTTCCAGTCGGGCTTGACTGGTTCAGAGACTTTGATGTTGGTGGAAGTGTTGGAGGCAGACATGGTTGAATGAGAATGAGAAAAGGACTTGGCGGATGAGGATGAACAAGAAGACACGAATTGACGGTGATTCAGCGCTGTTTTTATAATCAAGCGCGAACTAGTCAAGAAACAAGGGCGAAAAGCGAGTCCTTTGGGCATGATTGTGTTTAGATCAGAACAAACGGAGCGCGATCCCAAAAATAAAAAAAAACCTGCAGGTGCATGGCACGGCGTATTAAAGCTCGTTTTCCCAGCGTTCCTCCAGGTGAATTACAAATGCGATCATTGGCAATCCGTTACTAAAAACCCGGCTTGCCTTGTTGGGGTGTTCCTGTCTGGGTTTTGGGACGCTTCGAGGCGCGCAAGACTGGGTTCAATGGGCTTATTTGGTGCTGGCTGGCTGGAAACTGTGGAATCGTGGGCCTGACATGGGGGCCGTCCAAACGTTTATTACAAAGAAACCGCCAGAAGGGCCTGTTTTGGCCGTCACTAAGGATTTAGTCAAGAAATCAAGAAATCAAGAAATCAATCCGCACTGCCGCACCCTAAGCCTGTCCCGGCGTAGCGTTCCGGTTCCGAAGTCCAAAAGCCCAAAATATCCAGCGCGCGAGGCTGAACGTGCGCTAGCGGGCGCTGAAACAAATCAGATAAAGCTCAAACCAGGCTGCAAACGAGTGACCACAAAAGACATGAACGGCCTGGCCCTGAAGCCAAGACTTTCGCTGTAAAGACTCGGGGCAAGCAGGCTGGGCCAGCGATCGGGACAGAGTTTCGAGTCGGAGTTTACTTTTCGGAGTTGTCATATTCCCGCAGATAGGACATTACTAATGTCCGGTGCCGACTTCCAACAACGCGCCAGCTTCCCGATGTCTGTCCGGCAGGGCTCAGTAAACTCCGGCAATGAGTGACACGCAGCTGCAAGCGTATTCTCGACAAGAGTTGGCTTTTAGGTTCTGTTTTGAGGAGTTTGAGTCGAGTTCTAAATTTACGAGTTCTAAGCATATCGAACGGCTGAAGCCAACAGAAGAATAGATCAGGGTTAGGCCCATTGCCACACGAACGCGTCGCCAAAATGAGTTTTTACCACTAAGTATCAATTGATTTTCAATTACAACTAAACTGGAATCCAGGTTCGCCATGTACAGGAGAAGAGTGGCATCAGGAGAAGTCAACAAGCCATTCAAGCCCTTGGTGGTTTCTAGGCGGCTCAATAGTCAAAATGGCAGCAGCGACGCACCATGCGCGGAGAAGCGAGACCTAGATTCAAGCGAAACCGTTCAGCATGAAGCAAAGAGAGCAAAACCACAGCTCGGATCAAGTACAAGCCGGCCAGTCACTCCAACACATGTTGCTCCTTCTACACTTGCACCAAGTCAAGCTTACCGCCGACCTGTGTTGAACTCGAATCCAGTTGCACCAAAAGCTTCTTCAGCATCCACCAGTACGGCTACTAGCACTGCAATTCCGGACCAGTATTTCGAAGTGCTTTGGCGCAAAACGACTCAAAAGAAGAACAAGACTTGGGATGGCGATGGTATCATTGTTATTGAAAACAACATCAATGCGGTATTGCAGAACACGGACGGAAAGCCAATAACCAAGTCGCGTCTCAAGCCTGGTACCGCGATCGAGGAAGGCGAGTTGCTAAAAATGGGGTACTTTGAAGTCGAGCTCGGCACGCCCATACCTCGCGAGAAATTTCTTTCTGGCTCATTATTCCTTGACTCGGGGTCAGACGCTCCCGCTGCCCTAGTCTCAGCTGTTGCCGCAAAAGCATATGTCGCCCCTAAGCTGCTTAATGGATTGGCAGCTTCAACATCCGGGGCTATCAGAAGAAACAATAAAGTCCAAGGTCCTCGCCATGATCCCTTGGCAGAGGGTGCTGTGGTAATGCCCCGTCCGGCGAACTCTAACAAGCATATTATAGATGTTGTGGTAGATCCACTACTGTCCCAGCATTTACGGCCACATCAGAAGGAGGGCGTACAGTTCTTGTACGAGTGTGTCATGGGAATGAGGGACTACCAAGGGAAAGGTGCTCTTTTAGCTGACGAAATGGGTCTAGGCAAGACTCTCATGACAATCACGCTGATATGGACTCTTCTCAAGCAGTCGCCATACATGAACGAGACGCCAGTGGTCAAGCGCGCTTTGATCGTTTGCCCAGTAACACTCATTGCCAACTGGAAAAAGGAGTTTCGCAAGTGGCTTGGAAGCGACCGCATTGGGGTTTTTACTCTGGACAACAAAAACCACCTGAGAGATTTTGTGGCTGGGCGGTGCTACCAAGTCATGATTGTTGGATACGAGAAATTGAGATCTATTTCCTCTGAATTGAAAAAGGCATCAATAGACATGATTATTTGTGATGAGGGGCACAGGCTCAAAACAGCGACTAATAAGTCTGCGCAAGCCATGCTGACGCTTCAAATCGACAAAAGAGTTATCCTGTCTGGAACGCCAATCCAAAATGACTTGGGAGAGTTCTACACAATGGTTGATTTCTTGAATCCAGGCATCTTGGGCTCTTCGTCTACTTTCAAACGTGAGTTTGAACTCCCCATTATGAAATCTCGACAGCCCGAGGCAATGAAGAAGGATATCGAAAAAGGCCGGAAAAGATCTGAAGAGCTCTCTCGACTCACAAAACTGTTCACTCTAAGAAGAACAGCAGATACCCTCGACAAGTACTTGCCTCCTAAAACGGATACTGTTTTGTTTTGTTCTCCAACAAGCCAACAAATTCAGATTTACAGCGCTCTACTAGAATCCAATCTCATCAAGCGTTGTATGGGCTCAGCTGATACTGCCGATACCTTGCGTGCAATTACCATTTTGAAAAAGCTGTGCAACTCGCCCACGCTCATCAAAGACTCTGATTTCGGTAACTCTAACGTTGAGATTCCTCCTATGCTATCTACCTCTAGCGGCAAGCTAAAAGTCCTCGAAGCGTTTTTGCATAAACTTTACACGGAGTCTAGCGAGAAAGTGGTGATAGTGTCAGGCTACACAAGCACATTGGATCTCATTGAAGACAAGCTCGGAGAGATGAACCTCGCAAGTTTAAGACTTGATGGGTCTACACAGACCAAAAAGCGTCAATCAATGGTCGACCAATTCAACTCAACCAGTCCAAAACAGTGCTTTGCTTTCCTGCTCTCTGCCAAGTCAGGCGGAACTGGTTTAAACCTTGTCGGAGCATCCAGGCTTTTTCTTTTTGACACGGATTGGAACCCTTCAGTAGACCTTCAAGCCATGGCTCGAGTACATCGAGACGGCCAAAAACGACCAGTCTATATTTATCGGCTGTTGACTACGGGCACCATGGATGAAAAGATTTACCAACGACAGATCACAAAGCAAGGCCTGGCCGATACGTTTATGGACGGGGGCGCTGCTGCTACTGCGACAACAGGTAAACAACGTCTTCTGTCTGTTGCAAGAGACATGAAACCCAAGGGGGCAAGTGGAAGCAACACTTTTTCACTGACAGAGCTGCAAGATCTCTTTTCCTTGAATGCGTCCACAAAGTCGAATACCCACGATCTGCTAGACTGCAAATGTCACGACCCATTAGCGTCCAGCCCGCAAAGTATGATTTGCTCTTCGATCGCCAGCCGTGAGAACAGCTTGGCTGAAGAAGTTCCCACCCAAAAAACCGCATTTCCCAAACCCGGTAGCATTTACGAGCTGGACTCTGACGACGATGACAACGACTCACAAGACTCTGAGGGTCTGGGTGGCTGGATCACCGCTCGCAGTGTCGCAGAAGGAACTGCACCTGTACCCCGCCGGCTCCAAAACAAGGACAAGATGAAGGGTCTCTTTGAGTTCAACCATATTGACCCATCCTCAGCCACTGCTAGCGACGAGCCAGCATCCACCGGTGATTCCATTTTGGATTCCTTACTTGAGCAAAAAGACGGCTGTCGGTCTATTTCCTTCATATTTACAAAGTCTACTCTTGAGCCTACAGCTGAACCAAAGGAAGGATCTGTAGAGCTGTAGTAGTACAAATGGCAATATATTTATATTTATTTTCTTTGAGATATAATCATGACAAAATTTAACAGTTATTCATGCCCTGTCTATAAAATCAAGTCATAGCAAAATGCTCAGTCCACGGAGAATTTCACTGATCGCTGCTCTTGCTTGTTCAGGGGGATATTGTGTGTGCCTACCAGGGCGTACAGCGCCTGTTTCTATTCACCTATATTTTTTCACTCATGGTTTTCTTCTGATTTGTGAGTTGAAAAGATATAAGTTCATTGATTAAACTGATTTCAAAAAACATATCGAGTCTTCGTGAATCTGAACTTCTCGACTGGGCTAAGATTTCAAATTATCATCTGTCGCGCTGCAGCTTGAGTCCCGGCTTGCGTTTAAATCGCCAGCCTAGTCAAAATCATTGGCATTAATTGCAAGTGCGCATACATGCACTGTTCCACGTCAATCAATCATTGCTTAATTGAGTGCTGCGCGCGTTGCCGTCACCATTACACACCCAATGTTGCGTTTTTAGTTCCAACTATTTAAACCCGCCAAACTTCTCTTTTACGGTTCATCTTACAACCAACGCATCATGTCATACCGCCCGTTGACTCCTATCCTACAGGGTCCTTAAATTAAAGTAAGCATTGTTTGGTGCTGTTGATTCAATCTGAAAAAAATTGAATCAGTTTTCAAAATTCGCTGGCAAAACCTACAGTATTGTGCTAACCAGTCCAACTTTAGATGGAAGAGGACTTGTCATGTAGCCCGACTCTTTTCTCAGAACCCATGTCAGATGCTTAACCAGTTCGTCTTGAGAACAACTTTGCTTCAGTTGTTTTGACTGACGAATTCTTGGATAATCTTGTCAAGGACGACGATATCATGCCCGAGTTTCACGACCCCTCTGCCGAAAGCTACAAACAAATAGAAAAGCCTATCCAGCCCTTATCTCCTTACGATTTCCAGTTGCTTGTCTTTGCCTACATGGCGCACCAGGAAGACGAAGTAACTGCCAGAAACGCTGCTGTGCGGCGCGAGCGAATCTGGCGTATCATGCGCTGGGCGCGATTCTACAACTATCCCTGCAACCCTAGGAGAATGGGTATGGCCGATATCACGGGTCTTAATACCATCATCACCGTGAATGAGGGAAATTATTCCTTGTATGGTACACCTTCGATTCCAAAAATCATGATGGCAATCCGCACTCTGGGAAAAATGGAGGACGATAGCTGCAATGACACCAAGTTATTTGTGTACATCACAAAAAGAACAAGCGAAATAAACCGGAAAACCATAAGTAACCCTTGTTTTGTTGATCCAATAATTAAGAAGTTCAAGTGGTTAGGGACGCATCTTATCGCCTGTCCGATTCTCCGTCAAGTTTGTCAAACAAATATCATGAAGCTGTGGTGGAGTCATTGGACCTCGTATTGCAATATCACAACCGGGCCCGAACCCTTTGAAAATATTGGTACCAGAGCGGCTAACGGGGACTTCGTTTCACTCAGCGATTTGAACTTCATCAAGAAGTTGGCCTCTGTCGCGTCAAGTGGCCACCCTAAGGCGTACTTCAACGATTTCAAATGCCAAGGCTGGCCAGGGTACTTGCGTTTCCGTGAAACTGTCGAAACGTTTGTACAACGTCTGATGACTATTGGAAGTAACACGACAAGAGACATCCGGGACCCCATAATTCAGACCGACGCAACGATACTGAGCCTCGTCAGGTTGTTTGTTGCCGAACCAGTCTGGCTGGCCGCTTTCGAGCGAGGCCCACCAACAACTTTGGAAGACCTCATCACTAAGGTTCTCAGAGTAGAGCAAGACCCCAGGTACACAAGTGCTAATTTGTGGAAAATATATGGACTAGGCATGAACGTTGGTTTGTGCGAAGTGCCTGTGCATCCTCAACGTGTGGATTTTAGGCACGCAGGCCGAACCTCAAAGGACACGCCCAACAACATGTTGGCCATCATTCACCCGGACTACCAGCCGAGAAACGAAGACAACACGCCACTATATCTTCCTAATTTCAAGACCAATTTCTTTATGGAACGTGATCTCAATACCACAAACAATCAAAGTTTTCCGGACAGCTCGGCCGAGCAATCTGGAAGCACATCAGCTGCAGTTTCCCGGGACCGTAACGAGGCACCCTATCATGACCAGAATTATCAGAGAAATAGGGGTGAAAGTCTCGGACACGTACGGAATTTGAGGCCAGCGTTTGCTGGGGCTGGAATCTGGAAAGAAGGTCGCGAGGCCCGCCAAGTACAATACTGGCAAAGAAAAAGAGGGCGCAATGTTGCGCGATATTTTTCAGGAGATAGGCGGCCGGCTTAAAATCCTTGTTGGGTCGCCCTACATACCTACGTCGGGCAAAAAGTAGTAATATAGCTCAAGCTGAAAAACTGTCTATGATTAATGAAGTAAGGTAGTCGCAATATATATTCATGTGGGCCGCCATGGTTGGAGGTCATTTTGACTTAACGTGAAAAATACTGGAGAAACCCAACCTTTAACCTCTGGCGGATATGAACACACTGTATCGACAGCCGATGTAGGTAAACCAGTTGATGATTGATGGACAGTGAAGAAAGGGAAACAAAACGAACTAAAATTAAGTCAAGGTCTGCCAATAAGGTTGTAGCAGCCGCACTATTTGGTATGCCGAGCAACTATCGTAACAAAATAAAAAATTGATCAAGATCATTGATGTGCCTAGTTCTGCAAAAAAAAAAAAAAAAAAAAAAAAAAAAAAAAAAAAATTCTAAGGCAGAATTTATTCCAAGCAAGATCTGAGCCAGGTGCCAGGGCGCTTGGACTATAGCAGTGTATATTTGTGTACTTCTCATTTAGCTAAGCCCTTGCCAACACCCTTGGCATTTGCCTTCCACAATCTGCCTCTTTTTGTAACCTCACGAAGAACGAATTTTTATGGTCCTTGAGTGAGGTGGAATGAGATCCAACCATGGACTTTTGCAGTAATTATTAAAGTAATAAAAGTGGTTATCAAATCTCGGAGAAGGTGTTAGGAATTTAAAACTATCATTCTTCCTAGGAAATAAATTGTAATTACCAAAAACAGCATCAAGACTAGCCGTCTACAAGCTTGGACCACGATTTAGTTTCCAAATCACTTCCACAACCAAAACAATGTGTGTTGAAAGCATTTACGCGTACAAACACGGGGCTAGGTCAGACGGTCCATTATTTTCTAACTGGGCGTTGTGCGCGTCGCCGTCACTATTACACACCCAATGTTGTGCTTTTAGCTCCAACCATTTGAATCCGCCAAACTCCTCTTTTACGCGGATCGTCTTACAACCACCGCATCATTGACGCCAGTTGACTACCATGGCAAAAGCTCCTAGAATCAAAGTAAGCACTGTCTCATTTTTCGGCCCTGTTGATCCAGCAAACTGCTAACCACGCCGTCTATAGATAGAAGAGGACTCACGTAGCCCGACTCCTTTATCAGAACCCACATCAGACGCTGAACCAGTTCGTTTTGAGAACAACTTTGCTTCAGTTGTTTTGACTGACGAGTTCTTGGATATTCTCGTCAAGGACGACGATATCATGCCCGAGTTTCACGATCCCTCTGCCGAAACCTACTACCAAACAGAAAAGCCTATCCAGCCCTTGTCTCCTTACGATTTCCAGTTGCTTGTCTTTTCCTACATGGCGCACCAAGAAGATGAAGTAACTGTTAGAGAGTCTGCTGTGCGGCGTGAACGAATCTGGCGTATCATGCGTTGGTCCAAATTCTACAACTATCCTTGCGACCCCAAAAAACTTGCCCATGCCGATATTTCCGGCCTCGAATACATCATTACCATAAACGCAGCAAATTATTCAGTGAATGACAAGCCTTCAATTCCAAATATAATGATGGCAATTCGCACCTTGGGGAGCATGCAGGATGCTGATTGCAGTGACTTTAAAATTTCGGAAAATATCACGATGCAAGCAGGTGATGTAGCACACCATTGGAGAGATCATGGTCATCCTTGCTCTCTGGAAAATGTTGTCCGCTTATTCAAACAGGTTGAAACTGGACAAATCTCTTGCCCCATTCTCCGTCAGGCCAGTCAAATAAACGTGATGAAAGCGTGGTGGAAACGTTGGTCGGTGAGCAATCAAAATATCCCACCCGGTGTCGCACCTTACGAAGCTATAAGCATCAGCGCGGCGAACGGAGACTATGTTTCACTCAGCGACTTTGAATTTATCCAAAAATTGGTCACTGCCGGCACAATCGGCTACCCCAAGTGGTACTTCAATGACTTCAAAAGTCAGGGCTGGCCGGGGTACTCGCGATTCCGCGAAACAATCGAAAGTTTCGTTCAACGTCTTCTGTCTATTGGTGGCAGTAAGAACAAAAGTATCCAGGACCCGGCTATTCAAACTGACTCCTCCACAATCCTGAATCTTGTCAGGTTATATGTCCCAGAACCAGTGTGGCTGGATGCATTCAGCAAAGGCCCACCGACTACTTTGGAGGATCTCATCACAAAGGTTCTCGACGTGCAGCTCGACCCAAGGTACATGGATTACAATTTGTGGGAGGTTTATGGTATTGGCACGAATGCGGGTTTGTGCGAAGTCCCCATACATCCATGGCGCTTGCCATACGCGGTTTCGAATAGAGCCGCTGTGGACACACCCAATAGCATAATCTCAGTCTTGTTTACGGATTTCAAGCCGCGAAACGTGTACAACGCACCGTTGTATCGTCCCTTCAAAGGGCCAGAACCCAAGAACAGTTACAGCGATAGGGCTGCCACTATGAGGAGCCAAAGCCCCGTGGGACCGCCATCGGCTAACAATTACAGAACCCAGGTGCCCTACTTCACAGACGACCGTTACGAGACTCCAAACCATGGCAATAACCGCAGGCGCGTTAAAGGTAGATCCAAAAATTGGGCAGGCACTAACGGTGGAATCAGAAAGGAAAGCCGAGCAGGCCCTCGAGGGCTCATCGAGCGAAGGAGAAATTAGTGATGAGGTTTGACTGATCACGAGTTCGCAATAACTGAACCGGCCGGCGAAGGCCAACTGGGTTGCATCAGATATGCCCAATGCATAGAGTTACAAACATGGCCGGGTTCTAATTTGGTGTGTTATAAGAGTAAGTATGAAGTCGTTATTAATAAGGTTGTTAATATTGGTATTGAACAAAATCACCAAGTATGTATGGGATTCAGCAAGAAAAAAAATTGTTGTCGAAGTTGTTCGCCATGCTGTTGCTCAAGCAAGCTGACTTGATCAGGACCTTTTTTACCACTAGCCTAATTCAGTGAAAGCAAGCTCAGTGCAAAAAAATCAGATCTGTTTTATTTTTATTTTTTATTAAGGGTATAAAACATCTCTTCATTTTACACCAAATAAACACTCCAATCATGATTGTCAGTTGCAAATTTACATGGCTTGACGAATTACAAGCCATAACTACTTACTTGGTCGAGCTTCAACAAAACTCAAAGCTCATCAATAACTAATTAAGTAAAGTTCCTTACATACAATGTTTTTCAAAGCTTTCACTCCAATAAGTTGTTGCTTCGCGTAAGAAAACATTCTGCACTACGGCAAGAATACAGGTACAAGAGCAAAATGATAAAACGTCTAGAGAAGTTGTATTCTCCGTGAAAACAATAGTAATAAAATTAAATAAACATGCATAATATTCGTTCACCATCTAAACCCTCCAAATGCTGGCGCTACAAGAACCTGTCTTTCTTTTCCGTTTCTTCGTTTGTATTTTTGCTCGGAAAAGAAACGCAAGTCGTCATGCAGTGCTTTGTAGTAAAAGAAAAAGAAAGGGTGGGTTTAGAATCGCTTCTCAACCTTCCACCAACTGTTGGTCTTGAACTCTTCTGGGGCGGTGGGCTTGTCGGTCTGTTTGCGGTATTCGCCGGTGAGTCTGAAGTCTCTCTCAATGACTAGTAAGGGTTAGTATGAAATGGTCGTGGGTTAAAAAGTAACTGGTTCCTTCATCTTCGACTAGGAGCTTTCTACACATTTCCGACATGGCATAGGACCCCCACATTCAGTAACAGATGTTGCCAGGTCGTGAAGTGAAGTGAAGGTTGTGCCGAAGTGTCGAAAGCAAATCTAGTCGAGTGTTGTAAAGGTGTACCAAGTCGGTTGCAATTGTAAAGCTTGCTAGTTGTTGCTACTTACGCTGACGATCCCACTTGTCCAGGCCGTACAAGTCTCTCTTGCCGTTGTTTCTAGCAACGTGAATGGCGTTCATGGCACCACCGGCGACGGTCATGAACTAAAATTTGTTAGAACTCGTGTCGTTGATTCGTTTACTTCTCACGCTAGTTGACTCTGGTTCAAAGTCACAAGCATGCACTTCCGTCAAAAAAAAAAGCCAAAACTTACAACACCGATGATAGCCCAGGGAAGAGCGGCCTCAAAAGGAAACATTGTGCTGTATATTCAAGGAGTCGAAAGGAGGGTTGACTGGTTCAAAGCCTGTGTGGTTTGATTCTGCAGAGGGAAAAGGCTCAAAAAATTGGTGGTGGAAATGGGAGCCATAAGTTTTGGCAATGTGAGATAGGCCATTTTTGATTGGCTTAGCTAGTGTTGCCCTAAACCTGTATTATGGGAAGTAGCTCCTTGCACAGCGAAATTCCAATTTGAGTCGCGTCTGAATTATCTGAAATATTTAAGCGTTAAGATTGTTTGACCAGGCCGTTATTGCGCGTGGTTTGGTTTGAAATATTGGAGAGATTTAGGCAGCAGGGGCATTAGCTTAGTGGTTTGCACATGGAGGGGAGTGCTAGCAGCTGGAGCACATGTGGAACTTGTGCTTACTCTTACAGTCCCTGGTGGAATTACACCAGTGAAATCGGTTCTACCTACGATCAAACCATCAATACAGATACTACAGAAGTTCTGAGCGTCAATGCCAGCGCGAGAAGGAGTCGTGAAATCTAAATCAATCATTTTTTTGAATTTTTTTTATTCTTTCATTATGCACACAGACGTTACAGCAAATCATACATTACACACTTAGATGTTGGAAGGGTAGAGCATGACACGGACGGTGGCACCGAAGGTCTTGGGAGGGAGGTTCTTCTTGAAGTTGGCGCGCACAGCACCGGAGTTGCCGTGAGTGCGGGTGACCTTACCCCAAATAACTCTGATCTTGCTGCCGCGGACCTCCTTGGAGGCACGGTAGACAAAGGCGACGCGCTTACCGAGGTAGAACTTGGCCTCCTCGGGGGTAGCGACACCGTCGATAGACAGAAGGGAAACGTTAGGGTTGGTAACGTGCTTGCTGCGCTGGTAGGAAAGGTGCTTGCCCTTAACGTAGACTAGAGAAAAACTGTTAGCAACTGATCATGGGAAAACGTGTATAGCAACACAGAAGTCTCTGCTCTTGCTCATTTCCATAAAGCAGCACATGTACGTTGTCGTTTGAGCCTGCAAATCTACTACAACGCAAGCGTTGAGCGTAACAAGAGGTTTCGCTGAACGCATAAACGATGAAAAAAAAAAAGCTGTCTGTCCTTCACGAGCTTCAAAAGTCAAACGTCGCTGTACACATGCGCGGAAATTCGAGAGAGCACAGACTGAAAACTTGTCGGCACTTACGTCTGTGAGATTCAGTAGTCATTGTGTCTGTTGGGGTAGATGTCTAGTGTCGAATTCACCTGTCGAAATTGGCCGAACTATTCTCTCAGAGGGTGGGAAGGCTCGGTGAGATTTCGAGAGAGGCACTCAATTTTTTTTTTCTTACGCAGTGATTACGGTAATGTGCTGAGGTAATGACCCGGTTAGGGAAAATTCAAGTCATGGGACTGGTAACTTTCCTGAATAGGAAATATCAGCTAGTATAAACTTTGCAGATATTTGGGACCGCAGCACAAAACAGTCTGAATTTAAGACTTGGGACCTGAGACCTGAGACTTGGGACTTGGGACTTGAGCCCTCAGCAAGATAGATCACATGACCGAGCGGCTTGTACAAGAGACGAATCAATCAATGAACCAAACGAAGGACGGTGACTGTGGCGCGTATTCCTGGCTGTAGTTGACTATCATTGATATAGCTCTACTGGGAACTGCCCGCGACAACCATCGCTGCCATAACTGAGGCACTCTGGGCGAACCGCTGCTTTACCTTGCTTGCTCAGAGACCGAAGGACCACCTTCGCAGTCCCGTGCCAGCTCGTTTAGCCGCGGAATGAGCGTTTTTTTAGGTCTCGGCTCATGTTGGCGCACGGCTGAGCGGTTGGGAGGCCCCGAGCCACACGCCTGGTGGGACCATGCCGTTTGCCTGACCAGCCAACGACACCGCCCACAGCACCCACGCACAGAGACCATGGCTGATGCGCTGAACGGGGCTTGATGCATAGAGACATGTGACAAGTGCGCGCATTCCAGCAACCGGAGAGGCCCACCTGGACGATGATTGGAATACACCGGCGCTGGAAAATGCCAATTTCATGCGCACGTAATTTCATTGGGACAACAGCCAATCGCACATGTACGGTCGTGTTACAGGCCGCAACTACCGGCTTCGGTGACTTGTCTTCCTGACACAACTCGTTGAACCTCTTGAACTTCGGCTCATCAGCACCACAAACACTCCTCCGGTACTCAGTTTAGACATAGATACGCAATGCACGTCCTTGTAAGTACGACGACCCACGTTTGGGAACTGCCTTGCTAATTGACTGCAGATTACCAACGACGACGGTCCCCCAAATGACGACACCTCGCCCTACGTCCACTACTTTGTTGAAGCCCTGAAAAAAAACACCGACTGGGATATCTCTGTTGCATTGCCCAACACCCAGCGCTCCTGGATTGGCAAGGCCCACATGATTGGCCAGTCTTTGACTGCTTCTTACATCTACCCTGGCGAAATCGGCACTCCCTACGACGGACCTTCCTACGAGAAGCTCAAGGACTCCAAGAACGACGAGTGGGTTCTTCTTGACGGCACTCCTGCAAGTTGTGCCAACGTCGGAATTCATCACTTGTTCAAGGAGAAGGGTCCTGTCGATTTGGTGCTCAGTGGGCCCAACTTTGGCAGAAACTCTACCGCCCTTTACATCATGAGCAGCGGAACCATTGGTGCAGCAATGGAAGGTGCCCTTTGTGGTGTCAAGTCTATCGGTCTTAGTTACGCCTACGACGACCGCAACCACGTTCCCGAGCAGATCACCGAGGCCAGCAGACTCTCCGTTGAACTCATCAAGCACCTGTGGAATAACTGGGACGCCGAAGCTCAACTCTACAGCGTCAACGTCCCCCTCACGCCGAGTCTGGGCCCTTCCACCCGCATCTTCTACACCCACATTTTGGAAAACACATGGAAGGCCAATTTTGAGCCTTGGACCGACTACGAAGCTCGTCACAAGGGCAAAGACGAGACCATGGATATCGACGACGAACTGGCGGCTGTTGCCACTGTCGGAGCTCAGCAATCTCACCAAGAGCACACCAAGGGTGGCGAAAAGCCCAAGGAGGTTCTGCCCAAGTACGAACTCAACTCTCAGGGATTGGCCAGAAACAAGGCGCTCACCCAGTTCAAGTGGAGCCCCGACTTTAAAGCCGTGCGTGATTCTGTGAAGGGTTCTGCCGAGGGCAACGATGGACTTGTCATCGATCAAGGCAACATTAGTGTCACTCCCTTGCGGGCTGTTTTCAGAGACCTTCCCATCAAGAAGGAGATTTTGCTCAAGTAAAGGCTCTATTCACATGGCCCATGAGCTTGCCATTGAACCAGTGATTGATGCCTTGTCGACTTTAAGTTTGTGTTGTTGGTTTGACTAAAAATGGATGAGCCGCACTATGCGCTGAATCAAGTAATATATTTTCTCTCATTAATTTCTCAAAAAATTTTCCACGTTTACTGCGCAAAAAATCTTCAACAGCACCATGACGGCCTCGAAAACAGCATTAATAACGATAGATCCAACGTCTTATCTGTATCCGATTACAGAGAAGGCTCTCAAGAGCGTGATTTCCGACATTAGCATTGTAAAAGACCCCTCAGCATGTAAAGATGGTCCGGTAGTTCATTTCGGAGAGTACGAAGAGCTTGATTTCGACCGCCTCATGAGCGACCCCCGCTACCTCGCTTGCTCTTATATTTACCGTAAAGGCCTCATCCGTAAGCATTTCCTCGCAAATACCATTGCCGTATATACCGCCAAGACACCGAATAGCATTTTAAAGCAAGCGGTGCCTGAAAGTTTCAACATTGAAGTAGACTACGCCGAGTTCCTGGACGATGCGCTCGATGAAGTTTACGAACTTCGCTGCGAACTCGAAGAAAACGCCACGCGTAACGAAACCGAACGGAAAACGTATATTGTCAAACCCAGCATGAGTGACCGCGGCCAGGGTATCCGGTTATTCCAAACAATTGACGGCCTCCAAGCCATCTTTGATAGCTTTGAGGAAGACGAGACAGACGAGGAGCTGGAAGAGACAGACGCACGCTTGTCTGGAACTGGTGCAGTGAGAGAGAACAACATTGTCACAAGCCAGCTCCGTCACTTCATTGTCCAAGACTATGTTCAAGACGTCCTGCTCTTACCCAAGTATGACAACAGAAAGTTCCACATTCGCACTTACGTTGTCGTCAGCGGAGCCATCAAGGTTTATGTCTACAAGGAAATGCTGGCTCTGTTTGCGCTTTCCCCATACGCCGCCCCCAAGGAGGACGACGATGCGTCTATTGCCCTACAGGGACATTTGACCAACACCTGCTTACAAGGCGAGTCAAAGGACGACTTGAGTGTCTCGCTTTTCTGGAATTTGAATGGCCTTTCACAGGAGTCCAAACAAAACATTTACAACGAGCTGTGTGAAACTACGGGAGAGCTCTTCAAGGCTGCAGTTGGAGGAGGCAGTATTTTTTTCCAGCCTCTGCCCAACGCCTTTGAAATCTACGGTGTAGACTTTTTGGTTACAGCCGACGAGCATGTGCGGTTGTTGGAAGTCAATGCTTATCCTGACTTCAAGCAGACGGGAGACGAGCTCAAGGGAGTCATTGACGGGCTTTTCGAAGAGGTGGCTCAGAACGTGGTCAAACCGTTCTTTGATCCTTCTGTGGAGCAGAAACCGAGCGAGAAGCTGACTCTTGTTTTGGACCAGACCGTCTCTGGCGGGTGGTAGAATGTGGTTCATATTGTGGAAAAATTGGGTGCATTTCGAAGGGAAAAGATTGATTATGTTTGTGAAAATTGTTCCATTGTTGTGTTTTGTGTATAATAAATTTGTTTAATAACTACCTGATTTTTGTATCAAAGGATATTCATTTGTGAAGTCGGCCGTTGTATGTCAATTGTTGTATTAGCTGAAATTGTCAAGATCAAATCCGAAGGTTTCTTTGGGAGTAAGCTTAATTTATTCCATCGGAGCCACTGACTTCCCCAACTGCACTGATCGTTTAATTTCACTGCCCCAGACAGATCCACCTTCCGCCACTCACCATATAAATCACCAGCCTTACGCAGTTTTACAGTCCCCTGTCACTACCTTCATTTTGCATTATTCATTAGCGCCCCCTTTGCTGTCGTCAGACCTCTGACAACCAGCATTACATACTTCGATACAAGACTTGCGACAGTACTTAATCGAATGCATGGGATGCCAACACTCCACTCGTCGAGTGGGCCAAACAACCGAAACTCGAATCATCATACGCAACCTGCGGACGACTCGGGCTCAGAGAGCGGTGCTCGACCTGGCCGCAGGAGCACGCAATTGCCGGTCCCACACATGTCCACACTCACCAGCAAGAGCAAGCTCGCCGGCCTTCCGAAAGCCAAGATTCTTCCGTCTCAGACCATGCCTGCTCGGCCTCGAGCCCGCGATTTCTCAGGGAGCAAATCCTTCAGCAAAGCAGAACAACCAGCAAGGACCCCACCGCAACAAGTTTCGAAAGAGAACATTGAAATGTCTACTTACATGATGTGCGACTTGAAACTGGTGAGGTTTCTTCAAATGTACGAGCCGCTGATGCAAGTCGTGAAAGAAAGCTCTGAGGTCTCTGGCTACGAAATGTACATTGTTGAGCAATGGGCCTGTGATCGTAAACATACGAGTTGCATCATCTGTTTCACTGGTAATCCCAAGCACAAAGTCACAGTCGATGTCGTTGCGCTGCCTACAGAATCCAAATTGTGGACGCCTGCTACACAAACTAGTTTTGACGAGCTATTCAAAGCTCATGCCAGACCAAAAGAGACTGACTTAGGCATCATTTACGTCTCAAATCTTTCTTCATTCCCATCAAATCTGAATTTGGTACCTGTCCCCGGTGGAAATATCAGGCAACTTGGCGACTTGTTTGCAATTAACGAGAACCTTCGCCGGACAGGATGTGGTGGCCGCTTGGTACTTTCTTTACAAATGCCTTCAAACGCAAGCGAGGACAAGTTTAGGCAGCTTTTCAAAACTCACGAAAACGTACCCACTGACTTTGCAGTTCGAGAACTAGTTACATTGGTGCAAATAGGTCTTTACTATTGCTCATTGCTTGCTCCTCGGTATGTTGACGGCCTCTTGTGTAATGAAACTCTAAAAGCCATCAACATGTGGTGGGACCGATGGGGTGTGCCCAAGTACCATACGCGCCCATCAAGCAGCGAGTACAATTTGCTTAGTTCCCGTTCAGTTGCCGGAATTATTGGCTTTGTGACTGGAGTAAGAAACAGACTAGCAGCAATAGTCGGTAGCTCAAAGGTCCCCAAAGATCCCTTCGACGTTGACTTCTTTCGAGAATCGCTGCGACATTTCCAAAAGCATGAGCATTTACCACGGTCAATGTGCATTGACGAGGCCACGATCAAAAAGCTATACAGTCAGACTGAAAAGGCAACGAATACAGACTTTTTTGGTATTGTGAAAAGTACCATGAAAGAAGTGTCTGGCAAAACTTACCAGGGAGGCATAACAGATGTCGAAACGTTAGGAATAGATAGGCTGCGCAACCACTTGCAGGGCTCGAGAGCAAGGTACTTGTGGCTCGGTCGTGGTGAGCGCCGACCGCCAATTCTGCGCCCAACTCCTGACATGATTAAGCTTGGGATTCCAATCGAGAGTTTATCCCCAAGTGAGCTGACGTCTAGCACTGACTTCAAATGGACTGACATTGCGCGGCGTAAAGCCAAGACGAAAAAAGATCAGTACGCTTCCCCGACTCGCGAATCTTCTATGCATCAGCGAACAGACAGCCTCTTAGAACCTGGTCTCGGTGTGCAGGATGACGGCTATATAGACGAACTAAGCGACGATAACAAACCCCACGCCCATCGACTGAGAAATTTGAGAACGACCATGGGGACAAAGCATTTAAGGAAATATATGGGAAGGTCGCCATATCGCAGAGAAGATGGATACGAAGAGGGTGAAATAGGCGAAAGTGAAGATGAGGACTTCTACTTGGCAGGGGATATCAGTGACGCTACAACAGACGAAGAATCAGCGCCTCGTGCACAGTCTCAGTCTCAATCTCAATCACTATCTCAAGAAGAACTACCAGAGTCGAGCGGGAGTGGAACTGGTGGCCCTGACGAAGTGTATGACGTTGACCTGACCTCTGAGCTTCGCCGTCGACATAGTATTGACATTGGGCAAGTTATCCTCATGAATAAGACGAGCCTTAACGACCCCAACGCTACCAGCCAACAACCAACACACCCTTCGTTCAAATTCACTACTTTACGGAGAAGTCCAAGTTTTAGCATATTTGAGGATTACTTCCTTGACTGGACGGTGCCATGGGCCATTCCTGCTTCTGTCATGGCATCTCATTACAGAACAGCCATGGAGCTCCAAACGCGAGTCCAAAAGCAGACTTGGCGCATGGACAAGCAGCGCAGCGAGTACCACGTTCTTACAAGACGGCTCGTGAACCGAGTCGAGGCAGACAAGAAAAGGGCCGACGAGTTCAAGGAAGAAATCAAGACAATCCTCAAACGCGAGGGTGCCCTCAATGTGGCTTTGACCGAGGTAGAGGCTAACGCGGCACGCCTGCAGTACGAGACTCGTATGCTTGACGCCAAGATGCGGGACGTGGAAGAAGCAGTCGAAACCTTTGTGGGTAAAGTCAACAAGCTTGAGGATAGAGTCAAAGTACTTGTTTTTGAAATGGTCAAGTCAACGGCAGGCGATAATAAAGAAAAGGCCCAGGCCGAGGGTGGCCAACTGTGCAAAGAACTGGCACAACCGACACCAGAACAACTTGCTCAGTTTGCTGCAGAGTTCAACGAGCTGGACCCTGCTGAGCCCGAGACTTGGTACGAGACCATCAAGCAGTTTATCGGTCTCTAGACAAGAAGCATATTTCATTCTAATTCATTTCATTAAACACATCTAATTTTCACTTGCAACAAAGTCATAATCATAATACATACACATGAACAAAAAAAAAAAAAAAAAAAAAAAAAAAAAAAAAAAAAAAAAAAAAAAAAAAAAAAAAAAAAAAAGCAAAAAAGCACAATATTGAAAAACATTGAAAGACAAAATTAGGGAAAACATCAAGCAAGCGACTTTGATTTACTGGAACAGGTTGTCATTGTCTTGTACCGAGGCAACGTTGGCCTGGATCAGAGCACGGGCAATAGCGATTTCTTCCCCACCGCCATTAACGTGTTCCTCAAACGCGCTCTCTACCTGCGGGTCGACAGGGACGTCGTTGCCGAGAGAGTCAACGTTATCAGAGTCTTTTTGTGACGGCTGGGGCGGGTATGTGTAATAGACATGGTCGCCGAGATCAGGGTCCTGGGCAGTGGTTTGTATGGGCGGGTTGGTCATTGATTGGGTGGAACTTTGAAGCTGCGAGACAGGAGACTGGGATTGGGGATTAGATTGCTGTTGTTGTTGGGGTGTGGACTGTCCGTGACTTTGGCTCTGAGATGGACGCTGCATTGTGTGCTGCTGCTGTTGCTGTTGCTGTTGCTGTTGCTGTGCGGCGGCAACAGCGGCGGCCATCAAAGCGTTCGGGTCATCATTATCAAAATCGGTGCCCAACAGTGAAGAGTTGTTGCTGCGCTGCTGTGCCATCCTATGTTGGGAATCGTGAGAAATGTTATTGTTGTTGAGGGCGTGCATGTGTGACGTGGTGCGTGCTTGTAGACCATTGAGACCTTGCTGGACTCCATTGTCGTGAGATCCGATAATGTTGTTTTGGTTGGCCACGGCAGCGGCTGCCGCTGCTGCTGCAACAACGGCTGCCGTGTGTTGGTCAACGTCGTCTTCATTGTTGATTGGGTAGTCCTCCTTCTTGATTCGCTGGCGGGGCAGGAGACGTGAAGTTTCACGACACTCGCGACAGTTGCGGATAGCTTGGCCCACTGTTTCCTTGATCCTTGTCCAGTGGTAACGCTCAGTGATTTGCGAGGTGGTCTTGTTGATGCCTGCGTGTGATTGCAGATGGACCTGGGTGGCGATTTGAAGTTGGCGTTCGGGGTCAGCAATCACCTCGCGGTCCTTGAGCATCAGTTTACCGTCACGCAGCTTGTAGTGAGCAGCCGACGAGCGAAGACGAGACTTTTCTTGACGGTCGCTTTGAGGAGGGTACCTGCCCGTTTCCAAAAAGTACTTGATCTTGTCAAATCTCATTTCACCCACCGACTCCTCAGTGCCATCGACCAAATCTCTGCCATACATGAGCGCGTCGACCGCACTTTCATGGCCCTTCAAGATACCAGCGCCCTTTATCCGGCCAATACGTTTAAACATCAGGGACTCCCAGATACGACGCGCCGCCATGTTGGTTTCAAACACGAGGTTGAACACGGAGTAGCTGTAACCAAGCTTTGGGGCCCAGTCCAAGTAGCACTCTGCCAACGTGCGGCCAATTCCTTTACCACGAATACCAGCATTAACAAGAAACCCAGCAGTACAGATATGTGAGCAGCGGCCTGGGTAGTTGGGTTTTATATAAAAGGTGCCGAGGCACTCCTTCTCCCAAGGTCGGTTGGTCTGGATGGACGGGGCCTCGCCGAGCAGCATGACACCAGCATAGGAACCGAACCAGTAGTTTTGAAAGGTGTCAATGTGCAGTGTGTCGAAGAGAGGATACGTGTCTCCCCGGTCGATTTCCATATTGAACTCGTCGCACAGGAACGCGAGCAGCCCTATGGGGAGCTGGTCGGTCGCGGAGATGGGGTAAATGGTCGCAGTCGTCTCGCCATCTTTGAGCAGGACAGTGAGTGGCTGCAGTTCCGGGACAATGACGTCGGGTCGGTAGTGGGGCGGTTGTGTGGGGTCCTCGAGAGCAGAAGGCATGGCGCGCGGTGGGTTCTCAAGTCGGTCGAGATGGGCGTGTTCTGGTAATATCTCGTGCCAGGATGTTCTGAAGCGAGCCGGTGTTTCTGGCGCGGTGATTCTGGTCCAGGCGAAGAAAAAAAAAAGCTCGATTTCTGCGAGGTTTGGCGTGGGTTGCTGCAAGTTACAAAATATACTGACAAATGATTGGTAATGATTATCTCAGATGTTCAGACGGGTGCAAGTCTCAAGTTCTAACTTAAGGTTTGTTTTGATGTGACTGCGTTCCGGAATAAGAATCTAGCTTATAAAGCCCTATCTTAGGGCTATGGCTGACTCAGCACAGCCAAACCCGCTGGGGCTTGCGCTCCCTCTTTTTCACCTTCCTAGATTTCCGTCACAACTCCAACCAGATTGCATTTCGAAGCATAATCCAGTTGATAATTTGGTGAGTACTGCTGCCAGCGCTAGTTGCAAGTGCGTGCAGAAGGAGAGACGCGAGCGAGAATATGGTCAGTCCGGCAGCTTCAAGCGACACCGGGTTACAGCGCTAAGAATGGTGGCAAATACTCGGCAACTTTTTTTTTCTACGGTACGACAAGGAAGCGCCGCTAGCAAGGGCACAACCCGGCTCGGTGCAGTCACCCAGCGCATCCCGCCCGGAACACTCGCCCTGGCGCCGGAACTCGAGTCACGGGATATGAGTACCCGTGAATCACTTTTGTCCTTGTCTTCTCCGCCTTTTTCATGCCCGGTACTGGGCAGCGCAAAGTATTACAAATCCAGCTTATAAATTTTGCCATCACCAAAAAAAAACCATACCCGCACACGACCATTATTAATAATAGTTTTCAACGCCGACTATAAAAGCCATTTCACTCTCGCTCTCTTCCTTCCCCACTAACTTCGTTCTTTTATTGTTCACCGTTCCTAACCAAGTCGAATAGTAAAAATGGCTCGCCGTCCCGCTAGATGTTACAGATACTGCAAGAACAAGCCTTTCCCTAAGTCTCGTTACAACCGTGGTGTCCCCGACGCCAAGATCAGAATCTATGATCTTGGCCGCAAGAGAGCTTCCGTCGACGACTTCCCTCTCTGTGTCCACCTCGTCTCCAACGAGCTTGAGCAGCTTTCTTCCGAAGCCCTTGAAGCTGCCCGTATCTGTGCCAACAAGTACATCACCAAGGTCTCTGGTCGTGAGTCGTTCCACATGAGAATCCGTGTCCACCCCTTCCACGTTCTCCGTATCAACAAGATGCTTTCGTGTGCTGGTGCCGATAGACTCCAGCAGGGTATGAGAGGTGCCTGGGGTAAGCCCCAGGGTCTTGCTGCCCGTGTCAACATTGGCCAGATTCTCATCTCTGTCCGTACCAGAGACTCCAACAAGGACGTTGTCGTCGAGGCTCTCCGCAGATCTCGTTACAAGTTCCCTGGTCAGCAGAAGATCATTATCTCCAAGAAGTGGGGTTTCACCAACCTCGACCGCGAGGACTATCGTGTCAAGCGCGCTGCCGGTGAGATCAAGGAGGACGGTGCTTATGTCAAGTTCCTTACCAAGAAGGGTCCCCTTGAGGAGGCTCTCAGAAACTTCCCTGAGTACGCTGCCCGTGCCTCTGCCACTGCTTCCGCTTAAATATTTTTTTTATAAGTAAATGGATAATTTTATGTTTTTTGCAATAATCACAACTGTAGCTTGGACAAGTATCAAGTCCTTACCAGAACTCAATTGAACTACGCGTCGATGTTCTCTCTGAGGTGCCCATTTTTCAGGACGAGGATCTCGGAAAAACTTTCCTCAGGGCTGCTCGATTCACTGAGGCCAACGCAGCACTTGCCGGTGAGCCACGGCTGACTCTGACTGCGCCCTGAACTTGCGTTTGTCTCTGCCCAGACATGATTCAGACCAGAAGCAAGCAAACCAGCACTCTTTGCGGGCCTCCACGCTGTCACGATCTCATCTGGGGCGTGCCTGGGGTTTCTGCGTTTTTGCATCAAATCAACTTGTTTATGCAGGGTTAGGTCACGATTGTGCGCGCCTTTAGAAAAAAGGTCCACGTTTTCGTTTTCTCCTTGAATGAAGACTTGAAACACTTTAAATAACTTGATTCTTTCGCTCGTTTTTCCCCTTCTTCTTTTCTTCTTTGACCGAATCATCGTCGAAACCCTTTCTAAAAAATGTCCGCTGCTACTCCTTTCTCCACCCGTGACCACCCCGACACCGTCGTTCTCTTTGACGTTGACGGAACCTTGACCCCTGCCCGTCTCGAGGTCTCTGACGAGATGCGCGATCTTCTCAAGGAGCTCCGCAAGAAGGTCGTCATTGGATTCGTTGGTGGCTCCGACTTGGCCAAGCAGAAGGAGCAGCTCGGCAACAATGTGCTTGACATGTTTGACTTTGCCTTCTCCGAGAACGGTCTTACTGCCTACAAGCAGGGCAAGGAGCTGGCCTCTCAGTCCTTCATCAACTGGATTGGCAACGAGAAGTACAACAAGCTCGTTGTTTTCATCCTCAAGTACCTCGCTGACCTTGACCTTCCCGTCAGACGTGGTACCTTCATTGAGTTCCGCAACGGTATGATCAACGTTTCCCCTGTTGGTCGTAACGCTTCCACCCAGGAGCGTAACGACTACGAGAAGTACGACCTTGAGCACAACATCCGCAAGGACATGGTCGAAGCCCTCAAGAAGGAGTTCTCCGACCTTAGTCTCACCTACTCCATCGGTGGCCAGATCTCCTTCGACGTCTTCCCCACTGGCTGGGACAAGACCTACTGCTTGCAGCACATTGAGCCCGAGGGATTTAAGAACATTCACTTCTTTGGTGACAAGTCTTACAAGGGCGGCAACGACTACGAGATCTACGAGGACCCCCGCACCATTGGCCACGCCGTCAAGTCCCCTGCTGACACTATCCGCATTCTCAAGGAGCTCTTCTTTTAATTTATTTTTGTAAAAAAAAACCCCAGCGTAATATATTAATTTCCCTTTCTAACTTTAGATCAACTCAGCAAGCGGATGTATGCGAGGACGAGGGCAAATGAACCGGTGCAAACACCAATCAACCATTGTACCACCTGGAGCTTGGTTGCTTCGATTTGCGTCTTAAAGTTGGCTAGTTCTTGGTCGATTCTGCTTGCCGTCTCTGCCAACTTGATTTCCTGCACAGAGGTTTCTTCACGGATTCGGCCCTTTTCAAGGTTTAAGTCCAGACGAACGCTAGCTTGCTGTTTGGCCAGTTCCTCCTTGAACTTTTGGCGTAACTTGTCAATGTCTGTAATCAAACGCTCGTTTTCTGTTGCAATGCGAGTAGCGTCGGTCTTGTCCAGGGTTTGCAGCTCACTCTTGAGCTTGGCAAAGTCGACCTTTTGTTGGTAACTTTGGCGGGAGAACTCTTCTTTAGACACAAGAGACCTCTGCAGGTTGTCGACGCCGTCGTCAATCACACTGGCGACAGCCTTGAGCACAGCCTCTGCTTGCGTAGAGCTGAACCCCTGGCGCTCAAGCTGGAGGGCAAACTTGCGAGTGTCGAAATGGTACTGGCGCGGAGCCATGCGTGCCAGTGGCGTGGAAGTAAAAGGTCGGGCCTGTTGAGGAAATGCATGCCTGGTTCGGCTGAGGATTCTGAAGGCAGTTCGTGAGCTCATGGCGGCGGTTAAAAGGTGTTTGTTTATTGATTGTTTGGTGTAAAGTCGAAGGAACAAAAATAAAGTGGGTTTGCGTTTGCCCATGGAGATCCAGGTCACATGTCCAGCAATAATTGTTCTCACAATAAAAAAAAAAAAGTATCGAATAAAAGCTCCGGTGAAAGCCAACCTTCTCCATCGTTCAACCAGCGGTTTATTCTTGGACTCGGAACGAGACAATCCAAAACGAAAAAAAAATGTTAAGGTCGCGTTCGAAAGCGTTTTACACTGGCAGCGCCGCCTTGGCACTGGCATCTGCCGCCGTCCTGTACCAACTCAAATCAGATCACTCGGTTGTGCTAAACGACTCGCCTGAGAACGAACTCAAGAAACCACGAAAGCCTAAAGCTCCTGTCCTACCGACTTCTAGTCTTGCAACTGACTACCCCGGTGTCTACGCTTGGGGATCTAATGTCGGCAACGTGATTGCCCCCGGTTTCGGCAAGACCTTTCCAGCCATCAAGACACCCTATCGCATTCCTTACTTTGACGGCCGCCTGCTGCGTGACTTGAGCATTGGTGAGAACGTTGGCGTCGCTGTTCTCGACAATGGCGACGTTGTGCAATGGGGTGACGGATACGCTACCGGCTCAGAGCCAGAAGTCACCGTCAAGGGCCGGAATATCTCCAAAGTTCAAGTAGCAGAAGGCAGAGCTGTCTACGGACTGACAAAGAATGGTAGCTCAGTGTATGCATGGTCCGTGTCGCGCGACAAACTAGTTAACGGGCCCAAACTCGACAGCAAGTGCAACAACAGTGGGTCTTGGTGGAAGATTTGGACCTGGGGACGGTCCGGTGGCAACACGACTACTTCACAGGGAACCTGCTTGAACCTCAAGCTCCCTTCTCTGGGCTTCCGCGAATACGTCAAGGATATTCAAGTGGGCAACGACCATATCCTTGTTTTGACTTCCAAGGGACGCGTCTTCTCGGGATCTACTGGTTTGTACCCCGAAGACCAGCCCAAGGCGTCAAAGGGCCAGTTCGGTATCGCCTCGTTCTCGCAGTTCGACAAAGCCCCTCTACCCGGTCAGGTGTATGAAATCAAGTCATTCCGTGATTCAATCATTGCCCAAATCGCTACTGGCGACTTCCACTCTCTGGCCAGAACTAAAGACGGTAAAGTCTATGTCTTTGGTGATAACTTGCTAGGTCAGCTTGGTCTTCCTTATTCATACTCTACATCAAACATTGCTGTGCCAACTCTGCTACCACTCTACAAGATGTACCCCAGAAGATTGACTCCCATTGTCACTCACATTGCTGCTGGCGGTGACAGCACATTTGTCACTGTTCACCCCAAGTTCAACCCGCACGAAATCGTCGACCGCTCACAGCAGCTCAAGCCTGAAGAACTGAATCGCGAAATTTACGGCTTTGGAAGCAGCTTGTACGGACAGCTTGGCACCGGTGGCTTTGTCCACGCTCAAAGCTCGCCTGCCCGCATTAAGACGTTTGCCAACCTGACTGAGTACAATGAGAAGCTAGGCAAGATAGTCCAGATAGACTTGTCCAACTGGTCAGTGAGCAGGACCCATGCCGCTGTTGCTGCTGGAAGCGAAGAGCGCGCTGCCTTGTTTGGCAAGGACGTTTTGCTCTGGGGAGGCAATGAGTTCTCGCAGCTTGGAACTGGCAAGAAGAACAACATTCCCAAACCCAGCTCCGTTTCTGATTTGAACGTTCCTCGTGGCGCCACGGTTTCCGAGAGTATTGATGAGAAGGAGGATGTTTGGAAAAAGGCCGATGCCACTACCAAAAACGACAGACTTCAACTTATACAGGGCAAGAAGGTCAAGTATGAAGACCCCGACTCTCACAAATCCAAGTCGGCAAAGATATCGCAGGTTCTTGTCACAGGCAACAACAGCACCGCAGTTTTTGCTAAGCGCGCTTAGCTGCCCATACCCCAACATTCATATCATGTTGTTTGTAAATAAAAAATATATGGATTCATTTTGTACAAAATATAAGACGCTTCAACAAATAGTCTAAAGTCTATCTTTGAACAGGGTCTTTACAAGACTCTTCTTGTTGACTTTGCCCATTTGGTTACGGGGGATTGGTGTTTCAAGAAGCAAAATCTCCTTTGGAATCTTGTATCCACTGAGCTTTTCCTTGAGCTGTGCCTTCAAGTAGGCCAGGTCAAACTTGCTCTTGTAATCAGCGGGCGCTTCCTTGGCCAACATAATAATTGCCGTGGCTTGGTCGCCCCATTGCTCAGAGGGAAGTCCAACGACAGCAGTTTCGACGACGTGGGGGATACCCAGGATCTCGCGCTCTATTTCAAGGGCACTAAGCTTTTCGCCTCCGGACTTGATGATGTCCATCGAGGCGCGGCCGAGAATCTTGATGTTGTGTTCCTGGTCCACACTTGCAACGTCACCAGTAATGAGCCACCTGCCTTCTGAGTCGTTGAGGAAAGTCTCCTTTGTAGCTTCTGGCTTGTCCCAGTACTCCTTGAAGATGGTGGGGCCTCCCAATAAAAGGTCACCTGAGACACCATCTGCAGGAGCGTTGCTGGAGCTAGAGTCGTACAAGATTTCCTTGGTATCGTGGTCCATGATACGAGCAACAACACTAGGGACGGGCTGCCCAACAGTGCCCACCGCTCTCTTAGAAGGCTCAAGCGACTGTGACAAGACAATACCGGTTTCGGTCATACCATAGCGCTCTAGCAATGGGATCACACCGCCAGTAACTCTGTCCCAGCCATTGCGGATGGGGTCTGGCAATGAAGCTGAGCCGCACATGGCAAGCTTGAGATTTTCAAACCCTTGAGCCAAAGGAGCAGGCAGCTCTCCCTTGTTCTTGGGAAGTACCTCCTTGTCAATGTACTCGATGAGCTTGGAGTAGATGGTAGGGACGGCTGTGTACGTGTTGATTCTTGGTAGGTCTTTAGACGAAGTTGCGAGTCGACCAAGAACGGCGCGGGGAGTGAAGGGGAACTGAAACTCCACGCGGGCCCCAGCCATTATGGGCAAAGTAAGTGCAATAAGCACGCCGTGTACGTGATGCAGGGGAAGGGTGTGGAGGAAATTGGTGCTTTCGTTGATGTTCCATGCAGCAGTTAAGGCAGCCGACTGGGCCATGAACGTCTCCAGAGGAGTGACAACACCTTTAGGGTTTCCTGAAGTACCCGAAGTATACAGCATGTAGCCCGAGTTTTCAAAGGAGGAGTCGTCGAATGTGTGCTCTTCGGTGAGAGCCTTCTTTTCACTGAGCTGACTGTCAGGTTGCAGTACCTCGAAAGAAAAGACAGGGCGGTCAGAGCGGTTAAACTGCTCAACCTTGTCCAAAAACCGCTCTGGCGTAATGACCAAAGCGGCTTTAGAATCTTCCAGCTGATACTCAATCTCTGCCGCAGTGTGGTTGGTGCACAATGGAACTGCTAGTGTGTTTGGGAGAGAGAGCGAGGCGTAGAACGCGACTGCAAACTGGTACGAGTTCTCGCCCATGATTGCGACTCGCTGACCCGGCTTTCCAGCAGTCAGCTCTTGTAGCTTCTCACGCCAGAATCCAATGTCGTATAACATTTGGGCGTACGTGTACGAGTTGCCGGACGGAACATGTCTAATGGCAACTTTGTCCGGGGTAGCTGCCTTTATGCTTGAAATGACCGGGTGGTGGGCCGGGAAAGTGAATTGACGGGCATTTGGAAGGCGAGCCAAAGACGGACGCACTCTCTGAGCAAGGCGAATTGATTTCGAGGTCAAGATCATGGTGAAGAAGTGTCCAGTTCAGACCAGTTGGAAAGAAAGGAAGTGAGACGGCGTAGGTACCAAAATAAATTAATTCTCGCAGGCCGGAACTGAAGCCAATGAGCTCATAGCTGGGTTTGCCAGGCACGAACTGGCACTTCGAGGCCAGTTTTCCCATTGAATGCGAAGAGCTCTTTAAGTGCAATTGACCAAACTGAGCACAGAAGTGAAATCGCCGGAAATGTGTTACTTAAACGCTGGTCGAGAGTGGAAATTGTTCCAGTTTGTGATTCCATGGCGTAGTTCGTTGTAAGGTCCGGTCTGAGCACCAGCCACAACCAACTGACCGCGACAGCCAGCAGACGGCAGTTCCTCAGACTTTTGATTGCGTTTCCCAGTCATTTGCTCAATGGAATTAACCACACACCTCACCAAGATTTCTGCCGTTCTGCTCGGCGCTCGCTGTCAAATCTGCCTCCAATGTCACGTTACCCGCCGATAACTGGGCAGGCACACATTAACCTGCATGGTCGCTCAGCGCTTCGAAATTTCAAAATTGTCTTTTAAGCTTTCCCGCCTTGTTTTAGACCGACACGTTTGCGAGTCCCTTTTTCCACTCAACAGCACACTAACTGCTTTTCACACGCCTACTTGAACACGGGAGCGCTCTTCGGTTGTACTCATCGCCAGAAACAACGCACGCACAGATCTGCTCACTCAAGTATCGTCGCACACGTCTCCATGGACCCCAACTACGACCCTTTCGGTCCGAAAAAGACTACGTCTCAGAAAGATGGACTTCAGGACGTCAAGATCCACGATTCGAAAGTCCAGGAAGCGCCCGTGCGTCCGGGGCCATTTCAAAAGCTTCGCTCCAATTCATTGATTAGCTCGCTCAAGTCAATGGATACCCCTTTGGGCCGTGCTAGGAGCGGCTCGCAAGCGCCGGAGACTTGGGGTCTACACAGTGTACCTGAACTGCTGTCAGATTTCCGAAGACACACGAGCCATTCCCATACGCAGCTCGTCACTGGAGCGTCATCAGAGTGCACGTCGCCAGTGGATGAATGCCACGATCATTCTCACATTGATAACTTTGTCGCGCCTGAGCACGCGCACGGCCACAGCCACGACTCGCATGGGCATGACCATTCACACGATAGTCATAGTCATGAGCATGGCCACTCCCATAATCATAAAGACCACGCTCATGAGCACTCCCATCAATATTTTCAACCAGAACATGGCCATGACCATTCTCACATGTTCTCTCCAGTCCGGGACCAATTTAACGAGCTGGCCGACCCACAAGGACTATCTGAATCAACATCATTCATTGAGCGAATCCCTGCAATTATTTCCTTGCCAACTGCTCTATTGGCCGTGGACTACCTCTCTATACATGTGGGCCACATGTCCCCACTGGTTTGTTCCACCATGGTAAGCGGTGCATTCATGATAATATCTGGGTTTGTAACCCTTTTCTTTTCGCGCAGCGCTTCGCCTGTCACACAGAATGACATGACCAATACTTTGCGGCTGGCCGCAGGTTCATTATCGTTGTTCTGGGCCTGCAGTATTATCGGATCTGTCAAAACTACCTTGGTCATGGCTGCTCTTTTCAATGGGACATACCTGTATCTAGAATGGAAGCCAGCCGTTCCTACTTTGGTCTATGTTGCATTTCTCTTCTTGCAAGACCCCATCTTGTCATCTCATTCCAATTCGCTCATAATGAGCTTGTTTGCAAGCGTGGCACTCTGCTCGTCTGCTTGGTGCTTGCATCGACCCACCGTCAACATTTCTGGAATAATTGCCCTGATTCTCGGAATCATTCTTGTCGCACCCTCTATGATTGTCAGCCCTCTCCAAGTCGATACTCTTACTTTGTTGGTAATTGCTACGGGATCCTTTGGTGTTTATTTGCTCTCAAAGCGGGACTTGTTTCCCACGCGATACAATGCTTTCATAAACACAATTTTGGGTGTCTGTCTGGAGCGGTCTGTTCAATTGAAAGGTGAGCTTGGCTTCAAAGAAGCTTTCTTGGACATTGTCCTCGGTCTTTTGTCTATGGCGCTCCCTCCAGACACATCCAGGCTCACCCGTCCATACACCCAACAGCGCGGAGGTGTGCAACAGTGGGGCATTATTGATTCTATTTTGGCACACGACGATACCAAGAACATTTTCTACTTCCTACTGCTCAACTTTTCATTCATGTTGATCCAGCTTTTGTACTCGATCTTGTCACACTCACTAGGTCTTCTCTCCGATAGTATCCACATGTTCTTTGACTGTCTTGCATTGATGGTAGGTCTTGTGGCCAGTATTCTTTCCAAATTCCCCCCTTCTACAAGGTTCCCCTATGGTTTTGGAAAAGTTGAGACCGTGTCTGGCTTCACCAATGGATTCTTGCTCATTGGAATTTCTGCTGGTGTTGTCGCAGAAGCAATGGAAAGAATCTCCAACCCGGTTCAACTTGAGAAAACCGGAGAACTTTTGATCGTTAGTGTGCTGGGCTTGGTTGTCAATCTAGTCGGAATTGTGGCTTTCAATCATGGTCATTCTCACGGCGGCGAGGGCAGTGGACACTCTCATGGCCATAGCCATTCTCACAGTCACAGCCATTCTCATGGAAGTTCTGAAGGGGAAGAACAAAATGAAAACATGCACGGCATCTTTTTGCATATTCTTGCTGATACTTTGGGCTCTGTTGGTGTTATCATTTCCACTTTACTCATTTCATACTTTGGATGGGCTGGTTTTGATCCCCTCGCCTCCATTTTCATTGCAGTTATGATTTTCCTGTCTGCCATCCCTCTATTGAAATCATCTGCTAAAACTCTTTTGCTTTCGTTGAACGACAACCAAGAATACCGTTTGCGTGGAATTTTAAATGATATTTCCATCATGCCAGGCGTTGCAGGATACACCGTTCCTAGATTTTGGGCTGACGGTGGTCAAATTCGAGGTGTCA
Organism: Geotrichum cucujoidarum; assembly: GCA_030566025.1. NCBI lineage: Eukaryota > Fungi > Ascomycota > Dipodascomycetes > Dipodascales > Dipodascaceae > Geotrichum > Geotrichum cucujoidarum. The sequence continues at coordinate 53,594 of JAJMHN010000001.1, read as the reverse complement.
TTCATGTTCAGCTTCAATTTGGAGTAGACGGCAGCGCAATCAAGACTCGGATAGAGAACAGACTGAAAGAAGACAACGCGCTCTCAAACATTTTCCTTCAGATTGAACCAGAAGGTAGCATCTGTTGGTGCCACCAGCATAAAATCTACTAATGCGCACACCTTAAATACATATTTATTCACTCTGAAAAATTTATACACATCCTTCTTCAAATCATGGCTATTTTAATTACCATTTTACAACCCGACACAATCTTAGCGACCGTCTATCTTTTCAACGGTATCGCTACGTTGTCCCTCAAGACTTGTGCCGAGTTACTGATGGAATTATGTAAGACTTTTTTTTTTTTTTTTTATTGTTCCCAAGAGCCTTGAAGTCCTGCTAGAAATTGAAAAAATTATTAACAATCAAGAAACTCTACACAAGACCTACGTAGCAAGATGTCAAGAGTTGGTGTTTTAGTTTTGGGCCCTGCCGGGGTTGGAAAGGTATGTTAGAATATAGTCTTTGAGCTTGCGTGAATGCTTGCTAACTTAACCAAGAGTACATTCTGCAACTCTCTCATTTCCTACATGCAGACTATAGGCCGTCGTGCCCACATCGTCAACTTGGATCCAGCAGCAGAACCTGGCTCATACGAATTCACAGTCGATATTAGAGATCTAATTTCTCTGCAAGATGTTATGGAAGAGATGGAGTTTGGACCCAACGGTGGTCTTGTCTATTGTTTTGAGTAAGTACGACCTTGGTTGCGAACAGGAGCAGAACTAACGGAATAGATTCCTCATGAACAACTTGGACTGGTTAGACGAAGAGATTGGAGAGTACGAAGACGAGTTCCTCATTTTTGATTGCCCGGGACAAATTGAATTATACACCCACATTCCTATCTTGCCGGCGATTGTCAAGCACCTCACGCGCCACCTGAACTTTTCCCTGTGCGCTACTTATTTATTAGAGGCCCCGTTTGTTGTTGACCGACCGAAATTCTTCTCTGGTGTGCTTTCTGCCATGTCAGCAATGATCCTACTTGAAACCCCTCATATCAACATTCTGTCCAAGATGGATCTTGTTGAAGAAGCAAACCCCAATAGTGAGCAAGACGGTGACAGTGCGCATGTAGTGCCCTCGACAATCACAGGCGGTACGGTCAGCAGGCGTGAGCTGAAACGCTTCTTGAACCCCGACCCTTTGCTCTTGGCCGACGAAGCCAATTCCACTATGAACCCTAAGTTTCACTCATTGAACTCAGCTATTGCAAACCTCATTGACGACTTTGGCATGGTGCAATTTCTGCCACTCAAGGCTCGCGACCCTCAGTCAGTCGCCACGATTCTGTCCTATGTAGACGACGTTACCCAGTGGGCTGAAGCTCAAGAGCCCAAGGACCCCAAGGAGGACGCTGAAATAGACGAAGACGACATGCCTGAAATGCAGGATTTCGTGGAACAGTACGACTGATAACTAGAGAAAAGCATTGCAACGAGTTATTTAATAGAATCATAATAATTAAAACTAAACAATCTTAATGAAGAGGGGGAAAACGATGTAATCAGAAGGAATCGTAAAAGAAATAAAATAAATAAATGGGTATAGGTTATCCAGACTTTGTAATCTTGGATTGAGATGCGTTGCGGACCTGTGTCGTATTGACGGACTTTTTCTTGAGCACTCCTAGTGTTCGCTTCTTAGGGGGCAGAGGCTTCTCAAAGCCTCCAGATAGCTCGCTCAAAGAAATGTACGCATGTTGATGAGGGACAGTATCACAGTTGTATACTTCCACTTCGGGATGTGGGGATGAGTCTCGCGACGAGTCTGATGTAGAGTAGTCGGAGGAAGATGAGCCAGATGTAGATTCTTCTGACAATTTGGTTGTGCCAATGTTCTCAGTATCCAGGCACATACTTTTGACACGACGCGCCTGAGCCTTGGTCTTCTTTCCTGCAGAGGAGTTTTCCGATTTCGTGCGCGCAGCTTTTGGTGCGCGCTTTTTGGTAACCTTTGCGGTTTGTGTCTTCTTCAAAGCTTTTTCTAAAGCCTGCTTTTGCTTGAGCTCTTTGGCGGCCTCCCTGATTTCTTTGGCGGCTTCCTTGGCTTCTGCCTTAGCCTTTCGTTCCTGGATCTTCCTTTCCTCCTCTTCGACCTTCTCTTGCTCGTAGTCTTTGAGCACCTGCGGAATAATTTGACAGTCTCCTTTGACAATTAAATCAAAACATCCCTCAAACTCTCCTTTTGCAATCTGTGGTGGGTCGTCGATATTCATCCAAACAGTGGCGCCCTTGGCTGCATGAACTGCCTGCGACATTTCACGAACCATTCGTCTCACACCGGGGATTTTGAGTGTAGTTCCTACTACAATCAAGCCATCTGGCTTCGAAGTCAGGTCAGACTCCGTAACTTGGCCAATGGCTTCAGCGTCGGGGTTAAATTCATTGTAGAGGACAACTTTAGGTCGGAGTTTTCCAACACCCTGAGAACGCTTTCCAGCAATTATTCTCACCCCTTCAATTTCTAGACATTCGGGGCATTCCGGAACCACTTCGGTCCCCTTGAACACAGCGGGATCAAAAGGACTAGTCCAGTTGCATTTTGAGCAGTTCATGGTATTGATTGTACCATGTAGTTGTACAGTTTGGGGCCATGGTGCCTCCAAAGGAGTTTTAGTTTGGAGGTGGGACTGTCTGGCATCCAGGCAGTCAATATTCTGAGTGTATAGTCGCAAGAGCCTCTTGTCTTTTGATATGTCGTTAATGCAGTCATGGAATGGCGTAGGCTCTGACTCTGCACAAAGTTTGTGTAAATCGCACATTGTAGTGTGAAAGGTATCTGTGGTCTCTAAGTCGTTGTATACCACAGAGGCATCAAATAGTTGCTTTCCTGAGGCCTTAAGTCTGTCGTCATTCTTCAAAAGCTTGAAAAGTCCCGTAGCTGACCGGAAGTCGGGAATACCGGCAGCTACTGAGATTCCAGCTCCGGTGATGACCACTAGTCTTCTAGAGTGTTTGAATACATGGTGTAGTAGAGCGAGGTCTTTTCGGCAAACACTGGAGTCTTGCAAGAGTTGCTTGTTGTAAGTTCCAAGGGTCTTTAGACACCCTAAATCTAGGACGGCTTCGGCATCTTCTTCTCGCTTGGGGAGTTTTGGTTTCCGAATAGACTGTGTCTTTTTGGCCTTTTTTGGTGACAATGGCAGCTCCTTAATTGTAGTAGACACAGCAATGTCAGTTTCTTGCACTGTTGACTGCGGCGTAGCAAGAACAGGTCCAAGAGACTTCACCACTGAGTCCTTGGCCTCGGTCTCAGTGTCCGAGCCACTGTCGAAACTGTGAGGAGGTGAGGCTAACTGTATTTCCTTGGAGTTTATCTCCACTTCGCAAGACGGCTCTACCTTCACACTGGTTGAGCCCAAGGACCCGGGCTCGGTAATGATAAGAGGGGTCTCGCAAGGCGACTGCTGTAATGAAGCTACAGCAGGTTCCATAGTGATAGCTGGTTGTAGCGTCTGTATGAGGTCTAACTATGGGGTATCGGTATCTCGGGGCCGTTAGGGTGTTGGTGAAGTGTTTGAAGGACGAGATGGGAAACATTTCGTAAATTTATGGAGACGTCAAACAAGAACCATAACAGAAGCCTGTGCTGAAATATACACTAGCGTATATTTCAAACCAACAGTAACAATTACATAATTGCTTAGTAACACATTGGGAGGCATGGGAAAATTTCAAAGCCTTTGCGCGCCAAACCTCCAAAACAACCACCACGAACGCCAATAAACACATTGTACACCATGGTGCAAATCAACGAAATTAAGGGCAACTCGCGCGAAAACCGTACGGCAACGCACACTCACATTCGAGGCCTGGGTCTTGATGACCGCGGCTTTGCAAAAGCCGTGGACGGAGGCTTTGTTGGCCAGGAATCGGCGCGTGAGGCCTGTGGTGTAATTGTCGACTTGATCAAGGCGAAGAAGATGTCCGGCAAAGCAATTTTGTTGGCTGGTGGTCCCGGTACCGGTAAGACCGCTTTGGCGCTTGCAATTTCTCAGGAGCTTGGACCTAAGGTTCCCTTCTGCCCAATTGTTGGCTCCGAAATCTTCTCGGCAGAGGTCAAGAAAACTGAAGCTCTTATGGAAAACTTCAGAAGAGCCATTGGCCTAAGAATCAAGGAGACAAAGGAGGTGTACGAAGGTGAGGTTACCGAATTGACCCCAGAGGAGACGGAAAACCCGCTAGGAGGATACGGCAAGACCATCAGTCACGTAGTTGTTGGTTTGAAGAGTGCAAAGGGCACAAAGCAACTGAGACTAGACCCCAGCATATACGAGAGCATTCAAAAGGAGAGAGTTGCTGTTGGTGATGTCATTTATATCGAAGCAAACACCGGTGCCGTGAAGCGCGTTGGACGCTCAGACGCTTACGCTACCGAGTTTGACTTGGAAGCCGAAGAATACGTGCCTCTGCCAAAGGGAGAAGTTCACAAGAAGAAGGAGATTGTTCAGGATGTCACTTTGCACGATCTAGATGTCGCCAACGCCCGCCCTCAGGGAGGCCAAGATATTATGTCCATGATGGGTCAACTCATGAAGCCCAAGAAGACTGAAATCACTGACAAACTTCGACAAGAAATCAACAAGGTTGTCCAAAAGTACATTGATCAAGGTGTCGCTGAACTCATTCCCGGTGTTCTTTTCATTGATGAAGTTCACATGCTTGACATTGAATGCTTCACCTACTTGAACAGAGCGTTAGAGTCTACCATTTCTCCTATTGTCGTTTTGGCATCGAATCGTGGCAAGACCACTGTCAGAGGAACTGAGGACATCAAGGCACCTCACGGTATCCCCACTGATCTCGTTGACCGTCTTCTCATTGTTAGAACTCTTCCTTACAACCTTGAAGAAATTAGAACCATTATCGAGAAGCGCTCGATACTGGAGGAGTCTCCTGCTTCTGCCGAAGCTCTCAGCAAACTTGCTGAGCACGGAAACAAAATTTCGTTGCGTTACGCACTACAGCTTTTGGCACCTTCTTTCATCATGGCCAAGGCCAGTGGTCGTTCAGAGATTGCTGTCAGTGACGTTGAAGAGAGTGAAGGCTTGTTTTTGGATGCAAAGCGCAGCACCAAGATCCTGCAAGAGAACGAGAAGTTCTTGGCCTAATAATATTTATATAAGTAATAATACAGTTTGTTTATTTTGAACCTTGTCGCAATTGATATAGAAGTACATTTTATTCTCCAAAACTAGCTTGCCTCTAACATTATTATTTATTACATAGACTACCAACAGATTTCTTAATATTGTTTACTGTCCGCCTTGCTTGAGAGATGACCGGCCAGCCTTGAGCAGCTCATCACACAAAAGCAGGTTAGATGCAATGGAGGTGGCCGAGGAAATGCTATTACGCAGAACTCTGTAAGAGTCGTAAATGCCTTCCACAGTGGGGTCAATAGGCTCACCAGTGGTAAGATCAAGACCCACATTGTTGCCCTCGGCCTGCTCTTCTTGCAGGGCACCTAACGTCTCTAAAGTATCGAAACCACCGTTGGCAGCCAAAGTCTTGGGAATGATAAGAAGGGCCTCAGCAAAAGCCTGAACACCGAAACGGGCCTTGCCTCTGACAGCTTTGCTCTGCAAAAAGTCACCCAAGAGATGAGCAGAAGCAGCAATCTGGAAGGCACCGGCACCGGGAATAACTGACTGATCAGTAATGGCGTTGGAAACACTTCTCAAACCATCACGGACAGCATCCTTGATCTGTGCAATGGCGTGGTTGGTAGGGCCTTTAATCAAAACTGTAACACTCTTGGGGTCCTTGACTTCCTCAACAAAAGTGTACTTCTCCTCGCCAAGAGTGTGCTCGTAAACAAGACCAGCCCATCCAAGCACATCAACAGACAAGTCGTCAACACTGTTCTGAGCAACGCCACCACAGACCAACTGAAGACGCTCCATGTTTCTTCTCTTGGCTCTGCGGAGAGCCAAAATGCCGTTCTTGGCCAATACATCCAAGGACATAGGGTCAATTCCCTTCTGGTTAATGATAACGAAGCTCTTGGTAGAGTCATTGCCGCAAACCTCCTTCTTGAGTTCCACAATCTTGCGAAGCTTGTCGTCGACAAACTTGCGCTCACTCTCAACGAGCTTGTCGCGCTGCTCAGCGGAGCTGTAGAAGAATCCAGAGTTGACCTCACTCTTCTCGTACTCCAAGGAAACGTTAAGGGTAAGAATGTAAGCATTTTCGAGGCGCTTGGGCATATCGGGGTGACGAGCACCGTGGTCCAGAACAAGACCCTTGATCAAGGAGGTCTCAGTGGCGGTTCTGTGTTGCATAGTGGCGATCTCAATCATGTGAAGGTCGACTCTCTCACCAGGGTTGTGGATGGTCATCACGGCGTCAGTGACAACGGGAGTGAGGATCTCGACGAGCTTGTTGTTGACCTTGGTTGCCAATGAACTTCTAGAGACGGCGAGAAGAAGTTCTCTATCAATTGTGACATCCTGCTTGAAGGTGTTAAGAAATTCGAGGGTCTCCTGTCGGGCAAGGTCAAATCCCTCGGTGACAAGTCGTGGATGCAAGCCCTCAGAGATGAATCGCTCAGCCTGCTTTAGTAATTCGCCCACGTAGAGACACACTGATGTGGTACCATCACCTGTGATTTCATCCTGAGCAGTGGCGGCACGGGCAATCATGACAGCGGTAGGGTGCTGGATTTGCATCTCAGAGAGCAAGACCTTGCCATCCTTTGTGAGCTTGATGTTGCCGGATCCATCGACGAGCATCTTGATCGTGCCTTTAGGGCCAAGATTGCTGGAAAGAACATTCTGGAGACCTTGAGCGGCGCTGATGTTGACGCTCAAAGCCTGGTTTCGTCGCAAAGACTCAGCCTTTGGATTTAAAAGTTGAATAGACGCAGACATTTGTTCAGAATTGATTCTATCAGACTGGCGTAAGTGAACTTGGTCGTGTTAAGATCTTTTCCCACCTTGAAAAAAAAATAGTGTTTACCAAATCCTCAAGAAACCCTTGATCTGAACACGGAGTTACCCTGCATTTGTCCCAGTATGACTTCAACTCGAGACAGACTGCGTGCTTATTACTGCTTGATACTACTAGTAATCATTATATTGTTATAAAGTTCCGTACAGGTATCTCGGCTGCTTGAGTGTTTATTTGAAGCTAAAATAGTTTATTAAAACGTAATTATGTTGGGCCTATATATGGTTACAATAACAAGTATGGCAAATCAAGAAAAAACAAATATTCAAAGTCAATAAAGAACGAGATGTAAAAAAGAATTAATGGAGCGCTTTCTAGAATCTAGTTCAAGAAAGCTAAAATATCGTCACAAAAAGTAGCAAGCTGCCCAAAAGCGCCGCGAAAGCAGTGGGCTTGGAAGGAGCAGAGTTGACCTGATTGAGGCATGTGTCGTCTGCGCAAAGCGAAGCGACAACCTGAGTGGCACTTGGGTGGGGTGGGGCAGGTAGGTCAGAAGAAGGAATGCTGGTCACAAACACGGTGGAAGGAACCGAGTGAGTCAAGGCAGAGGTCGATGCTGTCTCTCCGGCTATGGTCACGGTTTGCGTTTTTAAGACAGTGATGCGCGAGGCAGTAGACGAAGACCCTTCAACATCAACTTCTGGTGTTTCTAAAGCAGAAGTTTTAACTGGTGAGGCAGGTAGGAAAGTCATGTCAGCTGTGTTTTGAGTAGAACCACTGTCAAATGCAAAGCTCGGAGCAGAGTCTGGCACATTGGTCACACTCTGGTACATAGCATCACTGGTAGGAGCTGAAGCAGAAGATGTTACAGCCACTGAGGTTTGAGTGAAAACAGCACTGTTCAAACTTGAAACAGCAGCGGAAAGTTCACTAGTGGAGCTTTGCGCGATAGCAGTTGCAGCAGCAGAATCCCCTTGAGGCTCAGAAGACAACGAAGCTGTTCCTGGCACGGAAGAGGAAGCTAACGTTTGAGTCTTTCCAGTAGAAGAAGTGGGTGCATACGTCAGTGTCCACTGCTGAACTGAGCGAGACTTGGAAGAAACTGAATCCTTGTCGGCAGGTGCAAACGTAGCAGAGGTTGGTAGGGAGGAACTAGAGCAAGAAAGAGTAACTGTGTCTACTGTAGAATCATCGGAAGCTGCGCTTGTAATTACAGCCAGGGATGATGTTGACGCTAATCCACTGCTGCCTCCGTTGATATTCGAGGCTGCTGAAAAAGTTTTCGACGAACTCGAAGCCGACAATGTGACGTCATGAACAGGCGTAGGCAATGATGAAATCGAGCTTTGGGCACTAGCAGAGTGACTTGAACCAACCGAGCTAGACACACCAGAGGAGGCAGGGTTGACACTTTGGGTTGAAGAGAGCAAAGTCAACGAATTGAGAGAAGATGTGATGGACGTTCTTGAAGACGTGACAGAAGAGCCAGAAGTACTCGCTACCGAAGATGTACTTCTAATTCCTGAAAAGGTTTCAGAACTTTGAGAAAGCACGGACGAGCTCTTGGAAGAAGCAGTTGATGCAACAGGCATAGAGCGTGTGACAGAAGAAGCCAACGAAGATGTAGCTGAAGAACTTAAAAAAGAGGAAGAGACAAAGGAGGCCGACTCAGAAGACGAAGCAGAAACCAAAGTCAAAGTGGAAAGCACCGAAGAACAAGAAGCAGAAACAGTCAGCGTTCCGTTATAGTACATCGAGCTCGAAACAGCCGCTGCAGAATCACTGTCATTGGAGCTGGTAGCGCTGGCACCGCTTGAAAGAGAAGACCAAATTGAAGTAGAAGCACCTGAGGTTATTGCAGCCGAAGAGCTTGTTTTGCTGCTTACAGAAGAGTAAGCTGAAGAGGAGCTTTTCAATGATGATGGAGTGGCACTAAAAGACGCACTGGAAGAACTCAAAGAACTTGTCAAAACAGAAGAGCTAGACGTCTTAGAAGACATAAGAGAGGAAGTAGCAGAACTTATTGGAGAAGAGGCAGAAGAAGAGGCCGGTGTGTTGCCTATTTTGGCAAGAACATCCCTCAGCACTTTTTCCCATAGTGCGATCATGGCATTGACCTTTTCGACACAAACTGCTTGCGTCTTGAGTGGCTTGACTCTATCAATGACGTCTGACGAGAAGCTCTCCAACTTTATCTTGATAGCAGACACAGCAGGATTTGCGTTGAAAAGAGGAGCAACTTGGCCAACGTGGGTCAGAAAGTCTTGGTACGCATTTGATGAAACGAAAGACTCCACCTGGGGCCACTGGTTCTTGTAAAAATTGAGAAACTCGGTTACGTCAACCTCAATCGTGTTGTCTCTGCGCTGCAGCAGGATGTTGTACGCAACTTCGGGAAAGACCATTGCAATGAAATATGAAAATGGGTCGAAAAGAGGACCGAGCTTCAAGAGGCCATAAACAACTCCTTGGTTAGCCTCATCTTGGCTGGAACTGGATTTCATCTCTGACATGGCGCCGTCGAGAGTGTTTTGGAAAACTTCGCTCATGAAAACGTCGCTACCTTCGTAAGGGCTGTATTGGATTGGATCCGCCATGTTGTTGCCGAGGGTTCGCTTGAAAAAAGTGTCGACACTCGAGGCTGTTACCGCAGTCGATAATGCCATTAAAGGCAGGGCGTGACAAAGTCGAAAAATCATTTGATATTAGGCTGAATTAAACGATTGAAAATATGGCCTGTAGTAAACTTTGACCAAGATAAAAAAAAAAGGAATAAAAGCGCGAAGAGTTTGAAGAGATTGTGGGAACTTGTCGCTTTAAAAATGATCCATTTCAAACAGCTCGAGATGTGTAATATTTTGCCATGTTACTCGATTGGGAAGTGGTTGGTTTCAGCTCAAGCACGGCCATTATGGGATATCGCTGAGTTGAGGCTGCTAGATCCTAACTTCAAACAAGACCTCTGACAACAATGAAAATCTTTACTTCTTCTCAATTTTGTATTTAAATTATTGTTTTGAATATTGAATTGAGATACGATTTACTGGAAAGTTGCACCGAACTGACTCATGTAGAAAGGTTGAAGCAAGTCTTGCAATCATCGTACATGCTAAGTATAGAGGGACTTCTTTCAAAGATCTTGAAGGGAACACCAGCGAAGAGTATGCACGGCACATTCTAACATATTTCAGAAGTATGCCTCAAAATAAGTGGTGTTTATTGAATATTTGTTGTCGCAGGCTCGATTGTCTCTTGCATTGTGCGGCCCGTTTAGAGCCAGGAATGCGCTAACATGGGCTTAGTTCAGGTACAGAATTTGAAAATACATTGGAAATATGCATCAGCAATAAAAATGCAGCTGGATGACTCTGCTCAACTTAACTATACTGTGCTTCATCAAATACACTGAAGCTGCCTTGTTGCATGGCGTGGTGATGCCTCAAGCAAAGTGCGAATAAGACCGTATTTGAACCAAAACACACCAGAACACTGGTACAATTTTCCAGCAGTCAATTTCTCAATGGAAAGCTTTTGCTTGCGTTTTTGAAAAAGTACTAGTCTAGTTTCAATGGGGTTAAAAGAAAAAAAAAAAAGGGGCATTCATACTAAATGAGGCTTTAAAACATTTTTTGTGTGTCAACAAAAAAAAGAATGACAACCGAGGGATTCGAACCCTCGCCTCCGAAGAGATAGGAACCTTAATCCTACGCCTTAGACCAACTCGGCCAGATTGCCGATTCATGCTTTGTGTAGGGGGTTTGCGCCACCGAGCCCTTACGGGCAGTCCAGTCCAGATCTTGCTCGTAAATAGTAGTAACAATAACATTCATTCAACAATATCAACAAGACTGATCTGAACTAGACTGTAAGTTGACCGATCCGAGAACCGGTGTCCTTCTAATCTGAGCAGGATCACTCTACTTATATACTTTTCTAGCTAAGGGCTAACGTCAGGTTCGCCACCGAGGCGCAGCCTCGTTTGCCACCAGATGTCATTTCATGACATCTTCCAGAACATTCCATAATGTTCTATCCAATTTACAAGACTTCTAGGGACTTCCTACGGAATCCCTACACTTTGTTGATTTCTTTTGTTTTACAAAGACTATGCTAGCAGCAGTAACATCTAACATAGTCTCTAAATTTATTTAGTAAATAGTCCCAGCACTACAACTTTTTTTCTTACAAAACAGAGTTTTTGGCTATAATTATATGCTTAGTGTCATCTGTTTTTGCCTATGCTTATTGATTAGAATGCAAATGAACAAGACCTGCCGGTATATAGCTAGATGATTGACAACATGCGTGGTAATTGCTCTAAATCACTACATATTTAAAGCATGATGTTTCAATGTTATAAATATGGTGTTTGTCAAACTGCTATCAAGTCAAATCTGTTGTTGTGTATATTAAGAATGGCGAAACTGCAAAACCACACGTGTTGCAAATAACCCGCGTTGCAAAATTCTACAGGACTGAGCATGAATTGGTACACCCAAGCTCATAGAACTGGTAATTCCGTTTGAGAAAGTGTTGTATTTTTTGTTTTACGGGCTTTTTTAGACTTAACGGAAGTGTTTATAAAAATGAATATATATGCCACCCAGCATTAATTAGTAGACTTGTGTTGTGTGTAATTAGCACATTTGGGAGCATGCTAATATACCTATCTCTGTAACCCCCTTCTACTGTAACGATTTAGACTTGTAACGATTCTCGAAGCCGGGTTAGCTCTAGATGCACCGGTAAGGAGGTCTAATACAATAAAAAGAAAGATTAAAGTATTAGATTGGCTAAGGAAGCTAATGTTAAGTTAAGTCTGAATATAGAAAGATAAGGAAGGAAGAATAAACTAGAAGGGGAAGTAAATGTATAAAGGTATTGGGAAGAAGGGGCGTAGGCACTTATATCTACAGGTTTTGATGATCTTCGGCCACGCACGAAAGCATCCAATGTTACAGGCCAAAAGATAGAACAAGCTTTTATTCTGGGATGTTTTTGTGATTTTGAAGTAACCGCGACTTGACAAAATTCCAAATTTCATTTTTGTGTCCAGAAGATATTGTGATATTACTTTTATTGAAGTAGTCTCACCATGATCCACCCGCTGTCGCGGATATATTCACAGTGTGAAAAAAGTATTCACGTCACGACGGCAGTAAGCTGGAATGCACTTTTTCTCACAATATGGACTGCGTATATTTGCAGGCATGTTTGACGAGAACCACTGATGGTTGCAAAGCTTGTGCCGTCATATTCAGCCAGGTACTAGTGCAGTACGTTTCAGCATCACTACCGCTAACTCCGTAGAGGTAAAATAGACGACTCAAAGTAGCTATACAGCCACCATCATCAATCGATCCCACTACAGCTACAGTATGATTAGTGAAGCTATTGCTTTGCTGCAAACAGTCAAACGGGTTTTTGTACTTATTCGATTGATCCATCCACCCGATAAAGCAACCAAGCCGTTAGAAAAAAAAATAAAATAAAAAATATAAAAAAACGCACAAAAGAAAAAAGTCGCACCGGAAAATGATTTTACCAGCCGAATAGCCTGCCGTTCAGTTCCAATTTCCTGCCCACAGTGGCGCCAAAGTTCAGGGCCGCCAGCCAGGCAGAAAGAAAACGTGCCAAACACTCTTACTGCGCGCGCACGCTCATTGGTCAAAACGCCACCCAAGCACGAAAAATTCCAAAACAAAAATAATAATGCCGAGGGCCACAACACAAGAGCAAATAATTTAAATGATGGCAACGAACTAGAGAGCTCAGAAAAATGCAAATACTGAAAAGACTTTTCTCCAAATCTTTGGGCAAATAGTTGATGATTTGAGTTGAATCTGAAGGCAGCACCGCAAGGAGCAGCTCTAGTTGGGGAATACAGGGATTCACCGATTTATTTTCTGTATTGGCGTTCGAATAGGCTTCAGACTTGAAACTCTACCTAAACGTAAACCTACCTGAATGTAGAGGGTTTTTGTCAAGCAAAGTCGTTGTTAGTATATCACCGATGGGATTGGATGGCTGGGAATATTTATTGAACTTGCCGCTTACTGAGAATATTCAAACCATAAATAACCAATATTTGCAAGCGTTCTTCCAGAATCAATTCAACCCGTTTGTCAACTTCCTGTAAACTATTTTTTTTTTTTGGTGTGCTAGTAAAGGCACATACAAGCCGCCTTTTTTTTTCATTGTCTGTGTGAATCCAAGCTATTCTTCTTGGCTTTGTTTTCACCCCGGCTGAGTTTGTACTATGTGCCACCAGCCCCAAGCCAGAGTAGCTTACTTATAAGTTTAGCTTGAAATCAAGTTAACAATAAATGAAAAAAATTTGAGCATTAATATTAAGAGTTAGGCAACATAGTCAAGGACTCCTCTCTGAATAAAATAGGTGCTGTCTTGGCCTGCATCTACACGTCTAAACACCTTTTAAATTGATGCTGCCAACAGAATACATTGAACCAAAACCATAATCAAGTCATGTATTCAACTGTGGCCCCATGTCTAAATAAAGATTCTATCAACTAGAACTGATTCGAGTTGTTGCAGAACGCTTCATTCAACCAACTCCAAACCCGCTCTTTGTACTTGACCAACCCTCACACATACACCAAAAAAAAAAAAAAAAAAAAAAAAAAAAATTAAAGCAAAATAACAATTTCTTTCGCAATGTACTTTTGGTAACTGGGATGGCGTAAGCAATAGTCTTACCATATCCAGTGCGTGACCGAGCGATAATATCCTTCTTCTCCTACAAAGCAAGTGGGATAGCGTTTAGCCTGGACTTCGCGTTAGCTCGGCAAACTGCATACAAGCAATAACCTGGCTTAGCCTAGCATCAATACTAAAAGACTCAAATGTGACTGACTCGTCTTCGTTCGTTTCCTGTTAGAAAAATATAGCTTTCTGTACTGCCCTTTTATATGCAGTTGCACTTGATGACTAGACACTCGCAAGCGCTCGGTTCGATGGTCTAGTTGGTCATGGCATCTGCTTAACACGCAGAACGTCCCCAGTTCGATCCTGGGTCGAATCAAGTCTTAAATTTTTATTTTTTCTCCACATCTTTCAACACCTACAGTACATCCATCCTGGAACCAAAATACTTGGTCTTTGGTTTTCTCATTGAGTAACGTTTATTTTCTCTACTCAACTTTTTGGTTTCAACACCCCGATAATCCTTGCCCCAACATCAATTTTATCCATGAACACCCATTTTCATACCTTATTTTCTACAACTTGTACATAACTAATTCCAACTTGCACTCGTACTATTATTTTCATTTCAACCTGCATTATTCTTTTAGACATTAAAAAAATAAAATTCATTCTATTATAAAACACGCATTTCACGCCAACGCAGCAGGTTCCTCCGTCTTGACCTGCACGCCAGCTTTGGCATCTTCACTGCCCGCCTGCTTACCGCACCCGCCGTCACTCGTCTCCGCCGCCGTGGGTGGGCTCGTCGACGTTGACGCCGTTGACACGTCCACATCCACATCCACATCCACGTCCTCGTACTTGGCGAGCCGCGTTTTGACGGCCGCAATCTCCTGTTTGAGCGCCGTGATGCTCTGGATTGCCATTTCCACCGTCGTGGCTTTACTCGGGGCTACAGGCTCATCGGGGGCCAGCAACTTTGCGAGGTCCGTTAGTGCGGTGTTGATGCGGTTGCGGCGGCCTTGCTCAGCGAGTTTGTGCGAAGTGCGCTTGGAGGTCAGGTCGGCTGACAGCGTCTCGGGGTACATGAGCCCGAGCTGGCTGTGGTTGCCCTCGACAATGTTTTGGTAGTTGCTCTTGCTGGCCAGCAATGCCGAGAGGTCGGCCTGGCTTGGGCCGCCACCAATGGATTTGCTGGCATAGCTGATGGGCTGTTTGGGGTGGGCCTCGATGCGGGGCGAGATCTGGGGCGACATTTTGGGGCGGAGGACGGGGGACGCAGAGAGGCTGCCGCTGCTGCGGGAACCACGCCACGAGGGCATGATGTTTTGCTGGTCAGCGCCACCGATAGGCATTTTGGGCTTGATCATGGAATTGGCCGGCTGGATTTTTGGTGAGGGCATCATGGCAGAGGCATTTGACTTGTTTCTGGTCTTGGGCGCGAGCTGCTGCTTGCCCTTGACAGCTAGCACTGGCGACACGGAGACGGACCTGGCGCGGCTCTGGCTACGGGTTTTGCGACCGTCAGTGTTTGTAGTTTCACGGATAGCAATGTTATTCGTGACTTGCACGGCGTTCTGCAGACTCTTTTCCGTGTCGACTTCAGACATTTCGACGTCGGTTTGATCCGCAGTCAGGTTCATTAGCGAGGCAGGCGTAGCGGCGGGCAAGCTGCCGCCAGCCGATACTTGTGAGACTTTTCTGTTTTGGGGTGGAGGTGGGGGCATGTTGAGTTCAATCGACTCTTCGGGGGAATAACTTTCCGAAGACCGGCTGTAATGCCCAGAGGAGGTAGAAATGATGGGCGAAGAAACGACTGATGAAGCTCTGGAGACTCTGCCCTTGGTAGGGCGTGCCAGGGGTGACATTTTAGCGACTTTGGCTGAAGAAGCCGAGCTTTTCCTTGCCGGGTTTGAAACCAGCGAGGAGGAAGATCCGGGCTTGCGGCCTCTTCTTGCCTTTTTCGGCTGCTGCTGCTGCTGCTGCTGCTGCTGCTGCTCTAAAGAGCTGGGCTTGACGTGCTGGTTGGGGAACTGTTTGGGGTCCAGCATGGGAGAGTTTTCATTATCCAAGACAATGGAGTCGGGCATGTTGAACTCGTTTGCAGGAATGACATTGGGGTTGATGGCGTCAAAGAAGGGAGTCACTGCAGGAGAAAGCAAGGGAGTAAAATCGCCAGAGGTGCTGGACGAGTTGAACTCGGACATGTCAGAGCTGTTTCTGCGCAGGGCTCTGACTGGGCCGTGCATGGGCGAGCGAAAGACCTCTTTAGGTTGTTGTTGGTGTTGCTGATGGTGTTGGTTGTGTTGTTCCTGCTGGTGCTGCTGTTGCTGCTCATAGAACATTTCATTTACGGACTCGTTATTGTTGTAGTGGTCTTGATTTTGTTCATGCTGTTGGTTGTTGTGTTCTTGGGGATCCATGGAGTAGTTGTGGAAGAGGTCGTGGAAGAAGACTTCCATGTTCTGGGGAGATATCGTTGAGGTTTGCTGGATGGAGAGGTTTGAGGAGGAGTCTGGGGAGGGTGTGTAGCTGTGACTGTCTTGGTTGACCGAGGGCTGGGCCTGGGCTGCTGCCTGGGCTGCTGCTGTGGCTGAGGAGGAGGAGGAGGAGGAGGCTTGTGAGTCGGTAAAGTCCAGAAAGGCCTGTATGTCTGCAGCGTGGAGGACGTTTGAGTCGTTGAGCGGGCTGGCCAAGTGGCCTGCCTTGTGGTTGTGGCGGTGGTTGTTGCTTGCGTCCGTGTCCATGTTGTCCAAGCTGTCGTGCTGGTGCTGGTGCTGGGGGCTGTTGTTGGTGCTGTCGTAGGAGTGCCAAGAGACTGGGGAAAGAACGGAGGCCTGGTCTTGCATTGTGGGTCGCGATGGTGATGAAGATGGAGAGGGAGACGAAGAGGAAGAAGAGCAGCAACCGAGAAATAAAAAAAAAAGCGTAATTGAGACTCGCTAAGTATAGCTGCGTGCCAATCGGTGCAATCAGTCAGAAGCCCGCAGCCGAGTCTCGCCCGTCGTCGTCAAAGCCAAAGGCGCAAAGGGAAAAGGCACGTTTTCCAGTCCAAAGCCGTTGTTGCTTTTTCAACGGTACCACAGCCGGTACCTTCAAATCCAAAAAATAAAATAATAAAAAAGGCCAGACCAGAGAACAAGTCGAGTTAGAGTCCATGCCAGTGCAAGTTGCCTTGAACGTCTGCTCTCAGTCGACAGTCCTCAGTCGACAGTCCTCAGTTCTGCTCTCAGTTCTCGCAGTCGCTCGTATCCTCTGCTGCTCCTCGCGTAACACGGCCCTTTTCCTCTTCTCACCTTGAACTCAATCCAAGTTGCCTGTGACTTTGGCTGTGACGTTTTTGCCTGTCCTTTTGGCTCTTCAGGGCCCAGCCATGCGCTCCACGTGCAGCCCTTCTCTTTTCTCATTGGCCCAAAATGCCCTTTCCGCGTCGTTGTTCCCCCTGAGTCCTGACCTGGTTAATGGCCAATCACAGCGGCGCATCGGGCCCTTGTGCCCTCTGCCGTGCGTAAACCCGGCCGCTGGTTGGCTGCTCTCAGTTGCCGTTCTATTTCCCAAACAGGAAATAGCTCTTGGTTTATCTGCAGAAAGATTGGTTCAGGTCATGTGACCAGGCAACTTGGCTTTTTGGGCGGCGACACCCGCAGACACCGCAGACACCGCAGCCCACCAAAAGGCGTTCCAAAAGAGGGAATGGCAGCAATAAATTCATGTCAACATCGATCAATCTTACTGAATCACAGGCAACGCATTCATGTTATTTCTTGCGCTGGAATTCAACTCAAATCAAAGACTGATGGCAGTCAAGCTACGCTCAAGGACGCTCAAGGTCTTGACTTTTGTTCGGCAATACGTATAAGAGCCGGTTAGTATTAGATTCATTGTGTAACATTGTTTCAATATCAAATATAGACAGGGCATGACCGTGTGCGCCGTTGCGCCGTTGGTGATCCGCAAACTAATGAGCACTGGCGTTGACGTTGGCTTTGACGTTGACAGCTGGGCGAGTTGGAAGAAACTGGCGCAGCCACTTAGGCCAGGCTTATTACTGCAAAGTATCTCATCGCCCATTAGTTCCAGCACCCTTTTGTGACAACTGACACCTTGGACTTGTATCGTTGACGTTTTGTAACGCGCTCATTTTGCAACTCATCTGGACATCTTGATGCTGGTGTTTCTTGAGAGCCAAGTTGGAGCTCGAGCAGACCCTCTTGGGCTTTTAGTCAAAGACCCTGCCAAACTCTATTCACCACCAACTTGAAGATGATGACACTTTTTTTTCCCATTTCTCCAGTACCGCAAGATCAATTATTGACAGAAACCCTTTCACTTGTGGCTGTCAACTACTTTTGGTTACTTGCTGCTGCGTCCATTGTCTTGTACCTGCAATAAATAGCCACAACAGTTTACAAAATAGCCAGCTACGTTGTGAAAACCAGCGATAATTGTCCAATCGCTTGTTCAAGTCAGCAAGTCCGCTCTAGCAACAGCAAGAACCACAATCAAAAGCAAAAACAGCTGCTCAATTTGACTTCTTATAAAAAGCGGCCAAAAATATATATATATATATATATATATATAATGAATTATAATGATAGTCAAGTACAGTAAAAAAAAAGTACACAACTCGGAGTCTTGATCGGCCAGGAAATGTGAAGCCACTGAAAGTCTTAATCCATGGTAAATAAATTGAACATGGCACTGATAATGTTACACAACAAGCCCTGCCTCACCGAGTAAACGCTATTCAGACGCCAAGTCCTGAGCTCGTCACTCAGGACTTGAAGTCAAACTCATGTCCAAGCTTTGACACAAGAACAGTCAACCAACTTTACCTACCTTGTCCATCACATGCAAAAAGACTTGGATACAAGAATGAAAAAAGCAGCCATTTTTTCCATGTCATCCGTTCAATCATAAATGTTTCAAAATTTTTCAGTACTTCAAGTCCGGTACTAAATGTAACTCACCGCAACCCCCCAATGTTCCTGTTGGCATAATAACTAACGGCACGGGCACGGCACGGCCCAGGTCAGACCTGGAATAAAATAGCCAACTTTGTAACAAACGTCAACAACCATCAACAAACTTGAAATTTTCTCGTCTTTTGCTAGTAAAATGAACAGACTTGACTTTTGGTCTCCATCAACGTGAAAAGGCTTTGATTTCAGTTTATCTAAATCACAATCTTGGAATTTATTTATTTTTTTTTTTAAAAAAAAAAAGGCTTTGGGATCGGTTCAAAGTCAGACCTTTTTCGTTTGTTGAACAAGAATAATGGATCATCTTGGAAGCAAAATGGAAAAGTGCGACTATAAAATCTATTGAGGCATGAATAGAAAGTAAACTGTAAGGGCACTCCTTGGGTGCTGAAAATAATAATTGGTATCACAGAGAGTACAGGCCGAGAACCCATCCCTTCAAAAGCAAGTACACTAAAGCCTCCTAAGTCTCATCTCGACAATTCTACGTCTCACGACCCATCTTAAGACAAAAAGAAAACTTTTCAAGCTACAAGGGACCCAAAAAAAACCTCTGTTTCTCTGTAATAACTTTCATAACCGTCCAAAATTCATGTATTTGGTCGACAGGTCTGTTGAACATTTTGAGCGTAACATCATGGACTAAAGTTTTCAATGTTATTTGGTTTTAGCTCCGCCAGCAACTCCGTGCCATGCCGTGACGATGGTCGTCGCCCCAGTCCGTTTAGAGTCCTAACTTCGTTGTAAATACTTAATTATGGGTTCGGCAAATCCAAGCGTGTGTCAGCTGTTTTTCTTTCTTTTTTTTTTTTTTTCTTGGTTTTCATTCTAGAAAGTTACCTGCCTGAAAAAAAAAAAAAAAAAAAAAAACACCAGCAAATAAAAAGCAAAATAAAATAAAACATTTATCCGGTCAAGTAAGAGCAACTGGGGTTTTCCGTCTTGAGATGCCCAGCCTGGGGATTTTGAGCCCTTGGCTTTTTGTTTCGACGAGGACATCTGAATGTGTTGTGTGGAGCAGCATGCACGAACACCGCAAAGAAAATGAAACTAAAAGAAAGTAAAGAAAAAAATACCAAAATACTGGACCATGTTTGTATTGCATTTCACCAGCAATACAATTCTTGTTTATGTAGATTGTTCATTGCGATATGGATGAAAAATTATAGCCCCGGGCTCTCAACCTCCAGCAAAATGGTATAGCAAATAGCGTCGTAGTTGTTACAACTGCATTCACGCCCAATCAAAAATTAGTGAGGACACCCAATAGTGTCACAGCCTCGAGTTCTTCATCATTGTCATGGTAAAGCCCATTTTCTATACCAGCAGCACTTTGCAGGTAAATAGCTTTGCTCGTGAGTCGTTTCATCAATATTATGTTGATATTAAAAAGTTAAAAGTCTGGCAAGGTCGAGTATGTGTTTTAATAAAACCTTGAACGTTTATTCTTGCCAGTCAGTCAGGGTCTAGTGCTAAAGCATCGGTGCAACAAAGTTCATTTAGTTTTATTCAACTGGACAGAAAAAAGTAAAATAATCAGCAAGAATCGAAAATAAATTATTTAATAAATACTCTTATATAAATACGTTGATTAAATGTAAGTAAAATTGAATATTTAAAAGTGGAATTGGATCGCTAGTGCAACGTTTCTACCAACAGGTCGCGTGCGCAAATGCCAGCGCCCCGTCAGCCCTTGGAACAAATTCAACCTGACCTATAATATATGGCAGTTGTTCAACAAAGCCCTTCAACAAACAAAACAAGAGCATTTCAGTTTTGTAGAAAGTCTTTTGCTATTTTAATATAACAATAAAGAGCTATTTGCCTGTATTAACCAACGTGTAATACAAGCCTGATAAAAACAAGACTCCTCCTAATTTTTTTTTATTGAACACCCTGTGCATTTCACAAGTAGCCAATACATTCAATGATTCAACCGTAGTAGTAACCGTTGCATTCAAACTTTCATTACTACAAATCAATTTTAAACAACAGTCAGTTGCAGGCCCATGGACCCTAGCAGCCCGTTCAAGATATCGCTCCACAGCACCAGCACCCGCGCCAGCCCGTCCGCCACCACCGCCGTCGTCTCGTCACTACGCGGCGCTGCCGCTTTCTGCGCCTTGGCATAGCTCATGAGCATCAAAAACGCCTTAATGACGACCAAGTCTGTGAGCACGTGCTTGCCGACGCCCCACAAAAACCGGGCGAGCAGCCGCCACACCAGGCGCTTGAAAATGTACTTGACGACGTTCAGCAGCGCTTGAATCCACTGTGCCGAGTCGTCGCTCTGGCTGCTGTGGCTCAACAAGTCGTTGTGGTGGTTGTGGCTGTGGCTGTGGTGGTAGGCGTGGTGGTAAGAAGCGTGCGGGTCGCCGCCCCTTCGTTTGGCTGGTCCCACATTGTCATCGTATGAATACACAGACGGCTGTTGTTGCTGCTGTGATAAGTGGGCCACGCCAGGTCCACCGGGTCGGCCTCGCGCGACTTCAGAGGCGATTACTGCTGCCAACGGCGAGGCGCCACTGTGCCCCGCATAGGGCAACCCTGCCGGTTCCATACCATCTCCATCTCCCGCAGCAGCCGCAGCGTACCGGTGTCTCATGGCCATGATTTCTTCATTAATCGTTTCCAAAGCCCATGTCACGTCGCGACTCCACTTTCTCATTTCTTGGTTATCCGGGTCCAGGGACTCGTCAAACAGGGCCGGCACGCCACTGCTTGCTCTTCCCGGCATCAAGTCACGGTCTACCGGGTGACTGCCCGCTTTGCGGCCGCGGTCAGCACTAGCACCACCACCGGCATGTCTCGATCCGCCACCGCGTCGCTGCCCGCTGCCGCCCACGCCGCCCATGAACGACCCACCGCCAGCCGTGCTCGGGCCAAGTCCGTACGATAGCGCGTCCAACGTCTGTGACGGCGCCGCACCGGACCCCGTCGACCCTGCCCGCACTCTGCGCAGCCGCGGGTCAAACGACGTGTACGAGCCCGCGTTGGATCCATTGTAGCCAAACAACCCTGCGGCGGTAATAGCGGCGGCAGACATGTTGTCAAGGGGCTCGACAGACTTTGTCGAGGGTGATGTCGAGGGTTCAATGTCCTTGACTTGGTCCCAGAGGTACTCAAGGTCGCTCAAGAGCTCGCGCGCTTCCTGTGTGTCGCTTGCGTACTCATGCATGGTCTAGAAAGTTAGTGATAACGCCAGAAAGGTGTTTGTTGTCCATACCTCGATTAAAAATGAAATGTACCGTCGCTTGGCTTCAGTCTTTGATATACCTTCTTCCTTCTTCCATGCGTCCCTAGTCAGTTTGTTAGCACATGGGTTCGGTCTGGCTGGTCTTGGTCTTACCATTTCCGGCGACTAGCCAAATCTTCTGGCGTCTTGCCTGATGGGCGGTTCATTATCCCATCAACATCTCCCTCTAAACCCCTAGTTAGCATGTGCTTTTGAGATTCTTGATCGAGTCCACAAAAAATCTGGGGAAGTCCGAAAACAAAACCAGTGCTCATCATACCTGTTGCTTGTTTATAGAGTCCGTAAAGTCGAATGCGTCTGTCTACAGGCGGCTGTGGCAAACTACCTGGGCCCTTGCGGGCTGAAAGCGCCTTGATCGTCGAGATGGCCTTTACAAACACACGGTCGATTGAGTCGGACATTGGTATCTCTGTTTGTTTACACTTCCAATTGATAACGCAAATAAAAGAAATAAAGTCCGTCTGAATTGAAAAGCACGCCAGTCAGTCTCCAAGCCCAAATTCAAATGAGACAAGAACCCACAGCCAAAAACTCGAGTTCAGGTTCCTCCAAAGGGATCAAAAGCTTAGTCGGTGAAGGAAGAAGCAGTCAAGGTTGAGCTTGTGTTTGGATCAGGTTCGGTTGCTTAGTAATTACTTATGTATGTCATGACATAGAGGGGAAACGCCGGCCAAATCAGCTCGTACGGCTGAACCCATCAAGCCTTGGGTTCAGCGTTCTTCAAGTTCTAAGAGAAAGTGACGAATAATGCTGGATTGAAGTCTATGATATATTATGAGCAGGGAAGGTCTATCGTCTGCCCTTCTTGCCGCCGGTGCCAGAGTACTTGGCAATCTCGCTCTTGCTGATGATGATGCCGTGCTTAGTCTCGCGGCCCACCGAGTTGATCTTGAGACCGCGCTCACGCTTAGCCGGCTTCTTCTTGGACTCTTTGGCGGTAGCCGAGCGGGCAAGAATAATACCTGCCTCCTTGGCCTGGGCGACATGGCGGTCCTTGCGCTTTTGCTGGTGGGCGCTCAGTGCTTGCCGCATCTTCATGGGCATTTGGCCCTCCTTCTTTTTCTTAAGTCCCAGGTCGTCTAATCGACTATCCAGCGTCTTGTGTCTGGCTTTGCCAATTACTCCCGTGCTTATGTCCACGCCGGAAAGACCGGCATCAGCCAGAATGTGGGATTCCTTGATGAGTCGTTGCAGCGCCAAATCGTTGTCGAGGTTTTGTCGCTCGTCTTCGTCAGGTTCGCTAGCGTTTTGTCGGCGTTTTGGCTCGGGTTTGGCCTCCTGAATTGGTGCCTTTGACGACAAGAAGAGCTTTTTGTCCTGTTTTGATGCTTCGACTTTGAATCCTGATTCAACATGCTTGACCACCACTGGTCCTTCGTCCGACTCGCTGCCAGAATCCTCCTCTTCGCTCTCCTCATTGTAATGTTCGTATTCCTCCATTTCTAAGTCCAAATCGCTATCGTTTTCTGAGTCAGGGTCGGCTTCATTGACCTTCTCGTCGGAATCAGACCCACTTCCAGCTTCTGAATCGTTTTCTTCTTCCTCGCTCTCTTCTTCAGGTTCCGGCAAGCCCTCGACTTTTCCAAACTGCTCTTCAAACTGCCGCCTCATAAAGTCCATCATTTTCTTTTGGTCCAACTCTTCTTCAGCCCTCTCTTCTTCCTCTGACGCGCTTTCACTGTTTGCCTGATCTGGTCGTTTACTCTTGAGAACGGCCTTGATCTTTTCGGCCTTTCGTTTCTTCAAGGCCTGTTTGACAGCAGCATCGTTGTTCCCACTTGGCCGTAAACTCGTCGGTTTTTTGGCCACAGCGCTATTCTTCTTTGTACTCGTCTTCTTAGCTATCGGCATTGGTGCGCGCTCTTGGTCGGATCCAGTTGGGAAGAGGAAAAAAATTGGCCAGAAAAATTTCAACTTCAACCTTATTGAAAAGTCCCAACTTCTCACAAGTTCCTCGTCCAACCCAATAAACCAACACAACCAGCAATGACTAAATTCAAGGGCTGTATCGACATCCACTCCGGCAAGGTCAAGCAGATTGTTGGAGGCACACTTGACACCTCTTCGCTGCGCACGAACTTTGTGGCCGAGCATCCGTCATCATATTACGCATCACTGTACAAGGATAACAACGTCACCGGCACCCATGTAATCAAGCTTGGACCTGGTTGTGACGAGGCCGCTGAGGAGGCAGTCAAGGCATGGCCCAACGCACTTCAAGTCGGTGGAGGAATCACGGACAAGAATGCCGGTGAATGGATTCAAAAGGGTGCAGCTAAAGTGATTGTTACGTCGTTTCTATTCCCCGATAGCAAGACCTTTTCGCTGGAACGGTTAGAGAGCCTCGTTGCCAGTGTGGGTGGAGATGTTAACAAGATTGTCATTGATCTATCATGCCGCAAGCGCATTGACCCCGATACCAACAAACCGCGGTGGTATGTTGCCATGAACCGCTGGCAGACTATCACGGACGTTGAAGTGACGCGCGAAACTCTCCAGTTTTTCAGCAAGTACTGCAGTGAGTTCCTCGTCCACGCTGCCGACGTTGAGGGACTTTGCAAAGGTATTGACGAAGAATTAGTCACTGCGCTCGGTGAGTGGGTGACGCTTCCTTGTGTGTACGCTGGCGGCGCTCGGTCATTAGAGGATCTCGATCTTGTCAACAAGCTCAGTAATGGAAAGGTCGACTTGACGTTTGGAAGCGCACTGGACATTTTTGGCGGCAACGGCGTCAAGTTCAACGACGCTGTCAACTGGAACAAGGCTTAATTGTACAGGATAGAATAGCTGGCGTTTCGCAATTTTACGGTTCATACATTTGACATCATATTCATTCAATTCATTACATGCAAAAAATAATTGGCTAACAAGAGTCTACAACCTTTTCAAAAGTTAGCTTCGAAGCTCAACCAATACCATCAAGTCAACAAAAGCCAAGGACTATAACACGGACAGACCAAATACATCTAGTTCAGAAGGAAGGCAACGGAAAGTCTCCTCACGGTTTGCGCAATAGGAGTGAAATTTAACATCCGAAAATTTTTCATCATAGAGTCTTGGTCATTGAACCTCAGTGCAAATCCTTGTTTCGTCGTACCTTTCAACCAAGTGAATAAACTTACCATACGGTATAATACGCTAATGCGTCGTGTTTTTGGCAATATGCCAATAAGAGGACGTGTTGTCCAAAAATGCCATCACGGAGAGAGAAAAAAGAGGGTTCAGTCTTGTTTTATACGGGGACAATGTTAGGGTAGGGTAAATAATGAACATTTAGGGTTGGCTCTCCAGTCAAACCATCTAAACATGAACCAGGCGAATAACAACCATATCTTGGACCAATAAGTTCATGGAGATTGGGTCACTTTTCATGAGGACCTGTTCAATAGGTCCATATGAAACATTTCATTATGGCGGAACTACAATCGCTACACCACCGTGAACGGTTTATACCAAGTCCAACTATCAAGACCTCAAGGCTTAACTACATTACGGCTTAACAAATTTTCAGGAATTTTTTTTTTTTTAATTTTTCCAAACATTAACAACCTAAATTAAATAGATGACAGTTTACTCTTCAGGGACTGTAGCGAAAATGTGTTAGTAAAAGTGAAACGTGCAAAAAGAAATAAAAAAAGATTAGTGGAATAACTTACTGTCAACCTCACCGTTGTTGATGGCATCGATGGTGAGATGGGCGGGCTTGCCGTTGATTCTGGCACCAACGGACTGGGCAGTACCGAGAATCTCCTTGACAGTACCCTCGAGGGACTTGGCAAAGGACTTGTGTCTCATTTCACGGGCAATGTTGATGACCTCGTCCAAAGAGATGGAACCGTTGTGCTTGATGTTCTTCTCCTTCTTGCGGTCTCTTGGGGGCTCCTTAAGAGCAGTGATGACCAAAGAAGAGGCGGAGGGAACAACGGAGACAGCAGCCTGACGGTTCTGGATGGTGAGCTGAACAGTCACACGGATACCCTTGAAGTTCTTGGTGGCCTTGGCAATGTCTTCACCGACCTTCTTGGGGGAGAGACCGAGAGGACCAATCTTGGGAGCCAAAGCGGAAGAGGCACCAACCTCACCACCAGTGGCTCTCAAGTAGATGATCTTAACTTCGTTGGGGTCGACCTGGGTAGAGAGTTAGTATTAACATCCGATGGTAGACTTGTGCCAGCGAGCGACCATGTGCCCATGTATATTCCTGATAAGCCCTAGCCGTCCATATCGCTCGTTTTCAATCTACTACAATAAAGAAAGACCAGCCTTGTCGAAAGGCAAAAAAAAAAAAAAAAGAAGCTTGGTGTACGTGAGTCGTTGTTGCAAGTGTGTTGATGAAAAGGGACAATAGATCGAAGGAACAGGTCGAAGCAGAGAATATACAGAGGCGCATACAAGGGCGACGGTGACTTTGGGTATTGCTGGAGATGTCTACATACCTTGGGTGGCATTGTGAATGATTTTTCGAGGGACTGATGCTGACTTTTACAAGCTAAAGGAGAAGTAGAAAGAGAAAATGCAAAGTTTTGGCAGGAGTTTCCCACGACATGGCCCACGCCCAGCGTAGGAGTGAAATTTTTTGCTGCCACTGCCCTTACCCTTACAAGCGAGGTCTGGTCAAGAAGCTTGCAGCAAGAGGTCAAGTAAAGTAGGTATTGCCTATTTGGGTAACTATAATGGACCCAAACAGTTATGAGCTAGGGCACAGCCCTAATGACAAATAAAGTGATAAAAATGACAAAGTTGATTACAAATGATGTCTAATAGCTAGGTCAGCCAATGATATACTATCACGTGACTCAACGACCCCCAAAACAAAACGCCGGGCAGATGAACCTCGGCTCGCCGACAGTGCACCCACCCACGCGCCAAAGAACCTGCCCCGTCCCTGTCGGAGCCGCTGCCCGCACGTCCCCGGACTTATTCGCAGGCCTAATTTGCGAGTTTGGCAGGTTTTTAAGTTTGGCAGCGATTGTGTTGAAGGCTTGAACCAAGAAAAAAAAAAAAAAAAAAAAAAAAAGTTGCCGACCCCACAAAAAGTCGATATCGCCGAGCTTGCCTTGTGCGCTTTATCGGAACTTGCACAAGTCGGCGAGTTGTTGCACCTTCCAAGCCTTGCTCGAGTCTCAGTGACGGAACTTTGGATAAATAAACCATCAAGTCCCTGATTTTTCTATTCCTTTTTTTTTCTGGTCCTCTTCTTTCTTGTTTTTCACTTTCTGGACAAAGCAGCGTTTTATATTTATTCCACTTTAATCTCGTTCATTTTGCCATTTGTTTCGACCGACAACACACACAAGATCACACTGAATCACAAGCATCCTCCTTTCTGCTCTGATATCGACCGACCCTCAGCGCGCTCCCTCTTTCGTCTCCACTTCCAGTCGAATCTCAACTTCTCTGCTTCGCAAAACTAGTCATTTAGCTACCTAGTTTCATTTCATCTACAGCCCCTCTGCATTTCTGCATCTTTTCACATCTACAATGCCCGCCGTCCACTCGAAAGAAATCGTCCTTGGACCCTGGGGTAAAGCCACCGCTGGAGCTGCCGGTGCTGTCCTCGCCAACATCCTCGTCTACCCTTTGGACATGTAAGTTGCCCTGCTGTGCTTCAAGCCACAATGGGGGTTGAGCTGCTTGCCTTGATCCCCAATACCTCGATACCGAGAACCGCTTGAAAACGAACCATGCTAACCCAAGACTACAGTGTCAAGACGAAACTCCAGATCCAGACCAACGAAGAATCGACCGACAAAGAGTAAGTTGACCAGTCCTGTGTCTGAACCTTTGCTTTCGACGACGTGGGGGTTCGGCTGTCGCGAGCTCCTCTACCTCGGCTCAGACTTCATCTCCAAATGCGCAACTGTAAAAACCCGTACCCTAACAACTTCGCTTTAGATCAGAGCAAATCGTGAGATACAAGGGCACGCTTGATGCCATTCAAAAGATATACGAAAAGGATGGTGTCAATGGCTTATACTACGGTCTTTTAGGCACCATTATCGGCACTGCCTCGTCCAACTTTGCCTACTTTTACTGGTACGGCTTGATCCGAGGTATTTACGTGACGCGGTCCAAGGGCGCTGCCCTGTCAACCGCTACCGAGCTCATGTTGGGAGCTGTGGCCGGTGCCCTTGGTCAAATGTTTACCATCCCCATTTCCGTCGTCACGACAAAGCAGCAGGCCGCCGATACCTACAAGTCGCTCTTGGTGACGGCCCAGGAGGTGTTTGGTGAAGATGGCGTGACTGGGTTCTGGAGAGGTCTCAAGGCCTCGTTGGTCTTGGTTGTCAACCCCTCCATCACCTACGGTTCCTTTGAGCGTCTGCGCACTTTGCTCTTCCAGGGCAGAACCCATTTGGCCCCCGGCGAGAACTTCCTTCTGGGTGCCTTGTCCAAGGCCATGGCTACTGTTGCCACACAGCCTCTCATCATTGCCAAGGTCATGCAGCAGTCTGGTGGCGGTGGCGGCCGTAAGAAGTACAACTCCTTTGTGGATGCATTGACGTACCTGGCAAAGAATGAGGGCTTTGCTGGACTTTTCAAGGGAATTGGACCCCAGATTACAAAGGGTGTTTTGGTCCAGGGTCTGCTCTTCATGTTTAGGGACCAGATTGAACTCTTGATCGTTTTGATTATTAGACTCTTCACTGCTCGTCGTAGAGTCGCCTTGCGTTAGATGTTTATTTCGGAAAATATAGTTAAGAAGTAGTGTTTTAATAAACAGGAAGGGATAGAATGATGTTCGTGTTTTAATTATTGAATATTAATTATTATGTTTTAAAAGCGGTTTACACCTTGTACAAGCAGTCCAAGAATCCGGCGGCCATGCGGCCAGCAACTCCAGCAGTAGAAATACTTCCGGCAACACCGTACAAAGCAGCGGTGTCACCAGTCGCCTTTGTACTTCCTTTGGCAACAAGCTCCTCAACAGAATCTTTCAGGTCCTTGATAAGGTCGTCCATGGCAGGCACAGTCAACCGCGTGGCAGCGACATGAATAGCGGCAGGCTTTTGCAGCGCATTCAAATGCCATCCCTTGGCCTTGAGACTGTCGGCAAGCTCATAGGTGTTGACGGTATCACTAGCAAACGAAACGACACTGCCAAGTGGGTCTCCCAGCACGTAGACGTG
Source organism: Geotrichum cucujoidarum (assembly GCA_030566025.1). NCBI lineage: Eukaryota > Fungi > Ascomycota > Dipodascomycetes > Dipodascales > Dipodascaceae > Geotrichum > Geotrichum cucujoidarum. The sequence continues at coordinate 24,622 of JAJMHN010000001.1, read as the reverse complement.
GTCAGTTTCTTCAACGGCCTTGCGGAACTTTCTGGCAGCGCCAACAATGCTCTTGCAGGACTCAATGTATCCAGAGCGGCCCATTTTCATCATGCTCACCCAGCAGCCGGCCATCAATGCACCGGGACGCGAACCAGCCAAGGTCGGGGTTCCGTAGACACCACCGGTCCATCCGGGCAGAATAACATACTGGTAGTTGCGGAGCTGATTGTTGCGGTACATGATGACTGAAGAGCCCTTGGGGGCAAATCCGTACTTGTGGGTATCGCAAGAAATACTAGTGACTCCTGGGACTCTGAAATCAAACAAGGGGACCTTGTATCCAGCGGCATCCATGAAGGGAACAATGAAAGAACCGAGGCAGGCGTCGACGTGCAAGGGGATATTGTGCTTGAGTGCAAGCTGTGAAAGCCCTTGGATATCGTCAATAATACCGTGAGGGAAGTTGGGTGCGCTGCCTGCTAAAAGAACAGTGTTCTTGTTGATTAGCTTTTTGACGATGCTCAAGTCCACCTGGAAAGTCTTGGGGTCAAGGGGTACATGGACGAGCTTCATCTTAAAGTAGTGAGCAGCCTTGTCAAACGCAGCATGGATAGTAGTAGGGGCAAGAATTTCAGGTTCGGTGATACCCCGCTCTTGGTAGGCTTTTTCACGAGCAGCAAGACAGGTCAGCAAAAGGGATTCGGTGCCACCGCTAGTGGTGGTACCGCAAGCACCCTTCGGAGCATTGAACATGTTGAGGACCATCTCGACTACCTCACTCTCCATTTTTCTGATTCCAGGGAAAATGTCGGGGTGAAGTTGGTTGGCAATAGAGTAAGCATCGTAGGCCTTGGTCTGGAGGTCCAGCATGTCTTTTCCACCATGGTAGACAGCTCCAGAAACTCTGCCGTCTTCCCACTTAGTACGCACCATCTGGGTACTGACGTCCAAGGCCTGCACAACCTCCTCTTGCTTCCAGCCAGATTCAGGAAGCTGGGTGTAAAATTTAGTAGTCTCTCGGTGGACCAAATCTTCCTCGATTTTACTGAGCACTTTGTTGACCTCCTTGTCGATTTTGTTTCGAACAAACGGAATTTTCTGTACCTGGATCAAAGCCTGGCCCTTTACCTGAGTGATTGCGTAGATAGTTCCGTTGAAAAGGCCACCATGCAGAATAAAAAAGCGTCTGATTTGAGAAAAGTATTTGAGAAAGAATCTGTGTTGTTAGCAATTGTGTGGGCCACTCACGGTGCTCGTCAATAAGGCGCTAGTACTTACATTGTAATAATGAGATATCTGAACTTGTACAATTCGGTGCAGTACTCACGAAAGGACTCGGAAGCCTGGTCGTACTGCTCAAGACCCCAGTCGGCGAGGTCAGCCCCACTAACTTTTTCAAGAGCGCTCGGCAAGACCCCATTGTCTTGCGCAAACTCAAAGACAGTGTCGAAAGCGTGCACAACGTTGGCGTAAAGCTCCGTGTCTGACATGTTGTAAGTATCAATTAAAGCTGTACGCTGGATCGATATATGTAGCGGCGAGCAAGTCGGGGAAACAGACTATTGGCAATTCTGCTCCTTCAAAGGTATTCACAGTCTATGGAGTGCTGAGTCTGGCGCAACAAAAAAAAAAAGCACTAGTTGAAGGTGGCAAAGACTGAAATGTGTCAGGTTGAGATAGAGGTAAAAAGACAAGTTGGCTATTTAAATACTGCCGAGGATTAATTTTGTACCCTTCGATGGTTTGCCCTAAAAAATGCAGGGTTGAATGAAATTGGACGGACCCTCGCTCAAACAAACGACAACAAGAGACAAGGCCCCGGAAGACCGCCAGGCGATCACTCACACGATTTCGTCCGATTTCACCCCCTGAGGCTTTCCTCGGTCTTTCAGGCCGGCACAGCCAATTAGCCCGGTTCCGTTTACGCGCGCCGTAACTATCATGATCGTGAACTCTCCGGGCTAGTCTGCGATCGGCTGGCTGTAGATCCGGATCATCTGGCTGAGCAATCCGGACAAAACGCGCCTGACGGCGAACGACTAGCGGGACGCGACGCAACGAGGGAACATTCATTCAATACGGTGGCATTTACAGCTACACGGCGAATCTGTCGTCAGTAGTGCGGACAACGGGCACGCGCATGACCAGATTAATCAGCGCAATGCCAGGGATACGAGCGCACGGCTGACGCACCTATTGGGAGGAGGTAGGTACGAAAAACATAGTGGGCTAGGGTATACGTTACTTCTTAAAATTTCACACTAGCCAGCCCGTAGCCAGCCCGACCGGATAACGCCAAAAACAATGCACAAGTCACGCCAGCCATTGCTAGAGCAAGATGATGAGGTAAGTCTCAGAGAATCATTGAAGTAAAGTTTGCTGACGTGTTGAAACTAAAGGACATGGAGGACGCTCCTCGTGGACTCACACTCGATCAAGTTCGTAAGTACTCTACAGAAATTATCCATGCACGACGCGCAACTAACAAATCGTTAGCTAAAAACTATGACATAAACCCTCACACACGCAAAGCAAAAGAGCATTTAGAAGACCAGGAAAGGAACCAGGTGGCCAAGACCATTGCTGTCCCGACTAACGACGATGACGTTCGGAAGCGTTTGCGCACTTTGGGCGAACCCATTACGCTTTTTGGCGAAGACAAAGCAGACAGGCGCTCGAGGCTGAGAAAGCTTCTTGTGGACTGGCAATTGAACGGGCTGCCGCTCTTTGACGAAGACATTGACATGGGCGAGTCCAGCGAAGAAGAGGAGGAAGAGGAGTTTTACACACCGGGTGAAGAAGAGCTTATCCAAGCGCGAAATGACATTACGAAATTTAGCATCCCACGAGCCAAGCAACGACTAAGTTTTCAAAAACACCTGTCAGAGATCCCTTTTGCCAAGCATTACGAGTACAGAAAGAAGCAGGTGATAGAAAGGCTGGGCCAGTATGGGTTGCTGGGAACACAATATGGATTCGACAGACCAGCGTGCATTGTTCGACTCGCACCTGATTCAAAAACAGCTGCAGTGGGATCTTGGACAGGAGAAATCAAACTCATGGGGATCCCAAACCTCGAGGAAAAGATGGTGTACAAAGGAGGGCATACTGATAAAATTGGACTGGCATGGCATCCCCAGGCATCGTTGAGTCTTGGCCCATCAGCGGTCAACTTGGCAAGCGGTGGCACAGAGGGTAAAATCAACCTGTGGAGTTTGGAGTCGGAGCGCCCTATTGGTGCTTTGGAGGGCCACGAGAACAGGATCGCGAGACTGGAGTTCCATCCAAGTGGCCGATACATTGGCTCTGCATCGTATGACACCACCTGGCGTCTATGGGATGTTGCCACGCAAGAAGAACTACTCGTGCAAGAAGGCCACTCCAAGGAGGTCTTTTGCATCAAGTTTCACCCAGACGGTTCATTAGCAGCGACCGGTGGCCTTGACGCCATCGGACGGGTGTGGGATCTCCGCACCGGTCGCTCAATCATGACTCTCGACGGCCACGCTCGCGGAATCTATGGTCTCGACATCTCGCCCAACGGTTACCAAATCGCAACTGGCTCTGCCGACGGCACGATAAAAATCTGGGACATGCGTCAACACAAGTGCATTTTCACCATTCCTGCTCACACCACCATCATCTCCGATTTGAAGTTTTACAACTCGAACACCATCCCCGCAACCACAAGCGACGAAATTACAAGTGCGTCTGGAATGTACCTTGTTTCCAGTTCATATGACCGTACCATTAAAGTGTGGAACTCGGATACTTGGACTCACATCAAAACCCTGGAAGGCCACCCCGACAAAGTCATGTCTGTCGATGTGGCCAGCAACGACGAATTCATCATTAGCAGTAGTTGGGACCGTACTGTCAAGTTATGGGGCCACGAAAACGGGTCATATTATTCATAATAAATATTTATATAGATTAAAAAAGCGTCAGATCGACGTGGCTTTATTGTCAAGAGTCTTTTTTTTTTTTAGGCACAAAGTGACTGATCAGTACTTCGTCACATTTTGCAGCGGGTGAGGCGCGGTGTTGCCATTTTGATTGGCGCTCTCGCGGTCACTCACAGAAGACCTGCGGGAGTTTGGCGTAGAAGGACTGTTTGTCCTTCGCGGGGCGGCGCTACCAGATCTCATGGCATATCGCGATCGACCAGCATGCTGCTTTTCGTTTTCAATGACGCGCTTGACATTCTCTTCGGCAGTGGCTAATTTACCCTCAAGTTCCTTGATGTTGGCATTTAGTTGTGCACTTTGTGGTGCAAACGACTGTGACTGGTATTCCTTGATCATGGCATCTACCTTGGTCTTGAGCTCGGTCTGCTGCGTTTGCAATTCTTGCGCCTCAGAGTTGGAGGATATCGTGCTGGCCGCTGCTTTTTGGAACTCGACTTGCATGTATGAATGTTCAGTTCCTCTTGATTGCAGGGTTTCCTTGGCTCGAGCCACATCTTGCTCTAGTTCCCGTACTCTTTGGCGTTGCTTTTCCAGCTCTGCAAACTTGATTTCACCAGCTCCGTCATCGGCGGCAAGCTGTTCATGAGCACTTGCAATCTCAGAACGTTGCTTTTCCAAGGTCTCGCGTAACTGGGCCATTTCTGAATTATGCCTTTCCGTCTTTCGTTCATAAATTTGGAGTTTTTCTTGTAACACCTCGATCTCTTTCATGACTCCAAGCTTTGCATCCTCAATCTCGATATCAGGACGTGTGGTGGCAAGCTTTTGCAAACTCTCGAATTCGACTGATTTCAAGTCAAGGTCGGTCAAAGCATTTTCCAACCGTCGCAGAATTCGGTGTGTAACAATCTCCTTTGTTGGACTGCGCAAATGAGCGTCTAACAAATCTGGAGAGAACAATTCACGCTTGATTCTGCGGTGAATATATTCGTCGTCGTCATTCAGTTGGTCTGGCTTTTGGCTTTCCTCTTCTTCTGGAGGTTCCCCGTTGTCTTTCCCATTTGGTACAGGCGTTGAGCTATCTGCAGGCTGAGGATCTGCTACCGACACCTCAACCAAGAGACTTGCCTCGACATCTTCGTCTCGGTATTCGTTGATAGAGGGCTCTTTCGGAATTGGCCATACACTGGTGGTATCTTGTAGCCAGGGCACTAAGTATTTTAGGCCCACCGCGTAATAAGGTTTCAAGCTGAGGGGAATTCGTCCTACTCTACCTCGAAGGACAACAATAGCGGCGACAACACGCTGGAGATATGCATGGGAATCGTTTTGGAGATGATGAAAATTGTGGGCAATGTGTTCAGCACTGTAGTAAGGCAACATGCTTATCACAGGTGCTTTGTCTTTCCGGCCTTCAGAACGTAAGTGGTCAACACGAGAAGCAACAAAAGTCTGATCAAAAGCAATCACTAGATCAAACATTTCAGGCCCCGTGTACGTGTCTTCTGAAGATATGACGTGAATGGTTGAATACTTTTTGAGATTTTTGTGCGTGCTTTTGAGAGATGGCCCACTGTGCCGTTTGACGTTGACAGTTTTTCCAAGAAGGAGAGCTTCCACCAGATCCAGGGCCTTTGGCATCACAACGACAGCGACATCCCATTTGCGCTCTCGTATCAAATCTATCAAGTATCCAAATACTGCAAATTTACCGCTGCTTCTAGTAAGTTGAGCGGAAACTCCTTTAAGGACAAGGTTGGCTGGTAGGTATTGCTCCACCAAAAGGTACGGATGCGTCGCAACGAGTTGCAGATTTGCCAGCAGGCTTTGTAAACTATTGAATAGCACTTCGTTGCCAGCGGTACTTGCACCATGCTCGTAAAATCGAAGAATGTCGCTATAATGAAGACTGACGACATCGTCGCTCAACTGACGCTGGAATTCTGTCATCGGCACTGGTAGCGTGTACTCACCAGAGCCTGAGTCCGTGAAATAACTTGGAGAGTGAGCGATGATTGGCGGAGACGGCGTCCCATCCAATATTCGTCCAATATCCATGATGTGATGGCGATTGTATTTACTATTATTCGTGTGTCGTGTGTCGTGTTTTTGTCCAAGGGAAGAAGTTCAAATAGTAGTGAAAAAAAAAAAAGAAAACACCCAGAAAAGTCCCAACCTTAAACAGGAACTACCAATGTAGGTATCATCTACGCGCTTGAGCTAAAACAGGAACTACCAATGTAGGTATCATCTACGCGCTTGAGCTAAATTGCATTTATGTGAATAGATAGTTAGTGGAAAACCTGGAATCTAATGTTCTATTCATGTACATAACGTAACTACGAAGTTCCAGAGACCGCAAGCTTTTGCAAATGACCCATAAATGTTTGGAGACTGACATCGTCAGTAAGGACGACCTGAGAGCCGCCACTGCTGTAACCACCCGAGTTTTGGTAGGTGTTGGAGGGGTTAAGTTTAGCAAGCAAGAAACGAGCCTGAGATCCACCAGCGTCGGTATCAATGAAACGAGGCAATGGGAAACGGTCGATCAAAAGATCCGAAGCCTCAGTACGTGGTGCTTGCAGAAGGTCACGGAAATTTTCATGGTTATCCTGGTCTTGGTATCCAGCGCGACGCCATTGAGCAATATTTTCACCGTGGAAAATGAGAATGTGGAAGAAGGTGTCCAAGAGTAGAATGGCATCAGGCTTGACGGAAACAGAGTCAAGCAAAACGGGCTCAGGAGGGTTGTTGAAGGTAAATGAAATAAGAGTGGGCTGGATCATGATCAAAGAGTTAGTCAAGTCCTCTCTGTTGAGACAGTGGCGGTAGAAGGCAGTCTCATCAGGCGAGTTATTGAAAACTTGTAAAAATTGAGATCTACGCAAATGGAACATGAATTGAGGGTAGAGCGAGAAGTTCTGTGACAGGCGGAAAGAAGAAGCATCTTCTTTGCGATAATCCGCAAATTTTTGACACAGACGAATCAACATGCGGTCAGTCCATCTAAGAATATCAGGACCATCCTCGACCTCTGCCTTGTAAACTGCAATTCTGGCCATAAGCACGGTGGCAGCTTCTTGGTCGAAAGAGGCAGCAACACTTGGGTTGCCTCCCTGCACCAAACCTCTTGCCAAGGTGGTCACACGCAGTCTGTAAGTACCACTAGAGTGCTGGTAATGTGTAAGGTATTGAACCAAGGCTTTTTGGTTGTTTTGTTGCTGTTGAGCGTTGCCTTGTGTAGCAACCTCGAAGAAGGTTGCATAGGTGTGGGCAGGAGTAACTGAACACATCTTCCAAGAGCAGGTCTGGCCAATACCAATTTCGGTGTCAGCAACGTGACCGGCCTTCTTGTTCAAAGAAACAGCATGGCCAATTAGACCACTGACCTTGAGCTCCTTGGTGGTAAGGACATCCATAGTAGCGTTAAAACCCATTTGCAAGAAACCGTTGGCGTCCTTGTTGAAAATACGCTGGATAGACTGCTTGAAAATCGAAGTGGTGAAGGCATCAGAAAGAATCATCACACCACCAGTCGAGTTGGAGAGAGATTTCATTTCTTGCATACCAATCTGGTCGTAGCAACCGGCGAAAATGTCAATGGCATGGCCATTGGAAGAAGCCCTCTTGGCCAAAGATTCGTAGAACTTAACAGCCTTCTTGTAGTGCTTGGCAGTGTCACGCTCAATATCGTGGTGCGATCTAATGGGCTCTCTGAGCTCAGTAGAAACAATCATACCAGGGCCCTCAGTAGGGGGACCACCGCCAAAGAACATGATACGAGCACCAGTGTTGGAGAAGGACTGCTCGAGCAAGGAGACGGCAATACTCATGGCAACGCCAGAGCATCTAACAGGACGTCTGTCGGAAGCCACAGGCCAGGGGTCCCTTTGAAGCTGTTCCAGAATGTTTGTCAACTGGAACTCACAGCTCTGAACTGGAAGCAAAAATCTACTAGCAGAAGAGGGCATGGGAGCGGTCTGTGGAGCACCTCCCTGGGGGCGAGGGGAAAGGCCGAGCATTTCCTGAACCTGCTTAACAGTGTAGTCCTTGTTGCCGCGGAAGATGTAGGACTTGTTGCAGTTGGTGTAGCCCAATTCGTGAACTTGAGTCATGGCACCAAAAGTGATGAGACCCACTAGGGCATTAGGAGGCAGCAGCGAAAGAGACACAATCAAGGAATCCTTCAAAGCCTTCAAGTTCTCCTCGTCCTGGCAGGTATCGACGACAAACAAGAAAATGGGCGGAGTCTGGGCAGGGCGTGAGAGAATGTACTCGATGGTTGTAGAGGTGGGCAACAATTCATGGGGGAGGGCGCTCTGGCTGATGTCCTTGTAGTGGTTGGGAAGTGGGTTTCTGGACAAGCAGAAGGGGCAAATCCAAACGCGAGAACGGATATCAAGCTGGCAGTAGGGATTGAGGACAGCTCTGCATGGATTGCGACAGGCGACGGGGTCGTACTGCAAAACGCTGAGATCGGGCTTATCACGCAAAGGGGTGTAGAGGGAGGAGATGGGCACGACAGTTCGGGAAGCCTCAATCTTGGTGTTGGGGAAGCAATTCCACGAGAAGCGAACTCCATCGATCTCCTCGGCGGCTTCAAAGTCCATTTCGAGCGACATTGTTGATGTATTTGCGACAGAACAAAAAGGCGCGATCCTTTTGGTGTTGGAGTAGGAAAGGAAACAAGAGTTGCGAGGTGGACAGCAAAGCCCTCATATTGAAAAATTCTAGATGCCACATCACTATCTATTTCCTACGTCAGCCATCACGTCAGCACAGCACCCTCCCAACCTCGCTGGCGCGGATTTGGGCCCACCCGTGCTACGCCAACCACTAGGGCTTTTCGGACCAGACAGCAGCAACAGGAATTGACTATGGATCAGAAATTGCTGACGTCGTTTGCAGGCGCTGCTGCATTGCGCCTCAGTCTGTTTGCCATACCGACGCTGCCCAAAATTCTAGACGGGCGTGTCGAGATCACTACCCCAGTGTCCTCTTACAAACGACGTAAGTCTGAATCACCACGATCTGTTCGCGACCCTCGCTGACTCTTTATAGTTTTAGAAGGCCTGTTTCAGTACTCCCATGGAGTTTCGCCGTATGACGGCGGGGTATACCATCAGTCTCCTCTATTCCTGGCCTTGTTCTCGTCAGTCAATGGTTTTATTTCACAGAGCCCGGTTGCTCACGACGTGCTATACACGTTAACAGACCTTCTGGCTGCCTATGCTATCTATAGAATAGCTGCCCAGTTGAACAAGCTCAATCCTGGAGCCTCCTTTGCGCCTTGGATCGTGGCATCTTTCTACCTCTACAACCCCTTCTTGCTGCTTTCGACACTAGCACGATCTACCAACATCTTTAGTAACACAGCTGTCCTTTGCGCAATTGCAGCTGCCTACTCTAGTATGTATTACTCATGGCTTTTACAGCTCTTAGCTCTAACTTTTCAGAAAAACCAAATCAAGCCATGTCTTTGTTGGCACTCGGTACGACTTTTAACCTCTACCCCTTATATCTAGCTCCAGCATTGATTTTGATTGCTAGACAAGTTAAGCCTGAAAAAACACTATTATTTCAGGCCTTCAAGCTCAGCGTTCTCTTTCTGGCAAACATTGGCATCTTTTTGGGCCTCGCATACCTTACTGTCGGTAGCTGGTCTTTCTTGGAGTCTACTTATGGCACAGTGCTATTCTTCACTGATCTCACGCCAAATATTGGCATGTGGTGGTACTTTTTCACTGAAATGTTTACCTTTTTCCGTCCATTCTTCACCTGTGTGTTCCATCTTTATGTCATGATTTTCAGTCTGCCAGTAACGATCCGTTTCCAGTTTAACCCGTTGTTTGGTCTCGTCACGATCGTTGGAATCAGCACTGTTTTCAAGGCATACCCCGAAGTTGGTGATGCTGGCCTTTATTTCTCTCTCTTGGCCTTGTTTAAGCCAATTTTTCCACGTAAGTATGACTGTCTTTTTGTCACGGAGAGTTTACTAACATTAAGCAGATTTGAAATATCCATTCCCCATGTTGTTATCCTTGCTTTATTCGGCAGCGCTGGCTCCTACATTCTACCACCTCTGGATCAACCTGGGTTCAGGAAACTCCAACTTTTTCTACGCCATTACTCTTGTATATGCGCTCGGAATTTCTGTTGCTCTTGTTGATACGATATGGGTTGCCTTGAGGCTAGAGTACGACGGTGGAAAGAACCCCCGTCTAAGCCAAATCTAGAACGCATGTAGTTGTATAATAAGCATTTCATAATTAACATCGTATATTTATTGAATCTGCCGTCGGGGCCCGTCAATCCTGCACCTTTTTTGAAATGTCGTTCAGCGTTTGCGCGTCTTCTATGATTTATATTAGTTGCCATTGTCCAGGCCAAGTCTCATGAACGTACCTTGAATAGATGCGTGATTGTCGACCGCACTTGCAATGTCGTCACGGATATTTTGGCTGGCCTTTTGCAAAGCCACCAACATAGTCCTGACAGAGCGGAGCGTATTGAGCTCGATTTCTTGCTGCTTCAAAGCAGCGGCATCTGCTTTAGCTCTGCTCATGGCTCATGGTTGTTTGATGAAAGGGCCCCACAACAGAAGTTGAAGTTGGGACTTTGTTAGGTAGCAGAGCTTACCCTGTATTACGCCTGGAGAAAAACACGAAAATTTCAGTGCTGACTACCGACAACAACTTCGCGATCAACAATCAAATATGGGAGTAAGTACTTATAGCTTCGTCTGCTAAAGCCTGTTTTATGACGTTCTTTTTGCTCATTTTACGAGTGCTTGTGGCAAGCTCTTAGCGACTTATGGTTGGCGAAATGCTAACATTATAGTTTGATCCAGTTAACCCAAAACCATTCCTTCAAGACTTGACTGGCAAGCAAGTCATTGTCCGTCTCAAGTGGGGCGAGACCGAGTACCGTGGACGCCTCTTGTCCGTCGACTCATACATGAACTTTCAGCTGGATAACGCTGTGGAGTACATTGACGGAGAAAACAAGGGAACGCTAGGTGAAATCATGATCAGGTATGTATACGCGAGCCGACGCGAACTGGATTATGTTTCTAATGCAGGCTTTAGATGTAACAACGTCCTTTGGATCACCGAAGACAACGAAACCACTGCCGATGCCGAAATGACGACCGCGTAATTTTTGGGCCAGAACGACACAGGCCCCAGAAAAGAACCTACCCCATAAGCAGCAGTGTTACGCAACTGCACGAAAAGCCCTTAGAGTAGCTTGTGACTGCTGCCCATGTATTCTATTTATTGTCCATTTCATGTTTCATACACAAGTTTTGCTTGTAAGTTGAATAGATTTTATATTTTTGTTGCTTAAGGCGGCCAGTCCGCCGCCCTATGATAGTCGTAGTACTTTCCATGTCGGTTACTACTTGCCACACAATATCTTGACATTAATTCATTGTCTGCGTTTCTTCTTCTTAATTGCACCCGACATCGTCTTACTATACTCACCAAACAGTCTTCGAGGTTTTAACTAGTTACATACAAAATGAGTGCTCCCCAGATTGACGCCAACTTAGAGGGCTACAACATTTGTATGTGCTCTTATAATGAGACTTTTATACACTTCTTTGACCAAGTGACAAGCTAACAAACCTAGTAAGCGGAACATGGCCTCTTTTATGGAACAACTCCAAAGCCAAATTCATCAATTCAAACAAGTCCGAAGGTGCTTACTCCGAAGCGGGAACCTACACAGTATGGCCGTTGGCGGTCATTGCACAGGCAATGGTAGACTCGGCGCGCATATACCCTCAGTACTCCATTCCCATGCTTATTCCATGCCTCCGACAAATTGAATTGTACTACAGCAAAAAATGGCGAGCTTACTGCGCTAGTGAAAATTTCGACGGCAACAATGATGTCTATTACGACGACAATGCGCAAGTCGCCAGTGCTCTTGTGGGTGCATGGGAAGTCACGGGAGACAAACAATGGCTACAGAAGGCCAAAGTCAACGTCGAGTTCTTGATTGGCGGCTGGCAGGACGGCTCACGAGGCCAGGGAGGAGGTGCTGGTACTGGCGGAGTGCGATGGCATGTTGAAAAGAGTGGATGTAACGCGTGCACGACAGCTGAATGTGCTCTAGCTGCGCTTCGCCTTGCTCGTCATTCTGTTCCTGACAGACCACGCTACACTGATTTTGCCGTAAAGTGCTGCAGATGGATCATTGACACTTTACAAGATCCCAAGGACTTTTTGATCTGTGATGGCCTTGAACCAGTTTCGGGCCAGCCGGGAAAGTACCAAAGAAACGGAGCCAAATGGACGTACAACCAGGGAACTACCCTTTCGCTATGCAGCATGCTTTATGGAATCACGGGTCAAGATTACTACAAGCAACGAGCACAGGAAATTGCAAGTGCTGTTACCAATAGACACACTGAAATTTTCGACCGTGGTGTCCCCAATTTGGCCAACAGATACTACCATGACTCTGTGTACTTTTACCAGCTCTTGGCCGAAGGTTTTGCAGACTTTGTCCTTTACTTTGAGGGAAAATCCCCTCAAGACCTTATTGAACGCGTGAAAGCCGAGACTTTACATCATCTCAGCTACGTCTTCCATTTTCTCAAGGACCCACGCGACGGTCTCTATTTCCAAACCTTGGAATTATGGAAGATTGACGAACGCACATATGACGCCTACAAGAATCTGTTTGGAGGGAAGCACCCTTACGAGCCCTCAGGTGGAGAAAGAGTTCACGTCAAGAATGTCCCTGTGGAAAAGCGGGCGTTCACAAAGTCACTGATTGGAAGCGGTGGAGCTTCCCGTATTTTCTTCCAGAGTGCGAGACTATTTCCCAAGTTCTATCCCCAATAGATGCAATAATAGATGACCTTGAATAAATGACTTGTAAAATTTGGCTACAAATGGGAAACGCAATAACAATTAAGTTACACAATAGTAGCATGCCAGTACGCTCACCAGTCTGCTGCTGCAACACCGTACCAAGCTGTGCTGACTGGTAAGTCGTCTTTTTCTTCCGGAGCAGCGCCAAAGGAGTCAGCAATTGTGTAACTATTTTCTTCACAGTCTTCGGCCCATTCGACGATCGCGCCTTTTTGCTTGTTGATGAGTTCAGTAATGGTCTGCCATGAAAATCTAATGTGCCCACTGAAGCCAAACAATGGATGCAGGGTGTTTCTGAGCCAGGTACTTGTTTTACCGTCGGAAGGGTATCCAGATCCCCACAAACCGTCGCTTTCGTCGTGGAGGCTCAGTACTGCGTCACGCGTCACCTTGGCGCAAATCGAGGCCGCGGAAACTATGGGGTAAATGGAATCGGCCTTTTTGGCTACTGTAAATGCAATACCTGGAAAGGTTCGTGATAGTTTGGCTTGGTATGATGCTGGTGGTCCTACAGTGTCCACATAAACGTGCGACAAGGTCACGCCCTTCTCCAGCACTTGTCGAATCAGAGCAATGGTTGTGTCGTGGGCTTGGCTATTGAGGTTGTAAACGGAGCCCTTTGGTCGTAACATTCCACTGGAAATGTCCTGCGCGCTTAGTGAATGTACACCCCAGCCAATGTTGGCCGCGGACTCTTCTTCGCACATGCGTTGCAGCAGGTTTGATCTAACAACGTGTGAAAGTACTTTGGAGTCGTCAAACCCTTGTTCCGCCAGCGTTTCTTTGAAATCTTCGCGGCAGTACGCGACTGCATAAACCATCGGACCTAGATTGTTAGTTTTAGTTCAATATTTGTACCCGGACAGGGCCTTGATCTCCTTCTTACCTATAACAGGACCGCGTCCAGCTTCATCGACTCCTAAAATGCATGGGGCTGAGAGGTCTTCTGCAATGAACTTGGGAATCGGCGAGTGGTAAGTTGTCGAGTGGTACGACTGCTCCACAGGCACTGACGGCGGAATGTACGCTTGCTTCTCGGTGGCCATTACTGCGATCGGTATAGTTCTACGCGAGAAGGAACAAAGTGTCTACGCGATTCCAATTAAATTGAATTTTTGTTTTTATTCCCAAATCGAATTTCCCCGACGCGCCGCCCTTCGCGTAGAATGCTTAATCAACCATAAGTATATTATTACATAATCAGTATAGTTGAGGGCCGACTTGATTGGACTTGCGGGCCCTGGGGTTGGCGGGGAGGCTGCACCGGGCGAGGTTCCGTCGAAGAAGCGGTCGAGGCATGGCGGGAAAGTACCGAGCAAGGACCATGCAGTTTTATGGCAGAACCAGCGAGTATCAGGCGTTTCAAAGGTGTTGGAGAAGTTGGAGACTTGTGGGCACCACATCACACTGTTTGGTTCGGCCGACGGATTCGGCCCGACGAGGGTCTCGAGATCGCCTGGGATCGCAGTACGACCGGCCACCGTCCCGACGCTCCAGCAGCGACCCAAGAGCTGCCTGAGTCGGACTATGCCCCTAGCTTGGTTTGCATGACTCCGGTGCTGGCAGAGTTGTTTGTTGTTGTTGTGGGCATTTGCTGAATTTTATTTGAAATTGATAATTCTCCTTTACTCCCTTCTTTTTTTTCCCACTCACAGACCCGGTTTGTTTTGTGTCATCCAGTTGCACGCCCCAAAACTATACTCTTTGTCATCTCTACCTCTCTATCGTCGTCTTGCCAGTGTGTTTAGCAGTACTCTGGGCGCTTCAACAAATTTTTTTTTCTTTCTGTGCCAGTGGCTTGCCCGTCTGGTATAAGCACTACGTCTCTATCTCCTCTTAGTGTCCATCACCACCATGTCCCATAACCATCCCATGAATCAGGAGAGCGAAGTTCCATCATCTTTCACTCCGTCGCGATCTCCGTCGTCTCCTGTCTTGTCTACTGGCCGCTACAACCCAGCTCCGTTCGCCAACTTCCCTGAAGATGGGGCTCGACCTTTGCGAAGTAGCATTCTAGTAGACACCCCAACTTCTTCATCCGCCAAACCAACACAAACATCTGCATCTTCATCCCTTTCAAAGTCTCACAGTATAATGTCTCTCGACCCTTTAATACGGAACCGCCTCTACCCGCTCTACTCTTTGGAGCCTCCTGACTACCTCAAGGAGTTTTACTTTAATCGGGGTAATCAAAAGTTCAAATATTATGAGCACGACTCCGTCATCCGCATAGACACCATGGAGTCCACAGTAGCCCAGCCATCTTCATCATCCAACAACTCTTCGCATTTATCGGGCTCCGCCGATTCCATTCCTCATAACCATGCATCTACGCTCAAACGTCAGTCCTCGCCGACTCCCCTGGTCCCAGACAGCCGAGAGGGTACTTTTTATGTTTTTGACGAAAACTCCCACAAACGGCGCATCTCGGAAGCAAACTTTACGCCTGCACCTTTGGAGGATTCAGACAACGAAAACAACGTTGACGCCATGGAAGATGGCTCACCTGTTCCACTTCCCTCGCCAGCAAACTCTTCGAGTGGGGAAGAGGAGGAGCCTCACTACACACCTCAGCAGACACTCAACACTTTTTCCAAGGTTCTGTCATCATACGGTTCGCTGCCTCCTGAGATGCAGAGAGTGCTCCTGACAAAGATGTTGAAGGTCACTGACCGAAGCTCTCTTTCCATCATGGCTGAGAGCATTGTGCCTTCTCTCCGTTGTGACTTTCTCACGCTCCTACCCACCGAGCTCACACAAACCATCATGAAAATGTTTGACTTTCGTACGCTATGTGCTGCAAGTCAAGTTTCTCGGGAGTGGCGAACTCTTGTCGATTCGTCAGAGACTGTTTGGAAAAACAGACTTGCTCTTGATGATTACCACGTGGACGAAGATGAACTCCGCCGAGCGCGGGTTGAAGAGTGGGACTACACCTCTTGGGGAAATGTCAAGGGAAAGAAGATCCCCAAGACGTTTGACGATATCCACGCTCCTCCTATCAACATCTACAAGGCCATTTATCGACGCAAGTACCTTATCGCCAACAAGAACTGGATGGACACAAGTTACAAGCCCAAACCTTTGACCATTGAAGGGAACGGCAACGACGTGGTTACTTGCCTCCAGTTTGACGACGATAAGATTATCACTGGCTCTGACGATCATTCCATTACCGTCTACAACTCGCAGACCGGCGAGCGCCGATTCAAGCTCGAAGGCCATGACGGAGGTGTCTGGGCTCTGCAGTATGTGGGTGACTCGCTCGTGTCTGGATCAACGGACCGCTCTGTCCGCGTCTGGGATATCAAAAGAGGCAAGTGCACGCATGTTTTTACCGGTCACACATCTACGGTGAGATGCCTTGAAGTCCTCCTTCCAGTACAAGTCGGCACCGACCCAGTAACGGGAGCTCGCATAATGGCTCCCAAGTTCCCTGTCATCATTACCGGTTCCAGAGATTCCACTCTTCGTGTATGGAAGCTGCCGCCTCCTGTGCCTGATGAGGTTACTGCAGAGCAGCTAGACATGATTGGTCCCGGAAACGGCGATGCTTTCTATTTGCGCGCTCTCAAGGGCCACACGAGCAGTGTCCGTGCGTTATCTGGTCATGGTAACACTGTCGTGTCTGGCAGTTACGATACCTCTGTGCGTGTGTGGAACATTGATACTGGTGAGTGCCAGTGGGTCCTTAATGGCCACGCGCAGCGCGTTTACTCTGCCGTGCTTGACTACAAGCGCAACAGATGCATTTCAGGCTCCATGGACTGGTTTGTCAAGGTTTGGTCGCTTGACACTGGTACCTTGCTCTACTCTCTCGAAGGACACACTTCACTGGTTGGCCTGTTGGACTTGAACCGCACAACACTTGTCTCTGCTGCCGCTGACTCTACTCTGCGGGTGTGGGACCCTGATACCGGCCGCTCGCTGCATAAACTTGAGGGCCACCAGGGAGCCATTACGTGCTTCCAGCATGACGAGTACAAGGTCGTCTCTGGATCGGAAAACACACTCAAGTTGTGGAACATTCGCACAGGCAAGTTGGTGCAAGACCTGTTGGACGGGCTCACGCGTATTTGGCAGGTGCGTTTCGATGAGCGACGCTGTGTCGCTGCTGTCCAGCGCAACAACCGCACGTTCATTGAGGTGCTTGACTTTGACTACGATCCTTACAGCGTGAACCGAGACGAGGCAAGCACCTCTACCACCACCGACCGAAGAATCAATGTCGACGCACTCATGAACTAATGCAGGTGCATTCTGTGTTTTTGCAAGCTATTTTTATTACATGAAATCTTTTTCCACTTTTTTTTTTTTTTTTTTTTTTTTTTTTT